>CM072919.1:8886637-9340439 GCA_037013685.1 Acridotheres tristis
ACAGTAAGTACCATTATTGAAGTAGCCCCAGAAACACACACTTAGAGTGCGATAGCTCTGAATCCATGTGGCCATCTTCCAGAGAAAATTAAAAATCCATGAATTCCTCAACTGATCAACCCACATAATAAGTCGGATAATAGCCACAGTAACCTTGGTTATGAAACTCATGTTTAAAAAAGGGCTTGCAAATGGGAGAGATATAGCAGTGACCACATGGAGGCCAATCCAGGGTAAGCTGGACAGCATGGTGTCACCTACCACAAGCTTGGGTAATTCAAGAACTGTTATTCCCTTTTCTACCCCTCTCTCAATGCCCTCAGGCAATGCTCCACGTTTCGGGCGCCAAAATCTGTCTTGGTTTGAAAAGACAGGTATGGTTTAAGGAAAGGCAAAAACCCCTTTTCTGCAATGCAGAATGCACTTCCCCCCTTTTTAATTATTTTAGGGTCCAAATCAGACGCTTTCAGGCAGGAGATATGGGGATGTGAAATAACAGTTCTTTACTGGTATTTAACAAGGCAGAAAACAACAACAGCTATGAAAATTGGCAACAGAACAGAACAGTCTAGCTCCGCTCCAGTCCCCTTTGGCTGCAGGCCGTGTCCCTGTGCTCAGTTACCGGTGCTGTGGGGGCAGGGCGGGTCCCGCGCAGTTGAAGAGGGGCTGGAGTGATGGCGGCCGCGGCCCAGGGGTGAGCGGGATGGGGAAAGTGACTCCCCCCTCTCACGGTGTCGGTCGTGGTGCTCCGCAGAGTGTCCGGAGATAGTAGCGTGAGATGCGAGAGCGGCAGAGCGATGTCCCAGGCAGGGAGCGTGGATCTCAGCACGGAGATGTCAGGGGAGATGCCAGAGCGGAGCACGGAGGTGTCCTCTCCGTCCACGAGCCCAGCGAGAGAGAGTCCCCTTTCCAGCCCCCTCTCCCACCTTTCCTTTTCCGGTTCCCCCCCCTCCTCCACCCACCCCCCTACGAGAGAGCATTATCTGTCGTTCTAAGGTGTAGCCACAACTACTTAACATAACAATGGGAGGAATTCACAGCTAGAAAAGGAGGGCAATTCAACCCTTAACACCTGTGTCCCAAACAGAGCCGAGGGTCTGTGGACTTCTCCAGGAAAGTGCCGGTGCTGGCATGAAGATCCAGAGACCCCTCAGATCCCCGGGAGATCAGGCAGAGCGTCCCGTCTGCAGCTGCCAAAATGACACTGAAATTGGCCAGACAGAAACTGTCTCACACAATTTGAGTGCTAGAAAGCAGCACTGGGCATTCGGGGAATCCTTCCTCCAATCGAGTGTCAGTAGTGCTGGGTGAACAGAGATTTTATCCCACACACTCACTACATATTCATCAGCTATCCCCACTTCCTGAACTTTCTTTGGCATGGTCACACCCCTTATTGGAAGTCCTTGTGCGGTTCTTTGGGGTCTGTCTTGAACATCTGGTGTCCTTTTTAGGTGCTGCTCCTTGACCTGTTCACTTTGTTGTGTGCACAATATAATTGTTTTGCCTAACCTCTGCCTATCAGCCTTGCCGAGCTGAGCTGGTGTTGTGCTTCTGTTTGGCCTGGCTCCTGTTTGCCTAAGGTACATGCTTTGTCCGTTTGTGCAAGCTGTGTTATTCTGTTCTACCGGCCTTGAGAAAAGTGCTGTTGTGTTTTACCGACCTTATCAGAACTGCTAAATCTCATGGACTGCCCAGAACACAGAGCCAAAGAGCTGGGGACAGGACCCACCAAGGATGGAGCTCCCCAGTGCAGCAGACAGGAGGCTGCAGCCAGCTGGCTCCAGGATCTTTCCCTGGGGACAGAGAAAAAGAATGAGAGGAAGGTGCTGAGAGTTGCACGAGGGATGGTTTAAGTTGTCTGTTTGGAAAGGTTTCTTCACCAAAAAGTGTTGTCACACATTGGAACAGACTGCTCAGAGCTGGGGTGGCATCACCATTCGTTGAGGGATTTAAAGAGGGGACAAATGTGTCACTTGGGACATGGCTCAGTGGTGGCATTGGTTAACGTTTGGATTTGGTGCCCTGAGAGCTCTGCGGAGCTCACTCTGTGTTCCCTTCACTTGGGGATTCAGGGCCCCAGCACCTGCACAAGAGCGATTTGACACTGACAGGGACTCGGGGCATGGCCACAGCTGCGACACACACGGGCACCCAAGGGACAGGCAGGGACATTTGGGGACATTTGGGGACAGGCAGAAACACGCAGGGACCCTTAGGGACAGGCAGGGACAGTGAGGGACACGCAGACCATGTCAAGTATTGCTGGCCTTTATTGGCATCGCCAGTCCCTTGGCACGGCCGCGCTCTGCGCGCTCCTGGGGCCGTGCGGGGCCGAGCCCCGCGCTCGGCTCAGCGCCGGCGGCGGCGCCTGCGGCTGCTGCGGCGGCTCCGGCGGTACCGGGAGCGGCGGGAGGCCCGGCGGCTCCTGCGCACGCCCCGGCGGCGGGAGCGGCGGCGCCGGCTGCGGCTGCGGCTCCGGCTGCGGCTGCGGCTCCGGCGGGAGCGCCGGCGGTACCGGGCCATGCTGCCGCGGGCTGGCGGGCTGGCGGGCGCGGGGCCGGCCCCGCTTTTATAGCGCAGCGGGGCAGCGAGGGACCCGCGTCAGCCGTGAGCTCACAATGCTCCCCGCCGAGCCCCTTGTGACGCCACAACTCCGCAGAGCCGCTGTCACTGTGAGGTCACAGCGGGTCACAGTGGAACCCCTCGTGAGGGCAGAGCTCTGCAGGGCTGACATCGGCAGTAACAGCACAGCTGGCCTCTGTGATGGCAGAGCTTCAAAGAACCGACATCACCAGGGATGCCACAGTTGGCCGGCATGGAATCCTTTGTGATGGCAGAGGTTTGCAGGCTGATGGCACCAGTGACCGCACAATTGGCCGCGTTCACGAGTGAGGTCACAGTTGGCCAGAGAAGCCCCTTGTGACGGCAGAGCCTTCCAGAGCTGATGTCACCAGTGAGGTCACAGGGGCCACCTGGACACCCCCAGCCACACCTCCCGTGTCTTCCGTGCCTGGCCGATGCCCAGCAGGAACCAAGGTGCTGGAATGTGAAACGTGTCCCTTTCGTTCCAAGAGTGAGTGTCCAGCCTTGTCATTGTGCCCGTGAAAAAACTGCTGCCAAAAGAAATGGCAGAGAGAATTAATTCCTTCCTGGATTTGGAGCCCCACTTCTGCTGGCCAGCACCAAGGGGAACCATTTCCCTGGGAGAGCAAGGCCGAACAGTCAGACAGCCCCTAAAGCTGGTGGAAAGAGCCCTTGTGCTCTCGATGCAGCAGGGCTGCAGAGAGGACAAACTGACTTGAAACGAAAAAAGGGAAGAGTCCTGTGCAGAGTCTGGCCTGCACTGCCTGGGTGTGGTGGCCTCTGGCAGTGAGCAGAAGCCCCATGAATGGAGAGCAGGGATTGTCACCTGAGGAGATGTTCCTGGGCAGAGGCACGTGGGGGATGCACAATGCAGCCTGGGCTCACAGAGACTTTCCCAGCGGCAGCAGTTGCAGCATTCCTGCAACTCTTTAGTCACGGAAGAAAAGAAAATGCATTTCCCTCACACAATTTCTCGGCTTCTCCGCATTCTGGGGCCTCTCCCCTACCCCTTCTGCCCCACTGTGGGTGGCACCCCTGTGCTGGGGGCCTGAGCCGTGTTTCCTGGAGCCCCAGGGCCATGTCAACCATGCCTCTTCCCACAGGAAATCCTGCTCCAGTCACACACCTGAAGCAGATGCCAAAGGCAGAGGGAGCAGGAAGAACAACTTACCTCGTCACGGGTACAATGGGGTTTCAACTCCTGGCTTCTGCTGGCAGCACCCAGTTGCCTCACCTGGTCCCAGTGCCGTGAGGGTCATCCCGAACTCTGCCTGGCCAGAAGAAGCCTCCTGGGAGCCCTGGACACAACTGCAGGGTGTCAGCATAGGGACCATGATGAGAGGTGCCTCCACCCTGGGGGTGTCCAAAGGGCCTGGCAGGGGCTTCCTCTCACAGCTGGGTCCAGTGGGCTGAATGCCTCTGGCTGGAGGGGATCCTTCCTCTCTCCTAGAGACGGCCACTGACCACCCAAATCCTCCAAATCCCAGCACTGGACAGGGAAAGGCAGTGACAGGAGGAGGTGTCATCCACATTCCTCATGGGACAGCTCAGCAATGTGTCAGGAGCAGGGATGAGACACACACAGCCATGGCCACCTGTCACAGGTAACCAAAGGAGATACAGAAGATACAAGAACACAGAGATACAGAAGTTGAAAATAAGAAACAATATTTCCTTTTTGCACCTGACAGTGTGCAGCTGTAGGGGGGAAACATTCTGTTGTGACATCACAGGGTGGTGGACAGCGACATCACAAGTGGAAGATTGTGACATCTCCATTGCTGATTACGCTTGGACACCAGCAGAGCTTGGGACAGTCTGGCCCAAACCTTGACTTCTGCCGACCAGGACTGCAAGGTCTGGAGGGTGGAGCCCGGCCTTTCCCAGTGCTGGGTGGTGTGTTGGGGGCTGCTGTCAGAGAATTCAGCAGCTCCCAGTGCCCATCCCAGAGCCATTACTCCTGTTTCCCTGTTTCCTGTTTCCTTGGGGCAGACGGGCACGGCAGGTGCAGCACCGAGGGTGACACCCCGGTGTCCCTGCCGTGGCCGTAGGGCAGGTGACAGGGCTCAGGGACAAGGAGGGTGTCCTTCTCCAGGAGCCTGGGTATTTCCTGCCTTTTATTCCTCTCCCTGGCATAGCCAGTGACCATGGCCTCTCCCTCCTGCAGTGTGTGACGCCAGCGAGGGGGAGCAGCTCCTGGTCTTCAGCTGTCCCCAACGTGTTGCAGAGCCCAGGAATGGCCACAGGGACAGACAGCAACTGCCCCATCTGCCAGGAGACTTGGGATGACATGGCTTCAACTCTGCCCTGTCGCCACCAGTTCTGCCTGGGCTGCATCCTGCGGTGGGCCACAACAAACCCCTTGTGCCCACTTTGCAGAACACTGATAGAGGCCGTCAGGTTTTCTGAGCAGAGCGAACAGGACTACGTACAGTTTGTCATCGCTTCCCCGGCGGAGTCATCAGAGACCAGCAGCCAGACGGGGAGAGCTCGCCATCACCTGGACCAGAACAGCCTCCGTGGCCCTGTGGTGTCCCCAGCACCTTCTGTGCAGGGGACGCTGGTCCCAGCTGAGCAGAGACCTTCCGAGCCGGAGTCTGTGGGTGGCCTGCTGCCCGAGGTGTGGGCAGGACTTTTCCGACAGCGACAGCACCTCCTGGATCCCGTGCGGCCCTGGATGCGCCGGAGGCTGGAGGGAATATTCCGGGAGCGCTGGTGGCTGGCAGACGTTGTAGAGAGCTCCATCCTGCGCGAGCTCTGCCTCCACGGCCCGGATGCGGCCGTGCTGGTGCTGAGGCTGCAGCACTACCTGGAGGAGCACACAGCGCCGCTGGTTCGCCGCCTCATCAGTGTCATCGTGGGCCGGTGCAGCAAGGAGGCCAAGAGGCGGCTGCGCTCCCGTGACACCAGACAGGACAGCAGCTCCAGCAGCTCCCGCCGTACCAGCTCCCAGGACAGGACTCCTGACAGTGGCCCCGCAGGCTCCGGCGTGCAGGAGGAAGCTGGAACATCACAGAGCGGCTTCCAGGAGAGCCACAGCTGTGCCGGGGCTGTGGCCAGCCCCGCAGAGCGGGAGCGGCCCCGGAGGAGCCGGCGGGGGATGAGTCCCTGTGCCCGGGGCAGCGTCTGCAGCTCCTCCGCTCCCGGCCAGGGCACGGACCACTCGCCCTTTTAAACTCTGATGCAGTGCCTGGTTATTTTCTTACATTGCACTGCAACTCTGGAACTGCAAGGAGTTCAGATAAGGAGGGTATTGCGGATCTGTATGTGAATACTTCCCTTGTCTAGCCGACTGAAAAGCAAGTGCTGTAACCGAACTGAAAGTCTGCTTGGCAAAATCTATTTCGAACTATACCTTTAATAAAGCTACGTGTAAAACAGAACATGAGTATTGCCATAGAGTCTTTGTAATGCACTCCTATGTACTTTGTCTTGATGGGAGAAATTCCTGTGGTCTTTTTTCAGTCTCACAATTACAAAGAATGCTATAAAGCAAATGACAACTTAGTATTTTCACCTCATGCAAAAATCACATTAAGCAAAATATAAACAGGTACATTTGAGCTGCATTTGCAAAGCAGGTGGTTTACTTCATTGCTTACAACTACAGAAGAGGAAATGAGAGAATCTGTGTGATGAACAAAAAACCACAACTGTGCAAATACAATCTGTTCCTCCCTCAAATGAGTATTCTCGTATTTGAAACACTGTTGCATACCAACATTTCAAGTGATTTTATTTCAGTCAGCTTCGTTAAAACATTAATAAGGGCATTATTGGTCTGGCTTACTGAGTATCTGAATGAATGATCAACAAAAAATTTGCGCATTCTGACATCATAAGTATCCCAAAATGTTACTTCCTTAAGTCATATTTTCCAGAGGATTCAGCAAGCAGGTTTGAGTTTGATATATTTTCTGTCTTTACAAGAAGCCAAGAGCTCACACCTTTGCTGTGAACACACCTTTGCCTTGAACTTTGCTTACTTTTGAGGCAAACAGGTTCACAAGAGACACTAGGCTACTGTTGAGGTCACAGATCCTGCATTCTGAGCACTCCCAAGAGGATATCTTCGGCTGTCAGATTTATCACAGGAAAATTGCCATCAAAGAAAAAACAGAATTAAGCTGAATTCTGACTGCTTCACCCTCCATTAAACCACAAAGCTACTCTCCACCCTTTTCGTTAATACAAACACAGAAATACTGACAGCTCTGGTTTGCAAACTATAATTGTAAATAGGATTAAATTTGCTTCCCTGCTCTCTGTCAGGTGCACATTCCTACCACATCCAGGTAGCAGGGCACAGCCTTTGCTTCCCCTGGGGCAATGTCTCTGAGCCTCAGCAGGGCAGAGGGAGCAGGAGCAGGTGAAGCACTCAGGTTCTGTGCAGGGACAGGGTAAAGTTCTGCCAGGCTGGATGAGAGAGAGGCCTGCAGGGTTTTGCAGCAGCTCTGCTCCTCTGTGGGGGTTCCAGAAGCACAGAGAGCTCAGTGGGGACCCCAGGGCTTGCCCAGCCAAGGTCCTGCAAAAGCCTCTGCTGAAAGCAGCACATGCCTGGCACGTCCACAGCTGGGGGACTCAGAGACATCCAGGGAGGGTCAGCATTGCCCTGGAGCTGCTCTCCTCCTGAGCTGTCCCACAGAGAACTTGTTCTGGATTTGAGGATTTACACAATGGGTTGAGCCGTCAAAAATCTGTGGTTTCATTGCCCAGCTTTACCGAACTGAAGGATGTGCTGGGCACGCTTGGATATTTTCTGCCAGTCGCCTTCACTCACTGCCAACATCCTCAGCATCATGATGTTTACCTCTGCTAATTGCTTAGAGTAACACAGATCAACACCCATTTCAATTAAAACTTTTATTTACTGGAAACTGCTACCACTGCTGTGCTAAAATATGCAAATGTCAACCTCAGTCGAAAAATTCCTTCAGATTACTACAACAGTTGTAGTAACAATTAATAAACAAACAAGTGTCAACGAGGAGTGTGCACATGGTCAAAAGTCTCTAAATCGGCGGAGTGGTGAGCACTTTCTGTGGAAGAGCTGGGGAAGCCTCCTTACCTGGGATCAATCCAGAAGCAGCTTCACTTGTCCTGGAGGGGTCTGGAGAAAGCCAGAAAAGGGGACACTGAGTCAGTATCATCTGTGTGCCCATTTCCCTTGGCAGCAATTGCACTTCTCTGAGGGACTGTAAAATCCCAGATCCTCCCGAGCAGGCTTAGAAAGAAAATACCCCAACAACTTCTGGGCCTTTCCAAGAACAAAGAACTTGCCTGTTTAGCTCTCACCTCCCCATTCTCTCTTCCTGAGAACCAGCCTGCCTTGCAATTCCTTGGCAAGAAAGCACTGCCAGAAGCCTCACTGCCAGGTCCTTTCCCCTCTGCATACAAGTGACACAACTTCCAGCTGTCCCTGCACACAACTGACCCTACACAGACCCCAAGATTTTCAAACCCTACCCCACCCAAAGCCCCAAATCCCCCATGTCCTCCCAGTCTCACTGCTCAGGTGGCAGCAGCAGATCCCTGAGTCCAACTGCCACAGGTCAGGTTGGGGACATAGCTCCCTCAAGTCAGGTTCAGTCACAGCTCTGTTGGCACAGCAGAGGCCTCGGTGTTGCTGCCTCTGCAGGGCAGCAGGGCTTGGGAAGCTGGTGCCAGGGCAGGATTTGAACTAAAGGCACAGGAGCTGACACTGTAGACAGGAACTGAACTCATCTGATCTCCCTTCTTCTCTGTCCAGCTCAGAGCAGCCCTTTTAGAGCTCTCTCAAGGAATGTGGGCTCTCCTCTTACCAGATTCCTAGGGCTCCAAGGAGCTTCCCATTGCTTGTGCTGCCAGACATGTCTGTCTCAGATGGAGCCCTGTTCACAGGCTGCCCTCCTGAACACTCGGGGACAGCACTGACATCCTCCTTAGGACAAAAACAAAAACAAGTCAACCGAAGATCACTCGGTATTTTCTTGGAGTCACTTCAGGCACACAGTAACTGTTCCTCTCCACTCCCAAGGGATGTGTAACACGAGGGGAACACTGCCCTGATGGTTCACTAGATGACTGTACTGCCAAGAGCCCCCAGAGCCCTCAGTGGCCTCCAGAACCGCCATTGGCCTCAGTGCCATCACTGCCCTCAGATCCCCAGCGGCACCGTTGTCCTTCGTGTCCGCAGAGCCGGCACTGCCCTCAGAGCCGCCATCGGCCTCCCTGACACCATCGGCCTCAGCCCTCAGTGCCACCATCACACTCGCCTCTCAGTGCTGCCCTCAGTGCCCCAGTGTCACCATCGCCCTCAGCCACTCAGCCCTCAGTGCCATCATCGGCTTCGCCTCTCAATGCTGCCCTCAGCGCATTCAGTGCCGCCATAGCCCTCAGGCACCCAGCTCTCAGCGCCCACAGTGCCGCCATCGCCGCACCCTCCACACCCTTCAGTCCCACCACTGCCCTCAGCGTCCCCAGCGTCGCCATTGCCCTCAGTCCGCGCTGTAACACCGCCATCGCTCAATCCCCTCAGTCCCGCCGTGCCCCTCAGTGCAGCCGCTTCCTCGCAGCCGCCACAGTCCCGCAGGTGCTGCTCAGCCTCACCGTCTCTTCAGGGGCTTCCCGCTGCCTTCGGCCCCGCCGTCCCGCTCAGCCTCGGTGCCAGCGGCAGCTCCGGCCGGGCCCCGGGGCTGCGGCTGCTCTTTGGCCGGGCCTGGGAGCGGCCACAGCGGCACCTGCGAGGGACTCGGCCGGAGCGGGTCCCTGGGCTGTGTGTGAGGGGAAAAGAGAGGAAATGAGCAGCGGGAAGGGCCGGTGTCACCAAAGGAATGCGGAGAACAGACTGGCCAGGGCTGTAGTGATGTCACCATTCCTGGAGGGATTTAAAGAGGGGACAAATGTGGCACTTGGGACACGGCTCAGTGGTGGCATGGTAGTGTTATGAATGATGTTCTATTTTTCCAATTTATCAAGCAACAAGATTAAATTTAATAGTAAGTTTTTAATAGTAACAAAATGAATACAATCAAAGTATTGGATATGACAAAGTATTGGAGATGAAACAATCAAAGTGCATATATTTAAGAATATACAAAATTTGTCAGTAAGTAATTTAGTATAATTGAGGTTCGTATAAAGCATAAGCAAAACCGACTGGTGAGGGGCCTCCCTCCGACCGGGGATACGGGGAGTGGCTCCCATTCCTCACGTACCAAAGCATCCAGGCTAACAATCCCACTTATATACTGTAGGCTACAGAAGTTTCTAGAAAATTCCTCCTAGTTTCTATTCCTAAAATCTACGTCACTCTGTGCACGGCGCATGCTCTACTAATGGCTTAGGGGGTCTCTCATCCTTTTGAGGGTCTTATTTCCGATGAAGGCTCATCGTCTTCATCAGTGACCGAGGTGTGACCCGCAGGTAGCGCAGGCGCCCTGTGTGACTGAGCAGATGTTTTCCATAACATGACTCTAATTGAGTCCCATGCTTGGAATCATTCCATTTTGGCCCATTTCAAGGTCAAAACTTTCTATTTCTAGATGCTGCTTGTCAGACCTACGTCCTTCTGCTATTCTTGTTTGACTTTCTTCCAACCTCCTTCTTCGACTCCCAACATCTGGAAGATGTCCTTTGCCCTGTCCCACCCATTTCTCCCTCTCACTCTGTGAGAATTGTCTTCTATTGATCTAAATACAATTTTGTTAATATAGTTACAATTTAATTAGCAGGAATCACATTTATCACAGTAGGTTTGCGTTAATGTTTGAATTTGGTGACCTGAGAGCCCTGCAGAGTTCCCTTCACTTGGGGATTCAGGGCCCCACCACCTGCACAAGAGCGATTTGACACTGACAGGGACTCGGGGCAAGGTCACACTTGGGGACACTTGGGGACAGGCAGGGACATTTGGGGACAGGCAGAAACACGCAGTGACATTTGGGGACACGCAAGGATAGTGAGGGACACGCAGACCATGTCAAGTATTGCTGGCCTTTATTGGCATCGCCAGTCCCTTGGCACGGCCGCGCTCTGCGCGCTCCTGGGGCCGTGCGGGGCCGAGCCCCGCGCTCGGCTCAGCGCCGGCGGCGGCGCCTGCGGCTGCTGCGGCGGCTCCGGCGGTACCGGGAGCGGCGGGAGGCCCGGCGGCTCCTGCGCACGCCCCGGCGGCGGGAGCGGCGGCGCCGTCTTCGGCTGAGGCTCCGGCTGCGGCTGCGGCTCCGGCGGGAGCGCCGGCGGTACCGGGCCATGCTGCCGCGGGCTGGCGGGCTGGCGGGCGCGGGGCCGGCCCCGCTTTTATAGCGCAGCGGGGCAGCGAGGGACCCGCGTCAGCCGTGAGCTCACAATGCTCCCCGCCGAGCCCCTTGTGACGCCACAACTCCGCAGAGCCGCTGTCACTGTGAGGTCACAGCGGGTCACAGTGGAACCCCTCGTGAGGGCAGAGCTCTGCAGGGCTGACATCGGCAGTGACAGCACAGCTGGCCTCTGTGATGGCAGAGCTTCAAAGAACCGACATCACCAGGGATGCCACAGTTGGCCGGCATGGAATCCTTTGTGATGGCAGAGGTTTGCAGGCTGATGGCACCAGTGACCGCACAATTGGTCGCGTTCACGAGTGAGGTCACAGTTGGCCAGAGAAGCCCCTTGTGACGGCAGAGCCTTCCAGAGCTGATGTCACCAGTGAGGTCACAGGGGCCACCTGGACACCCCCAGCCACACCTCCCGTGTCTTCCGTGCCTGGCCGATGCCCAGCAGGAACCAAGGTGCTGGAATGTGAAACGTGTCCCTTTCGTTCCAAGAGTGAGTGTCCAGCCTTGTCATTGTGCCCGTGAAAAAACTGCTGCCAAAAGAAATGGCAGAGAGAATTAATTCCTTCCTGGATATGGAGCCCCACTTCTGCTGGCCAGCACCAAGGGGAACCATTTCCCTGGGAGAGCAAGGCCGAACAGTCAGACAGCCCCTAAAGCTGGTGGAAAGAGCCCTTGTGCTCTCGATGCAGCAGGGCTGCAGAGAGGACAAACTGACTTGAAACGAAAAAAGGGAAGAGTCCTGTGCAGCGTCTGGCCTGCACTGCCTGGGTGTGGTGGCCTCTGGCAGTGAGCAGAAGCCCCATGAATAGAGAGCAGGGATTGTCACCTGAGGAGATGTTCCTGGGCAGAGGCACGTGGGGGATGCACAATGCAGCCTGGGCTCACAGAGACTTTCCCAGCGGCAGCAGTTGCAGCATTCCTGCAACTCTTTAGTCACGGAAGAAAAGAAAATGCATTTCCCTCACACAATTTCTCGGCTTCTCCGCATTCTGGGGCCTCTCCCCTACCCCTTCTGCCCCACTGTGGGTGGCACCCCTGTGCTGGGGGCCTGAGCCGTGTTTCCTGGAGCCCCAGGGCCATGTCAACCATGCCTCTTCCCACAGGAAATCCTGCTCCAGTCACACACCTGAAGCAGATGCCAAAGGCAGAGGGAGCAGGAAGAACAACTTACCTCGTCACGGGTACAATGGGGTTTCAACTCCTGGCTTCTGCTGGCAGCACCCAGTTGCCTCACCTGGTCCCAGTGCCGTGAGGGTCATCCCGAACTCTGCCTGGCCAGAAGAAGCCTCCTGGGAGCCCTGGACACAACTGCAGGGTGTCAGCATAGGGACCATGATGAGAGGTGCCTCCACCCTGGGGGTGTCCAAAGGGCCTGGCGGGGGCTTCCTCTCACAGCTGGGTCCAGTGGGCTGAATGCCTCTGGCTGGAGGGGATCCTTCCTCTCTCCTAGAGACGGCCACTGACCACCCAAATCCTCCAAATCCCAGCACTGGACAGGGAAAGGCAGTGACAGGAGGAGGTGTCATCCACATTCCTCATGGGACAGCTCAGCAATGTGTCAGGAGCAGGGATGAGACACACACAGCCATGGCCACCTGTCACAGGTAACCAAAGGAGATACAGAAGATACAAGAACACAGAGATACAGAAGTTGAAAACAAGAAACAATATTTCCTTTTTGCACCTGACAGTGTGCAGCTGTAGGGGGGAAACATTCTGTTGTGACATCACAGGGTGGTGGACAGCGACATCACAAGTGGAAGATTGTGACATCTCCATTGCTGATTACGCTTGGACACCAGCAGAGCTTGGGACAGTCTGGCCCAAACCTTGACTTCTGCCGACCAGGACTGCAAGGTCTGGAGGGTGGAGCCCGGCCTTTCCCAGTGCTGGGTGGTGTGTTGGGGGCTGCTGTCAGAGAATTCAGCAGCTCCCAGTGCCCATCCCAGAGCCATTACTCCTGTTTCCCTGTTTCCTGTTTCCTTGGGGCAGACGGGCACGGCAGGTGCAGCACCGAGGGTGACACCCCGGTGTCCCTGCCGTGGCCGTAGGGCAGGTGACAGGGCTCAGGGACAAGGAGGGTGTCCTTCTCCAGGAGCCTGGGTATTTCCTGCCTTTTATTCCTCTCCCTGGCATAGCCAGTGACCATGGCCTCTCCCTCCTGCAGTGTGTGACGCCAGCGAGGGGGAGCAGCTCCTGGTCTTCAGCTGTCCCCAACGTGTTGCAGAGCCCAGGAATGGCCACAGGGACAGACAGCAACTGCCCCATCTGCCAGGAGACTTGGGATGACATGGCTTCAACTCTGCCCTGTCGCCACCAGTTCTGCCTGGGCTGCATCCTGCGGTGGGCCACAACAAACCCCTTGTGCCCACTTTGCAGAACACTGATAGAGGCCGTCAGGTTTTCTGAGCAGAGCGAACAGGACTATGTACAGTTTGTCATCGCTTCCCCGGCGGAGTCATCAGAGACCAGCAGCCAGACGGGGAGAGCTCGCCATCACCTGGACCAGAACAGCCTCCGTGGCCCTGTGGTGTCCCCTGCACCTTCTGTGCAGGGGACGCTGGTCCCAGCTGAGCAGAGACCTTCCGAGCCGGAGTCTGTGGGTGGCCTGCTGCCCGAGGTGTGGGCAGGACTTTTCCGACAGCGACAGCACCTCCTGGATCCCGTGCGGCCCTGGATGCGCCGGAGGCTGGAGGGAATATTCCGGGAGCGCTGGTGGCTGGCAGACGTTGTAGAGAGCTCCATCCTGCGCGAGCTCTGCCTCCACGGCCCGGATGCGGCCGTGCTGGTGCTGAGGCTGCAGCACTACCTGGAGGAGCACACAGCGCCGCTGGTTCGCCGCCTCATCAGTGTCATCGTGGGCCGGTGCAGCAAGGAGGCCAAGAGGCGGCTGCGCTCCCGTGACACCAGACAGGACAGCAGCTCCAGCAGCTCCCGCCGTACCAGCTCCCAGGACAGGACTCCTGACAGTGGCCCCGCAGGCTCCGGCGTGCAGGAGGAAGCTGGAACATCACAGAGCGGCTTCCAGGAGAGCCACAGCTGTGCCGGAGCTGTGGCCAGCCCCGCAGAGCGGGAGCGGCCCCGGAGGAGCCGGCGGGGGATGAGTCCCTGTGCCCGGGGCAGCGTCTGCAGCTCCTCCGCTCCCGGCCAGGGCACGGACCACTCGCCCTTTTAAACTCTGATGCAGTGCCTGGTTATTTTCTTACATTACACTGCAACTCTGGAACTGCAAGGAGTTCAGATAAGGAGGGTATTGCGGATCTGTATGTGAATACTTCCCTTGTCTAGCCGACTGAAAAGCAAGTGCTGTAACCGAACTGAAAGTCTGCTTGGCAAAATCTATTTCGAACTATACCTTTAATAAAGCTACGTGTAAAACAGAACATGAGTATTGCCATAGAGTCTTTGTAATGCACTCCTATGTACTTTGTCTTGATGGGAGAAATTCCTGTGGTCTTTTTTCAGTCTCACAATTACAAAGAATGCTATAAAGCAAATGACAACTTAGTATTTTCACCTCATGCAAAAATCACATTAAGCAAAATATAAACAGGTACATTTGAGCTGCATTTGCAAAGCAGGTGGTTTACTTCATTGCTTACAACTACAGAAGAGGAAATGAGAGAATCTGTGTGATGAACAAAAAACCACAACTGTGCAAATACAATCTGTTCCTCCCTCAAATGAGTATTCTCGTATTTGAAACACTGTTGCATACCAACATTTCAAGTGATTTTATTTCAGTCAGCTTCGTTAAAACATTAATAAGGGCATTATTGGTCTGGCTTACTGAGTATCTGAATGAACGATCAACAAAAAATTTGCGCATTCTGACATCATAAGTATCCCAAAATGTTACTTCCTTAAGTCATATTTTCCAGAGGATTCAGCAAGCAGGTTTGAGTTTGATATATTTTCTGTCTTTACAAGAAGCCAAGAGCTCACACCTTTGCTGTGAACACACCTTTGCCTTGAACTTTGCTTACTTTTGAGGCAAACAGGTTCACAAGAGACACTAGGCTACTGTTGAGGTCACAGATCCTGCATTCTGAGCACTCCCAAGAGGATATCTTCGGTTGTCAGATTTATCACAGGAAAATTGCCATCAAAGAAAAAACAGAATTAAGCTGAATTCTGACTGCTTCACCCTCCATTAAACCACAAAGCTACTCTCTACCCTTTTCGTTAATACAAACACAGAAATACTGACAGCTCTGGTTTGCAAACTATAATTGTAAATAGGATTAAATTTGCTTCCCTGCTCTCTGTCAGGTGCACATTCCTACCACATCCAGGTAGCAGGGCACAGCCTTTGCTTCCCCTGGGGCAATGTCTCTGAGCCTCAGCAGGGCAGAGGGAGCAGGAGCAGGTGAAGCACTCAGGTTCTGTGCTGGGACAGGGTAAAGTTCTGCCAGGCTGGATGAGAGAGAGGCCTGCAGGGTTTTGCAGCAGCTCTGCTCCTCTGTGGGGGTTCCAGAAGCACAGAGAGCTCAGTGGGGACCCCAGGGCTTGCCCAGCCAAGGTCCTGCAAAAGCCTCTGCTGAAAGCAGCACATGCCTGGCACGTCCACAGCTGGGGGACTCAGAGACATCCAGGGAGGGTCAGCATTGCCCTGGAGCTGCTCTCCTCCTGAGCTGTCCCACAGAGAACTTGTTCTGGATTTGAGGATTTACACAATGGGTTGAGCCGTCAAAAATCTGTGGTTTCATTGCCCAGCTTTACCGAACTGAAGGATGTGCTGGGCACGCTTGGATATTTTCTGCCAGTCGCCTTCACTCACTGCCAACATCCTCAGCATCATGATGTTTACCTCTGCTAATTGCTTAGAGTAACACAGATCAACACCCATTTCAATTAAAACTTTTATTTACTGGAAACTGCTACAACTGCTGTGCTAAAATATGCAAATGTCAACCTCAGTCGAAAAATTCCTTCAGATTACTACAACAGTTGTAGTAACAATTAATAAATAAACAAGTGTCAACGAGGAGTGTGCACATGGTCAAAAGTCTCTAAATTGGCGGAGTGGTGAGCACTTTCTGTGGAAGAGCTGGGGAAGCCTCCTTACCTGGGATCAATCCAGAAGCAGCTTCACTTGTCCTGGAGGGGTCTGGAGAAAGCCAGAAAAAGGGACACTGAGTCAGTATCATCTGTGTGCCCATTTCCCTTGGCAGCAATTGCACTTCTCTGAGGGACTGTAAAATCCCAGATCCTCCCGAGCAGGCTTAGAAAGAAAATACCCCAACAACTTCTGGGCCTTTCCAAGAACAAAGAACTTGCCTGTTTAGCTCTCACCTCCCCATTCTCTCTTCCTGAGAACCAGCCTGCCTTGCAATTCCTTGGCAAGAAAGCACTGCCAGAAGCCTCACTGCCAGGTCCTTTCCCCTCTGCATACAAGTGACACAACTTCCAGCTGTCCCTGCACACAACTGACCCTACACAGACCCCAAGATTTTCAAACCCTACCCCACCCAAAGCCCCAAATCCCCCATGTCCTCCCAGTCTCACTGCTCAGGTGGCAGCAGCAGATCCCTGAGTCCAACTGCCACAGGTCAGGTTGGGGACATAGCTCCCTCAAGTCAGGTTCAGTCACAGCTCTGTTGGCACAGCAGAGGCCTCGGTGCTGCTGCCTCTGCAGGGCAGCAGGGCTTGGGAAGCTGGTGCCAGGGCAGGATTTGAACTAAAGGCACAGGAGCTGACACTGTAGACAGGAACTGAACTCATCTGATCTCCCTTCTTGTCTGTCCAGCTCAGAGCAGCCCTTTTAGAGCTTTCTCAAGGAATGTGGGCTCTCCTCTTACCAGATTCCTAGGGCTCCAAGGAGCTTCCCATTGCTTGTGCTGCCAGACATGTCTGTCTCAGATGGAGCCCTGTTCACAGGCTGCCCTCCTGAACACTCGGGGACAGCACTGACATCCTCCTTAGGACAAAAACAAAAACAAGTCAACCGAAGATCACTCGGTATTTTCTTGGAGTCACTTCAGGCACACAGTAACTGTTCCTCTCCACTCCCAAGGGATGTGTAACACGAGGGGAGCACTGCCCTGATGGTTCACTAGATGACTGTACTGCCAAGAGCCCCCAGAGCCCTCAGTGGCCTCCAGAACTGCCATTGGCCTCAGTGCCATCACTGCCCTCAGATCCCCAGCGGCACCGTTGTCCTTCGTGTCCGCAGAACCGGCACGGCACTGCCCTCAGAGCGGCGGTGCCGCCATCGGCCTCCCTGACACCATCGGCCTCAGCCCTCATTGCCACCATCACACTCGCCTCTCAGTGCTGCCCTCAGTGCCCCAGTGTCACCATCGCCCTCAGCCACTCAGCCCTCAGTGCCATCATCGGCTTCGCCTCTCAATGCTGCCCTCAGCGCATTCAGAGCCGCCATAGCCCTCAGGCACCCAGCTCTCAGCGCCCACAGTGCCGCCATCGCCGCACCCTCCACACCCTTCAGTCCCACCACTGCCCTCAGCGTCCCCAGCGTCGCCATTGCCCTCAGTCCGCGCTGTAACACCGCCATCGCTCAATCCCCTCAGTCCCGCCGTGCCCTCAGTGCAGCCGCTTCCTCGCAGCCGCCACAGTCCCGCAGGTGCTGCTCAGCCTCACCGTCTCTTCAGGGGCTTCCCGCTGCCTTCGGCCCCGCCGTCCCGCTCAGCCTCGGTGCCAGCGGCAGCTCCGGCCGGGCCCCGGGGCTGCGGCTGCTCTTTGGCCGGGCCTGGGAGCGGCCACAGCGGCACCTGCGAGGGACTCGGCCGGAGCGGGTCCCTGGGCTGTGTGTGAGGGGAAAAGAGAGGAAATGAGCAGCGGGAAGGGCCGGTGTCACCAAAGGAATGCGGAGAACAGACTGGCCAGGGCTGTAGTGATGTCACCATTCCTGGAGGGATTTAAAGAGGGGACAAATGTGGCACTTGGGACACGGCTCAGTGGTGGCATGGTAGTGTTATGAATGATGTTCTATTTTTCCAATTTATCAAGCAACAAGATTAAATTTAATAGTAAGTTTTTAATAGTAACAAAATGAATACAATCAAAGTATTGGAGATGACAAAGTATTGGAGATGAAACAATCAAAGTGCATATATTTAAGAATATACAAAATTCGTCAGTAAGTAATTTAGTATAATTGAGGTTCGTATAAAGCATAAGCAAAACCGACTGGTGAGGGGCCTCCCTCCGACCGGGGATACGGGGAGTGGCTCCCATTCCTCACGTACCAAAGCATCCAGGCTAACAATCCCACTTATATACTGTAGGCTACAGAAGTTTCTAGAAAATTCCTCCTAGTTTCTATTCCTAAAATCTACGTCACTCTGTGCACGGCGCATTCTCTACTAATGGCTTAGGGGGTCTCTCATCCTTTTGAGGGTCTTATTTCCGATGAAGGCTCATCGTCTTCATCAGTGACCGAGGTGTGACCCGCAGGTAGCGCAGGCGCCCTGTGTGACTGAGCAGATGTTTTCCATAACATGACTCTAATTGAGTCCCATGCTTGGAATCATCCCATTTTGGCCCATTTCAAGGTCAAAACTTTCTATTTCTAGATGCTGCTTGTCAGACCTACGTCCTTCTGCTATTCTTGTTTGACTTTCTTCCAACCTCCTTCTTCGACTCCCAACATCTGGAAGATGTCCTTTGCCCTGTCTCACCCATTTCTCCCTCTCACTCTGTGAGAATTGTCTTCTATTGATCTAAATACAATTTTGTTAATATAGTTACAATTTAATTAGCAGGAATCACATTTATCACAGTAGGTTTGCGTTAACGTTTGAATTTGGTGACCTGAGAGCTCTGCAGAGTTCCCTTCACTTGGGGATTCAGGGCCCCACCACCTGCACAAGAGCGATTTGACACTGACAGGGACTCGGGGCAAGGTCACACTTGGGGACACATGGGGACAGGCAGGGACATTTGGGGACAGGCAGAAACACGCAGCGACATTTGGGGACACGCAGGGATAGTGAGGGACACGCAGACCATGTCAAGTATTGCTGGCCTTTATTGGCATCGCCAGTCCCTTGGCACGGCCGCACTCTGCGCGCTCCTGGGGCCGTGCGGGGCCGAGCCCCGCGCTCGGCTCAGCGCCGGCGGCGGCGCCTGCGGCTGCTGCGGCGGCTCCGGCGGTACCGGGAGCGGCGGGAGGCCCGGCGGCTCCTGCGCACGCCCCGGCGGCGGGAGCGGCGGCGCCGGCTGCGGCTGAGGCTCCGGCTGCGGCTGCGGCTCCGGCGGGAGCGCCGGCGGTACCGGGCCATGCTGCCGCGGGCTGGCGGGCTGGCGGGCGCGGGGCCGGCCCCGCTTTTATAGCGCAGCGGGGCAGCGAGGGACCCGCGTCAGCCGTGAGCTCACAATGCTCCCCGCCGAGCCCCTTGTGACGCCACAACTCCGCAGAGCCGCTGTCACTGTGAGGTCACAGCGGGTCACAGTGGAACCCCTCGTGAGGGCAGAGCTCTGCAGGGCTGACATCGGCAGTGACAGCACAGCTGGCCTCTGTGATGGCAGAGCTTCAAAGAACCGACATCACCAGGGATGCCACAGTTGGCCGGCATGGAATCCTTTGTGATGGCAGAGGTTTGCAGGCTGATGGCACCAGTGACCGCACAATTGGTCGCGTTCACGAGTGAGGTCACAGTTGGCCAGAGAAGCCCCTTGTGACGGCAGAGCCTTCCAGAGCTGATGTCACCAGTGAGGTCACAGGGGCCACCTGGATATGCCCTGATAGTCAATAAACTTCTCTGATTTGGACGCACACAAATTGCACAACTTCCTGTCAAAATTCTTTCGATCCTTATGAACGTCGAGGCTTTTCGGCTCGCGTTTATTTAGTTTTTGGCTAGATTGCTAATATATTTGTGGGCAGAATTATTATTATTTCGATTTCCGTGGTGCTGCGCCAGGAGACAAAGGGAAACCATGAGGAATTCTCACCGATGCTCTGACTCGACATGTGGTGACTCTGATTTTTGCAAAACTAAGGCATAGTAGTTTTTCAGCCCTCAGACTCCACCCATTTGAGCTGTCTTTGGTGCTGCTTTAAAGCGAAGAACGTGAAATTCTAAACTCTGCAGAAATGGTTACGTGCCTTAATTTTCTTTTTATGTTTCCTTCCTAGCTTAGCCCCAGCTACTGTGAAGAACGGATGCCAGAATCTGCACAACCATCTTTCTTACATTAAAGGACTAATAGAAAAATTGGCAACAGCGAGGAGTCCTGGCACCCGTTGTCTGCTTCAGCCATGACACGTCTATCAAAACTTTAGGTTAATGCCTGTAAGATTATGTATGCCATTACCGAACTGAAGCTTATTTATTTAAGATGATGTAAGTTAGCATCAAACTTTTGTATTAAAGAAGTTTCAGCGTTGTAACTACTTCATTTGTTGCCTGTTATCATATTTGAAACTGAGTTTTTTTCTGGTCTTTTCCTTCCCCCAGGGCCTTATAAAAAATTTATCAGTAGATCCTGGAGAGTCGGTACCTCTAC
This sequence comes from Acridotheres tristis, assembly GCA_037013685.1. Classification (NCBI taxonomy): domain Eukaryota; kingdom Metazoa; phylum Chordata; class Aves; order Passeriformes; family Sturnidae; genus Acridotheres; species Acridotheres tristis. Next base: position 8,906,986 of record CM072919.1, read on the forward strand.
TATGCTGCTCTGCAGATTTTAAGAAAAATATTGTAGACCAATGCTCTCAGGCACATGGGATAGCGGCGATGTCCTGTGCAGCGCCACGAGTTGGATTTGATGGTCTTTGTAGGCCCCTTCCAATTCAACATTTTATGTGACTTTGTAATTGGTTCGGTGATTAAGAGAAGAATAAAACTGAACACACGGGAGAATTGGATTAGGAGGAAAGAGAGAATCTTTTGACAGCAGCGCCCGGGTGCCTCAGCCATCTCCCTCAGGCGCCTCCCTCAGGCACCTCCCTCAGGCGCCCTTTGCCCGCCCGGTTCCGCCCCTTCTCGGCCCGTCCGTTCTCTCCCTTGCCCGCCCGGTTCCGCCCCTTCTCGGCCCGTCCGTTCTCTCCCTTGCCCGCCCGGTTCCGCCCCGTCCCCGCCCCGCAGTCGCCGCCATGGAGGACGCGCTGAAGCGGGCGCTCGGCACCGCGGTGCTGCGGCCGACCGGGCACACGGGGGGCGGCTGCATCAGCCAGGGCCAGAGCTACGACACGGACCGCGGCCGGGTGTTCGTGAAGAGCAACTCTCGGTCGGAGGTGTGGCGGGGTAGGGATCGGGGGTGCCGGGGGCGGGCAGGCCATGGGAAGCAGCGTTCCGGGCCTGTGTGGCAGCAGGGGCAGGGCAGGGACCGTCCCTGTGCTGGCCCCGCTGAGGCCACAGCTCGAGTGCTGTGCCCACTTCTGGGCCTCTCAGGACAGGAATTGAGGGATTGGAGAGTGTCCAGAGAAGGGAACGGAGCTGCGAAGGGTCTGGAGCCCCAGGAGGGGCTGAGGGAGCTGGGAAGGGGCTCAGCCTGGAGAAAAGGAGGCTCAGGGGGGCCCTTGTGGCTCTGCACAACTCCCTGACAGGAGGGGACAGGCGGGGGGGATTTGGGATCTGCTCCAGGGAACAGGGACAGGAGGAGAAGGAACGTGGGCCAGGGGAGGCTCAGGGTGAACACCAGCAGGAATTTTTTCCAGGAAAAAGTTGTTAAGCATTGAAAGGACTACCCAGGGAGGTGGCGGAGTCTCCGTCCTTGGAGGGTGTAAAAGTGTGATGTAACAGTGTCTGCAAGTCCTGTGAAAGTGGCTAAGGCAACCAGCAGGTATAAAATTGTCTGCTGAGGGCGTGTGCACCTTCTGTGGTTTTAACTAAACCTTTAATTCACTGCACACAAGAAAGAGCTTTTCCCAATGAGTGATACCTTTTTCACAATTGTTCAAGCTTTTCTGCTTTGTCCTTTCAATATCTGGAACATAGTGTCGAAGGTAGATACCTGCATGTGGTAGAGATAAGTACAATGCAACTTAATTCTTCATTATCCTTTGCAAAAAGGGAGATCGAGTGGAATTTTAAAGCTACTCCATACTTGTGTTTATCACTTAAATATCTTCAGTGGCAGAACATGAGTCAAAACTTGTATTTGCCCTTTATAGCAAGCAAATGTGTTTGGAAGTATGCATGCCACTGTCTCAACAATTTCTGATCAAGCTGGGGAGCTGAAGGGGGGTGGTTACATGGGCTAATACAGGAGGGTTATCCTGCTTTACAGAAGAGAGTTTGAATTGGTGTAGCACTTCCTTAGGCCTTTGCTAATTCTGTATTTAGCTATACAGTCCAACCAGCTGCAAGATCAGGCTTGAGGGGGAAGAAAAAGAAGATCTGGATAGATTTTCTATTCAGCAATTTCATTTTGTATGTTTTTGCCTGTGTGTGGATCCTGTGTTGTGATTAAACCAGACTTTGTTGAAGTTCTGTGAATGCTGTGCTGTGTGAGCAGCAGCTGCTGTGCATCAGCAATTCTTACTCTGTTTGAGCAGCTGGCTTTAGCCAAGTGTGACCTTTAGACCCAAACACCGTATTTCCTGATTTCCTGTGGGCACAGGTAACTCATGCCTCAGTAACTCAGCAAAAGGACAGACAGAGGTGTCTCCCAGAGATGGTGAGAGGGATGGAGCACCATGAGGAAAGGCTGGGAGAGCTGGGATTGTTCAGCCTGCAGAAGAAAAGGCTCTGTAAAGGCATAACTGCACCTTCCAGTGCCTGAAGGGAGCCCACAGGAAAGATGGGGAGAGACTTTTTACAAGGACCTGGGGTGACAGGGAAAGGGGGGATGGCTTCAAACTAAAAGAGAGTAGATTCAGGGCGGATATTAGGCCAAAATTCCTGACTCTAGGAGTGGTGAGGCCCTGGCACAGGGTGTCCAGAGCAGCTGTGGCTGCCCCTGGATCCCTGGAAGTTTCCAAGGGCAGGTTGGATAGGGCTTGGAGCACCTTGGGATTGTGGAAGGTGTCCCTGCTATGGCAGGGGTGTGACAAGATGATGTTTATGGACGTCTTAAGGTCCCTTCAGCGCAAACCAATCTGTGATTGCCTCTAGGCTTTGGAATTTTTAGTTGATGTCTACTGGAAATTATCCTGTGACTGTGTTGCATGGATCATTGGGCTAGCATTCTCTTTCTGTTTTGTTCATTCTACTTCCCTGCTTTTGCTTTTACCAGATATATTAAATTTCCCATGTACTCTTTCTACAACGCCTGCCTGGCTCTTGTACAGAAGCATTTCTTCATGTGATGAGTGTCACTGATCTCAGGGGAGGAACTCAGGAGAGTAGATTTTCCTTGCTGTGGGTAACAGGTGCAGAAATAGGTCCCAAATTCAGAATGTCTTCCAAGCAAATGCAGTTGGTGGTGGCTTGGGTTGTGCAGATGAGATAAGGGGCATTTGGCGGCTACAGTTGATTCCCACCCACACCCTTCCCCCATGAGGTAAAAGAAAACACCGTGGAAAACCATTCTGGTGAAAGCACTAGAACACAAGTTCTGATGGAGCACAGCTGAAGGAGCTCATGCTTTATCTAAAAGCAGTTTGCACTCCTTCAGTTGCAAACAGACTTTCTAAATTATAGAGAATTCTAGAACCCAAGTAATTTTCACTCACTTGTTTTATAAGTGAAATGAAGTGAAATTACTGTAATTGTAAAACTACTGTCAAATGTATTGGTGTGGTTCTGTCTGTATTTTGTGTGTGAATAAACATTTCCTTCAGCCTTTCTATGCAAGTTTTTACAAAAACCTGTTGATTTTTGTGGAAGTGCTTTGTTTACCTGTGACTGATGCTCGTAGACACTAACGCTTTCCCTTAATATCTGGCAGGCCAGAAGAATGTTTGAGGGAGAAATGGCAAGTCTGGAAGCCATCCTGAAAACACAGACGATAAAAGTGCCCAAACCCATCAAAGTTATTGACCTGCCTGGGGGCAGTACTGCGTTTGTGATGGAACATTTGGAAATGAGGGGCTTAAACAGGTAAAACAGTTGAAACAGTTTATCTTTGCTTCCTTTAACCAGAAATTTTGGCTGTTATGATAGTTAAATAATTTGTTTTCATAGCGAAAACTTGTTTAATTTCTTTCTAAAGCAAGTCAAGACAATATGGGAAATCACACAGGAGAGACCTGTATAAAATACTTTATAATGCCTCACCTAGTCTTATATCCCAAAGTGAGTATGACTTTTGGTTAGTTTTGGGTTTGTTTGCTTAGGTAATTAGTGATTTTTACAGGAAGGTTTCTTTTCACAGAAAGGAAAATGACCAGCTTGATCACCTGTTTTGTGTACTTTTTGCTTGCATGATTGTGCAGAGGCACTTCCCCAAATAAATTAATCTTGATCTCAGTATTTCCAGCTCTTACCTTCATTTTAATAGTTTCAAACTTTTGACTCTTCTCTGTGACTAGCACTTACTATGAAGAATTTTTCTGTCTGATTCCATTAGGGAGGTGATCATGACCAATTCCTCATCTCTCTCTCTCTCGGAACTTCTGCAGCCAGTTTAAAGTCTTATCCCTCATCCTGCTTGTTGGCAGAATTTCTAATTCATGAAGAGCCTTCAGTGAGTCCCAAGAGAAAGATGTTGCTGTTTAAAAAATGGTACTTTTGGCATGCAGATTTCCTGTGTTAATAGGAACAAACTGAAGAAATAACTTTGCCTTAAACGACAGTGCCTTGAAAACAGGGGAAATTGAGAAAGGTCAAAGGACAAAAGGAGCATAGTTTTGTTAACAGGGGAGGCACCTAGTTGTAGTATCTGCATGTGATTGCTACAAGACTCTTCTGAACAGTGTAGAGGATGCAGTTTTATTAAAAATAGATAATAAGCCAGGCTTCTATGACTCTCATCATCTAGGCATATTAGAGAAAAGCAGCTGGAAGCAGCAGTAAAGAAAAGGATCAGCCTCCTTTGGTTCTATTTCCGAAACACAGTTTACCAGAGTTAAAAAAAAAAAAAGGCATAACATGTTGTGCATGCTTTCTTACACATATCTTACTGAAAGTCCTTACAGAAGTGATACCACACAGAAATTACAATTGATAGTTTCTCATTGTTAGTAAATTTATACTTGCTGCTCACTTCCACTTTCAGTAGTGGTATCAGAAACAGCCAAGTAAGTACATTTTGTGTTAATATGTAATCTTGATAGGAAGACAAGGTGTTTATAACTGGAATACACTGAAAAATTATTTTCTTAGATGTGTAGAACTAATTTTACTTACTTCATAAATCTGTTCAAATAACTCCTGGAATATCAAGACCTAGTTCTGTGTCAGTGGTACTCAGATTACTTTTTTGTTTCTTAGACATTCAGCACTGCTTGGAACTCAGCTGGCTGATCTTCACCTTCATAACCAGAAACTTGGAGAGAAGCTGAAGAAAGAAGGGAACACAGTTGGTACAGTACACAGTTGTTTTCAAATTTAACCCAGTTGATAATAATCTACAAAGCAGTTAAAATGACTTTTGCTACTTCAGGACAAGTTAATCTTCCCCTGAAGATTGCATGAGAATGGGTGTAGATGAAACAGACCCAAACAGGGATTCTTTTTGCTTTTGTTTGCTCTGTTCAGGTCTGTGTAAGCAAAACATACAGTTTTGGACCCTTGGGAGGGTCATAGTATCGGAGGAGATAAAGAACCTCAAAATGCAATTTTGAATAGTGGTGTACAGCTGTTTTATATTGAATTTTAAATTTAAAAACCAAACACATTGTAACCATAAAAAGAACGTTAAAGTGCAATTTCTTTATTCTCAGTAGAAGCAGCATTGTATTCTTGCATAGTTTTAAAGGTTCATTTTTGTCATAGATGCTTAGTATTTTGTTTGTATTTTTATTTTTGGTTTGAAAGGTAAAGGTCAAGGGGAAACGGAAGTTCAGTTTGTGGATCAGTTTGGCTTTCATACAGTTACCTGCTGTGGTTATCTTCCACAGGTAGGTTGTACTTCATCAGACTGATAGAATTCTAAATTTATCTTGGCTTCCCTTCAAGTGACACAGAGGGTCAAAATTATTATAATAGAAATAAATGAATTTTTGTGGAGCCATGAAAACAAAAAAACATGGTTCAGCCTGCTAAGGAAGGAAGTGCTTTAGACAGCACTTATAACTGCTTTGGACACTGATAGCTCTTGAATTTCTTGGACTTTAATCACTGAGAGAAAATTATCCCCCGAATTTAATGTTTTAAGATAACATTTGATTAAATGATGATAGCAGTTACTGTCCTGGATGGTACCAGCACAAAGACTGTGTGGTCCTCAAAAGGCTTATTTGAAAAAGAAGAAAATCTGCCTTTTGTGTGGTGTAGAACTGACATCTGCAGTGCTGTTCCCTCAGGTGAACGACTGGCAGAGTGACTGGGTGAGTTTCTTCACCAGACAAAGGATTCAGCCCCAGATGGACATGGTTGAAAAGAAATCAGGTGACAGAGAAGCAAGAGAACTTTGGGCACAGCTGCAGGTAGGAGCAATTCCCTCAGTTCTCATTATTGGGAGAGCTGGGTATACTTAAAATTTATTTTCTTAAAACAAAGTTCCTGTTTGTTGCTTTGCACCAGGTTCTGTTGGTAGGAGACTCCAGTTTTTAGGAATTAAATTGCCCCTATTTTAAGGTGTAGTGGCATTTGCCATGGCACCCTATGCTAACATTCCAGACTGAATTCCAGATACCACCTTGCCTTACTGTTTGGGAAATAGTGGATGGAGTTCATATTCTCATTCCCTGTAACATGTTCCTTATGAAAAATGTACATAAGCAGTTCAGTCCTGCACACATTGTCTGTTCATTCACTGTTTGCACCTGATTAAGTGACTGCACTATTGGCTCTTTGGGTCCTACTGTTTGGAAATTTGGTGTGATATCCTTGAGCTTTCTAATTATGAAGTGTTGGTGGTTGTTGTTACTAACCCTGGTCAATATCTGAGTTTCAAGGCTTTTATTTTCTTGCTAAAAAAGATTTAGATGACTATTCTGCCTTTTAGGAAAAATAAGAGTCCTCTGGATGTACTCAGCATCTCTGTTTACCAGGTCCTATTGTGTTTCAAATGACGGGTTTTAAGATGCTTCAAGTATTCAGATAAACCTCTACATTTTAAAGTGAAAGACTGTGTAATGTAGATGTCTTGCTTTTCTCCCCGTGCAGCTGAAGATACCCAGTTTGTTCTGTGACGTGGAAATCGTTCCTGCTCTCCTGCACGGGGATCTCTGGGGAGGAAATGTAGCTGAGGACGATTCTGGTCCGATTATCTTTGATCCAGCTTCTTTCTATGGCCATTCAGAGTACGAGCTTGCAATAGCTGGGATGTTTGGTGGCTTCAGCAGTTCTTTTTATTCTGCTTATCACAGTAAAATTCCCAAAGCTGCAGGGTTTGAGAAACGCCTGAAGCTTTATCAGCTGTTCCACTACATGAACCACTGGAACCATTTTGGTTCTGGGTACAGAGGGTCTTCTTTAAACATTATGAGAAACCTTGTAAAGTAACTTAACATGCTGCTTAAGCCAAATACTTCCCGTGTTGTTTGCAGAGCCCCATGCTTGGTGGTGCAGCTGCAGGAGTAGTAATGTTAAAAACAACCTGTGAGACTCTTGACCTTGTAAAAGACCTAGAATCAGTGACTCCTGCCTAACACCAGGTGTGAAATAGTCATCCCTTTTTAGACAGCTGGGGATAACTCCACGAGGGAAAAAACTAAGGAAGGAGTTTTAATTTGCACAGTGAATAAAGGTCTCAGTGTCCAGAAAGCACATGAGACTGTTCAGGATAATACAAATACAAATAAACACCGAGGAGATGTTTAAAAGAAGTTACTTAAATGAAGTTGCTCGCTGCATTTTGCTGTGTCTTCCTCCCTCTTTCAGCTCTTCACATCCAGCTGTGTGCATGAGAGCAATGTTAACAACAGAGCTTGAAAGACAACAGGAAAATTATGTAACAGGAACTATGAGAAGGGATTTGGACTTGTTATTCATTTTCACAGAATCAGAGTGGGTGAGGTCGGGGGAGAATCACACAATGTCATCTAGTTCAACCTCTCTGCCTAAGCAGATTACTTAGGATTGGGACCAGAGGCTTTTAAAGACCTCCAGGGTTTTGCTGATTGATTCCATTGGATGCACACCATTTCCTGGAATGCATATAGGCTGTTCCATGCTTTCTGGTCAGTGGGCTTTTATCCACAGAAATTTTGCTTACACTAGAACTAGTTCTCTTCCTTTTTTGGATTATGCTTTTGTCTAGTATTGTGCATTCTTAGAGAATTTTCCAGGTAAAACACTTTTTATGTACATACCTTGTGGAGGTGTATTCTCTAATGAAATCAAACCTGTACATGCTTCACATGTATGACTAAAGTCACTCCAAAAAAGTGAAAGAAAAAAAGAAAACAATAAAAATGCAACTTAAAAGGGGAAGGAGGTTAGGGGAGACTCCTGGGATGGCTCACGGGCTGTAACCCTCTGCTTCTCCATAGGAATGCCTGTCAGATAATTTTATTCCAAGGGGATACTACTGCTTGTGCTTTCTGATACCAGTGTGTTTATCAACAATAGTTTATCAACCTTTTTCTGGCACAAGGATCAGTAAACCACACTGGCACCACGAATGTGCCCAGTGTCAAGGCTGCATTGTTTGTACATCTGTGCTAGTGAAAGTTCTAATGCAGACTTAGACTGCTGCAGTGTTCACTGTAAAATATTCCGTGTAAAGGTCTCCCAGGGCCTCAGACACACCAGGAAGGGGAAGATGTAGACACCTCTGGATAACCTGGAAAGCAAGGGAGTCTTCCTTTCCTAAACTCTCACATGACAGTCCCCACTAAGTACATGCTGTAGTTGTGGTAAGAGACACGAAACCAAGGGAAGGTAACATGTAACTCACAGAGAAACACTTCACCAGTGTCAGAAGTCGTTGATGATAGCTCCACACGCTATGGCTTTTGCCTGCAAGGGGTTAATACTGAAATTGTACTCTTTTTGATGTAGGCTGGTACTGGTGCTTCTGTGCAAGCCTACCAGGTAGGTGAGAGAGATGCATGACATCTAACATGCACTTTGAGTGTTGGAGGATGACTTTTATTAACTAAAACTGCTTTGCATTGAATATTGGCATATTACTGAGGGTTTTCTAGTTGCTAGTTTGGCTGTAACTTACACAAATTGGAAACAAGTTTGGAGAAGATTGATATTCCTTACAACTTTCCTTAATTCTACTACTTTTCTCACTGGCTGACTTTTGCTGCAAAAAATCTGCGTGGTATAATAGGTTTTACCTTGTTGCCTGAATAAAAGGTTTCCCAGTTGATTATCGTTGTCTCTGTTTTCTTAGATCTTGGTTTATTCTTGGGAATTACTTGCTCTGACCTGTTAGAGATCCTGAGTTTGTTAGATAAATTATGATCATTGGAGGCGTTTCTGGAAATGTCCATGGTCATGGATTGGTTTGGAGCAGTGCGTCACTGAAGAAAATTTGCATCTTCATTACAGTGCAAGTAAAGATATTAATTTTCCTAAAATACTCTTCATTATTAGCAGGGGGAAATGAATATGAAAGTGGATTTTCTGTCAGTTGTAGTCGTGAGATAAACTTACTGAGAAACAGCACGTCTTCAGAGATGACCTTTCCTTAATAGAACTGAATCCAAATACTTTTTGTGATTGAAGAAAAGTTGTGCAAGTTATGCAGGTAGAAACAATTATATTTAGAGTGTTAATGTAAATGTATTAATCTCAATATTTCAAAGCGGTGTTTTGCTGTCAGTAAGATCAGAAGGGGTGTAGAGAGGCAGATGAATGTAGCAGGAATCTCTCGTGTACCATGGATCCCTTGGCTCTGAGCCCTTCTCAGGCTGCAGCCACCTGCAAAACCTGCCTGCGGGTACGAATGTTGCACTCCAGTGCTGATTTTCCTCCTGCTTCCCATCCTCAGTCTTGATCCAAAACAGATCTGGTGATTAAAACTGCTGCTGGGCTCTTCTAGCAGAAGTCAGAGCAGGTGGGAAGTGCTACAGAATTCGAATGTGACAAAAAGCTTTAGGGTGAAAAATGTATTTCTGGTAACTAAGCCACACCACGATTGCAACAGTTTTTTTTCCTTTGTAAATATTCAGTTACTTTTGGTTTTTGATGTTTCGTTTGTTTGGGGATTTGTTTTGTTTTTCCCTTAACAATTAAACAGAAGAATTAATTAGGGTTGCTTTCAATGTGCAGATACAAGGCTCTCTATTTCTTGTCATTATTTGTTGCCAAACCACTTTATTCCTTTCCTTACATGTTCCACTGCAACCCAGGGTATGATTCTTTCCTTTCAGCAGCTGGAGAGTCATCTAGCCAAGAATGTTTTAAAGAATGTTTTACTAATGTCTCTCTTTATAGAGACATTAGTAAAACAAGTGTTACAGGAACTGGGTTATAATAGCGTGTTTTAAAGGCTCAAAACTTTTTACCTGAGAGTGACAGTGCACTTTGCAAGTACATCACAGGAGTTGATCATGTTCTTAAATTCAGCATCATTGCAGAAATGGGTTTAAATTTTTTTCCTTAACTGCCTCTTAAGAGCAATCCTCTGCACACTATGGTTCATTTACAACTAAATACTGTTGAAAATTACTGTCATGATCTTCACCAGTACCACTGATAGAATGGTTTCCTACAATCTCCCCTCTTGGTACAACCACAAAGAAATCCTCTGAATAGCTTTCTCAGTTATTAATTACTTTGCTTTATACAGTTCTACTACAGCACATTTTTTTCTCTTCTAACAAAACAGCATTACAAGCTTCTTACACAAGGCTATATTAATAAACTTTAGTCTTTCATTACTTAAAATATTTTCTTTTGCTTGTCTAAGACACCGTTTTTGTTTGTTTTAAACATTATTACTTCAATGCTGCGAAAGATCTGATCCATTCCAAGGACGTAAGTTGAATCTGGCAGTAAGTGCTGTTTCTTGATTTATTAAGTCTTGTCTGCTCCAAGGCCTTGAATCAAAGCCTTTATCTATGTCTACATTTGTGTGCACTATTTTGGGATCAGCAGACAACTGCACAAGACCCCATGATTTTTCTGCAAGATTTGAGAATTCTCTGTAGTTTCATTTCCTACATCTCTTTCTTGGATGACAAAAGCTTCCTTGATGGTTCTGTCCATCATCTGTCTCACACACTGAAGTGTACAAGGCACTACTACTAATATCACCACCACAACAATCAGTACATACAAACCTATCTTGCAAAGCTCCCTTAACCGAGGTGCAAAGCTCCATCCCTCAAATCATCTAACTATGATCCATCATCTCTTTTGATTTGAGATGTCAAATCCTTCAACTTTTGTATGCTTTTGTGGATGGATTCGGAGTGGTCAGACAGATTCATACAATGCAATCCTTCAAATTCTTCACCACGTCCTTGTGCCAGTAAAAGAAAATCAATTGCTGCTCTATTTTGAAGGGTGGTGTGTCTATCACTGCTGATATCTGTCAGCATATTGCTGATTGCAGTGGATGTGGCATTGGTTTGTTTACTCAGCCAACACTCGACTTGATCTAATTGTTTCAAGGCCAGAGCTGAAGCAATCTGGAGTAAGTTTTTGTAGCTTTCCAGGGCATTAAATTACTCTTACAATTTTCTTCATATTGATAGGCAAATCTTTTTCCCCTGTGTTTCTTCTTAACTACTGCTTTAGCACTAGGTGCTATCACAGTGACCTTTCCAATGCTGCATGGACCACCTTCAAGGTGTGAGGGAATATCCTGCCACCCCCTATTTCCACAAATGAACCAATATCCTTTTGGTAATTGTCATGGATATTGGTCAACCCTAGAATGTCCATCCCAACTATTTGAATAATTACACCAAAAACTCGAGTTTCTGTATGCAAGGTAATGGGGAGTAACGTTGTACTTTGGAGGATCACTTTTTCACCAATCACTAGCTGAAAACATAAGGTAGAAATCCATTGTTAAAGAACCAAGGATCTCTGTTCCTTGGGGTTCAGATACTGCTTTGGAAAGTTCTTTGGTCCAAATGTTCCAGTCATTCACAGAATTGCTTCCTTCCTTCCAGTTTGCCTTTTGGTCAAAGGATCGTGATATATATAGGTATTGACCAATCTTTTACTGGCACACCGACTGGACAGGTTGAAAAAGGCTTTTCTGGGTTCGAATTGGACAGGCATATGGTGTCTGAGCCTGCAGCCTTGGCTAAGGAAACCCAGACATTTGTTCTTGGTTGTCCCACAGGCAAATCTGCACTGCATGAAGCACGCAAGAGTAGCAGGCGCCAGCGTACCACTCAATTTTGCTCCATACCGTTCATGAGTTATTTTTTGGCAAAAGACTTCTCCACGTATTTCAACTACCAAATTTGTTCAGGGGCTAGCCAACTGTAGCAAAAAAAAAGTAATCTTACCTTTACAAATCAATGGGGTAAACCAAGTTTTTGCCAAAAGCGCTCTACAAAATAACAATTTCCACACTTTTTCCATTGACATAAAAATCCAGATTTGTAGGTTTGATGTCAAACTGAGACCAACACTGATTAACATAAAGCTTTCTTTTTCTGCATCGAGGGCAAACACTGGGTGGTTTAGCTTTTCTTGTCACCTCAGAATGGCTTTTTTTAAATGTGGCAGGCCTTCCCAGTCTGAAAACCAAGACTTTTGGTAAAATCAGGCTGGAGGGCTGCAAGAGTTTTCTCAAGGGTTTTTGTTTGTGTTTCCAGGGGGTTTTGGAGTTTATCTCCCTGGGAATCTTGGGATTTTGCAAGCTGCTCTCTTAAAGTACTAGCTTGGACTTCATCAATATGCTGTGGTGTGAAGTTTGTTACAAGCGGAAAGCATTTGCAGGACAGTTGGTGGCTATTTGGCAAAGCTAAGATAACTCCCTTGCACTCGTCATTAGCATTACGAAAGGCAAGGCTTTCAATAATACAGGGGTGAGCTTGCTCATCTGGGCACTGCCTTTCAACAACCTGTGTCAATCGGGACGAAGGAAGGCGGGGGGGACGGGGACGCAGAGGTGAGATGGACGCGATTTTGTTCTTAGGTTTCACATGGGAAGAAGCGTCACCAAAGGGGACGGGGGGCTCCGCAAGCGAAGGAGAGGAGGGGACGAGCGACCGCCAGGGCGGGGATGTGGCGGCCAGGCTGGGTTTGCTGAGGGGCGGCGGGGCTGGGCCGGGCCGGGCCGGGCCGGAGTCTCTGAGGGGCAGCGGGGCCGGGGCTGCTGAGGGGCGGCGGGGCCGGGCTGGATTTGCTGAGGGGCGGCGGGGCTGGGCCGGGCCGGGCCGGAGCCTCTGAGGGGCGGCGGGGAAGCGGCCAGCAGCGGCACGGGGGGATCAAAGGAACGGAGCGGAATGGCAGAAGCATCCCAGAAATCAAACGGAGGGTCGGAGGCAATGGAGATTCCCCCGAAGGCGCAAGTGGAGACGAGGGGACGATCCCCGACACGGCGGGAACTGATGATCCTTTCTGGGGTGCAGGGGAAGCCGCGGGTGGGGTGGGCTGGTGAAAAATGTTCAACATTGAACGGCAGGCAGGTAAGAGTTTTCCCGTGCTGTGATCTCGATGGTGAGTGAATGCATTATGAAGTCTCCGGTTAGCCAAGTCCCAGAACTCATATGTGAGAGAAGACATGGAGTCTGCAGTTGGGAAAGTGGTGCTGACACAGGTTAGGACGTCTCTTGATTAATTTTTGTGAATACTAATATGAAGTTTAGTTTCTATAATTGTCTTTAGCCTTTGATAAACATCCAGTTTCTGAACGGAACAGTTCCTGGCCCATCTTCAGTTCACCTTGCATCTTTCAGCAGGATGTCTTCTCCAGCTCCATCCTGGCATGTCCTGCAGGCTCAGGCGAGTATTTTCTGCTTCTTGCAACAGATCTTATTTTTTATATCTATGTGGGGATTTCCAGGAGGTTGGCAGCTAGTCAAATTTGTTTCTTAAAACGAAATAGGGCACCATTTCTGTTGGATCTTTATATTAATAACTGGGCTGCAGGTATGGCGGACTTAGAGCTTTTATTTCAGTGTATCAGCCTCATCACAGGGTGACACACAGGAGATGGTGAAAGCTCTCGCCATAACAATACCACCCAAAATTCTCTTCATTACAGGGTCTTTTTAAAAGATTTCTAACTAATAGGTTACTGTTTAAAGCTTACAGGCATTTACTTAAGCCAGTTACTGAAGTTACATGTACACCTTGCTATTAACAATGCTTGCTTGTTGTTAGCTTAAAAACAATGGATAAAGCTTCATTATTAAACTTAAATTTTTCTATTCTCTTCCTTAACACATTTTCTAAGGCCTATCTCCATACAGCTTAAAAACACAGCCTTATTGTTTCTTGTGTCTGTGTTCTTGTATTTTTCTGTTCTGAGTTTTCCTTTCACACAGCTTCTGAGAGTTTTCTACCTTTTCTATTTCCCACAACGAGTACCACTGATACAATGTGAATTACAGTCAGCAGTTCTAACTACAAAGACAAAAAACAATCTCCCAGCCAAAATCACAGGAACGAGATTTATTGGTTTCCAGAAGAACACCTGGTTTGCATAGAAGAGATTGCTCCTTTATATAAAAGGTAAATTAGCATAATCCTTTCAGTTCTATATATTTCTCATATTCCACAAGAGCTTTAATAAATTATTCCCAGAAACTGGCTGTATCCAAGCTTGACTTAATGTGGTGCACATTTTCTCCACATTGTTTGGTGTAAATATTTGCCTCCCCTTTTTGCAGTCGTTGCCTCATAGCAGACCTTTGCTGCTTGGTCAGTTGTCACTTTATCTTGTGTTTCACCAGCTCCTACAAACAAACAAATAAATCAGAACCTTTTGAGATGATTTAGCACTAAGGACACACAGGCAGTGCTTTTTCAGGACCAGCATGAACATTCATGATGTTTAACTTGACTGCAGAAATGATGAAAGGAGTTGTTTCCCTATGAGAAAATAATAAACAAGAGAGATTCTCAGCTCTGGATGCTGCCTGCACGGAGTGCTGTGTTCAATGCTACACCCTCAAGACTCAGAGCACCTAAAGAGGTGTGAGGTTATTGTCTTTTGATAGTCTAAACTCTAATAACATAATTTTAAATCCTGCTTTCTAGTTCAAGTGTGTTTCTTGCAATGATGACAAAGGACCAGCAGCTCTTGGTGCAAAACACCTTGCAGAAAAGTGTAAAAGCTCATAATATGCTAGAACGTTTCAGGTCCAGCAGTCATTCTTCGGTTTGTGCCTTTTATTATTTAGCACCCTTTTTTTTCTACAGGTAAGATTACAAAAATATGAATGATTCTAATAGAAAATAACTCCTTAACACGAGTGTGGCTGAGACCAATGGGCAGTCATCTCTTTCATCATGGTGGTCATGCTTTGCTGGAAACGTGCTGGAAGAAATTTTGCAAGTGTTTGGTATATAATCTAATGTAAATCCATCAAAATCTATTGCCCAAGCAGAATACTTGGTGGAAAGACTCATTGGTCTTTCCACCATCACAACTTAAATATGAGCAAACACTGATAAATGCTTCAGAGTAAGCAGATGTACAATTTGTTACTTAAATTAAACCATTCCCCTTGTTTCCTTTAAGTAAGTTACATGATTATATGTAAAGATTTGTACAAGTACAGAAAGATGCTTTACTTCATTTGAAATAGCTGATTTTACAAGATTGATTTTTCTGGCATAATCTGCAAGTTAGGACTGCACCTCTTGCCAGTACTGCTATTGTTTATAGCAACAAAGCATGCAAGCATCTGTTTTTGTGATTAATTTAATAATCTCTTTATGTTTTAACATGTTTCCTCCACTGACAGAAAGAAAGTTGCAGCAAGATAAATGCTTGCAGCAGTATCAGCTCTGAGCAGCCCAGTGGCTCTTACAGCAGTGCCATTATTCTGCATTTTTAATTCTGTAATTATACAAATAGCCTTTTACATATATTTTTATTTTAGCTCTAAAACTCAAAGTTTCAGCAATGGGTAGAAAGATCATTTTACTTAGCTTAAAAGCATGTAAGTGGAAGCATTATGCAAGGTAAATTAATGAAGAATGAAGTTTTATATGTGGGTGAATTGCTTGAAAGCTTTTCTGCTAAGTGCTTTCATATTTCTTTTAGAACAGGAAATTAGGCACGTGCATGCCATTTACATATTGCTGTGTATTTAAAATGCTTACCTTAAAAAAAAAAAATCAAGACATGAGTGAGTAAAGCAGCCAGCTATTCCATGAGTATTGCAGCTATAGCTTGTGTAAAACAATTCTGCTTCACAGAGTAACACCTGTGAATGTGTCAGAGGTAGATCTACCACATACTCACAGCCTGGAGATGAAGAAAAATGCATTAAATTCTGCTGAAAATGTCCTGATGATGCAGAAAGACAAATTCAAACTGCTAAAGGGATCACTATTGAAGGTGAATTCATAGACATCTCTAAGAGGACAGGTGAAAAAGGCCAAATGAAACCTTGACTCAAGCATCCACATTCAGTGGATTTTTAGAGTATGTGAAAATTATAGTAATGGAATATAAGTAGTGTAATTTAATAATGTAAAAATTTAGTGTATATATATAAAATTTAAATATATATAATTTACATTATATCTAGTAATACAATGTAAATATAATGTAAACTGTAATTTTCAGCTGTGACAGCCCTGTGTGTCAGTCTGGTATGAAATAATCTGTGAGGAACTTACCATCAAAATAGTCAAACTCATCAGAGCAGTGGCTCAACATGTTCATATTTCTCTGTGGTCTGATTTTTGGATCTTTTTATGCTTGTAGGTCTGCAAAATGCTTTAACTGAAGACCAGTGTCCCACTCACATTTTGCAATTAGAGAAATACTTTATTAACAAAAAGAACCAAGAATGCCAGAAATTAGTCAGTGATAGTTACCAGAGAAAAAATATTTAGGAGAGGGCATTAAACAAAAGCATGTGATACTTGCAGCACACTCACACTTTGAGCAGTTGGCAGCTCAAATGGGTATTTGTGCTTGACAGGTCTCCAGTGCACTTGCTTTTCCTGGGTTTGGGTTGGTTTTGAACATTTAAAAAGCTTCATATGCACGAAACTGGAGAAGCAAGAAGTTCCATGCCTAAATAAATTACCCCAAAATACACAGGTACAGTGCAGCTTGCTTTTATTCAGGCTCCCCATATCTGCTGCTTTGATGTGGGACATTATTTGCCACACAGACATTATGGATTTTCGCCAGTTCATCCACCCTGCATTTTCCCTGCAGTTTCCCTGCCAAGCTCCATTTTTAGCTCATTTTTGTCTTCTCCTCAGACCTCTTCTTCCATTGCAAGTGAAAATTTAATCAGAAGAGGGCGGCATTTCATTTATTCTGACAAAAGTTTTTGTGGGGCCCTCAGAACATTCTCTCTTTAGCTTCCAGAGCGTGACACAATCAGTTTTACACGGAATGAACTAATTTTTCCTTTAGATTGCTAAAAATAATACCTTCACCCACATCACCTTGAGTTGAAAAAAGATGATATCCTGGAGGATTTTTACTGGATTCTGGGGGAATTTTAGAAGACCACTTTCTTAAGATTGCCTGAATTGCATCATTTTATGCTATTGCATAGAAATACATCTCATTTGCAAGCCTTCCATCTTTAGGGCTGTAAAATATGTAAAGATAATAATTTAATTTGGAAAAGCTGTAGCACTGTGCTTTTTTTCCCCTTACTGTTGTTTCTCCCTTATATCCCTTTACATATATATATATAAATGAAAAATTACCTTTAAAGTCTCTCATTACTGATAATTTATCACCTTTTCTGAAAGAATGAGCCCTTGGTAAAGGAAAATAAGGTAGGTAGAAGAGCCTTGGAGTAACTATTTCACACAGCACATTTAAGTGGAAAGTGTAGGTGAGGTTTATCCCAAATCTGCTTTTATGACAGACTGGTTTGTAAAAGACTTTGTGAAACAGACATTTAATGGGAGAACAGGTTAGGGGATTTTACCAAAAGGAGGGATTTTGCCTTGCTGAGGTGAAGGTGCTGTTAATTAACTAAATGAATGCAGAAAAGGGCACTTGAGTTTTAAAGAGATGCTAATTTTTTGAATATAGTGAAACTCTTTCAGCTGAGAGGAATAGTTGATTCGCTTCACGAGTGACACAAAGTGGCCAGGCTTTGGGAGGAGGTATCACAAATGTTGAAAGATTAATAAGCATTTTACACGGAAATTACCCAGGAAATCTTTCTGTCACTTACCAAATCATTCGGGAGCATTCATCTCTACAAGGATTTTCATTAAAGTACTGATTAATGAGATCTAGGGAATTTTCATATTGAGTATTCTGGCTTCTGATGACATTTTTAAGGGAAATTAAAACACTGAAGTAGATAATCCTGCCTCAAGGAGTCGGGGAGGTGGTGCTGCAGAGAGGAGGAGAGGCTGTGCTCTGATAAGGTCTGAGGGCTGGTGTTTTTCTGGCCTGGTGGCTGAGGGTGAGGGCTTGAATTTTGTCATTAGATTTTCCTTTATCAAAAGAGCAGTTCCCCTCCTTGCTTTTTTTTCCCCCTTTTGATTCTGCAGTTTCTGTGCTCATAAATGCTCTAACATCACCAACTTTTAATTTTGCCATTGTTGATTTTTTTCAGCATCTATTTCAACCCGTTTGTATCTGTGCTCTACAGAAAGGATAGTCAGAGAAATCAGAGGAAATTCACCTCAGGCATCATGACAAGGAACAGAGATAGAGTGAAGTCGAGCTTCAAAGGCAGAACGAGGTACACAGACAATTAATTACTTCACTGTGATCTCTCACCTGATCAGATTGCTGACCCTACATATCATTCATTAGATCAGTCCAAAAAATGTAGGATGCTTAAAAACTCGTAAAAGATCTCGAGCTGTAATTTCTGACATGGTATGTTGAAGCAAAAAGCTGCACACAGCAGCAGATCTTTGTATAGATATATATTCTATATCTGTACATTGAAAAAATGTCACTTCTGCTTTGTGATCACTTTCAAAACACTGCAGCTCCTGTTGCATGCCCAGGCTACCATGGGTTCAAACATAGGGTGTGTTTGAAGTTTTTGTTTACTTTGCCCAACATGTATGTACCGATATGTAATGGTAGTTTCTAAAAGAAAGACACCAACATGAAAAAAACCAAAAAAGAACCCAAGAATTAAGCAAGAAAATCTCCAATTTCACTCGTTTCCAGGGAGTGAATAGTAACAGCACCACAAAACTCACAATAAAAGAACTGCAGAAATGTGTGACCCCCTCTTTATCTGCAGCAGATGTTGCAGTTGAGCTGTGTCTGATTTAATTTGAATTCTTTATCAATTTCTTTGCCTCAAATCAAGTCCTGCAAGTGGGACAAGTGTCTCTGTGTGTTGCACTGCTGGTGTCCCTCACACATGCCTTGTTGACTACTTCACAGTAAGAAAAATAATCTCCTAGACTTCACAGCCTTAGGCCAGTTAACAGATGGAGAGAGTCTCACTGTCTTTGAATCAAGATGCCCAAAGTCTGAAATGTCTTATATTGATTAGAGTGCTCCTAATAAACTGAGACAGGGGTTTATGGAATTCTTTCAAGATACAGCATTTTAGAAACTGGAGAAATAGGCGCTGGTGTCCCTAGGGCAAAGACTGTAAAATACAATCCTGAACTACAGAGCCAATACTGTAACTTCCCACTGACTTGAAGACACACAGGAACTGGTATGCTCATAAACAAAGCCCTTTTTACAGTCCCTGCTCTGGCTGTAACAGTAATAGAAGATCAACTGTATAAAAACGCAGTGGGACATCAATTTTTCACTGATGTGAAGTGCAATAACTAAAATATTCCTCATATAAATACACGTGTGTAAAATAAACAGATGGACTGACAGACCCCAGCAGCATACTCCTGATTTTTATATACAAGAATGTATACACAAGAATGTGTACACAAGAATGTACATTAAGCACACTAAAATGCTGTAAGGAATATCTTGGGGATGGAAAAAAAACCCAAATCCTGCAGTGTTTGTACTCACTAAATGAATAAGCCAATAATACTGCTCTCTCTCTCAAAATAAAATCTTTTTCACATACTGTATTTTTCTTGTTAATAAACTTTATTTCAAAGAGGGATTGCAGCATTGGGTTTATTGTTTTGGTTTAGCTAATGATTATTTTAAAGGGTCTTAAGAAACAAATCAGTAACTACTTTATACTGTTGCTATTACAAGGCTGTTTAGCCTAATTTTCCAACAAAGTCTAGCCATGAAAGAGAAATATTTGTCTCAGTTAAGCTGTAATGAATATAGAGATGGAAAAAGAATAAGTATAAATACACTGGTAGCTTAACCCTTAACTAATTTTAAAGGCAGATGAAACTTGGAGTGAGGCTGAAAGTCACTGAGAAAATTTTGGCTTTTCTAAATTATTTTTGTCTGCTTTCTTACTCTTGCTTTCTGGTAGTAATTTTTAGTCATGCTACCTGCTGTGTAAACACATCAGGTGTATGGGACACCAACCAATAGCTCTTGTAATCATGGAAATACAATTATCAATGCACAAAATTAGCTGCAACAGTCCTTTTCTGCTACATGCATTCTTGCAAACACAGATACGAAAACAAAAGAGGAAAAAGTGCTAGATTTACTTCCTGCAATAGCAGAAAAAAAAAGAAATTTTAGAATTGATTCCTTTAAACATTAAAATTAATCATCAGCTGATGAAGTGAATCCTGTATGAGCATTACCTGGTTTGGAGTGGTTTTTTGAGCCTCAGAGGGAGTTAGCATTTACTCTGTATCATTCCATATTTTACCTGCTCTCACATTAGTCTCCTATAGATTCAGCTACTACTTTTTGACTTTATATTTAAGATTACTCCCATAGTCAGACAATATTGCATTACTCTGAAAATCACTTTATGTTCAAGAGGTTCCGTTACAAATCAGAAAATAAAAATATGTTCTCTTGAAGGATAACCCTATGATGCCAACCAATCTAAACACAAATCCAGATGTTTTGGCAAGCTAACATGAAGGAAAAGCTCTTTGGTCTTAATTTACATTTTAAAGCAAGTGTTTTACTAGGAGAAAGTGAAGAATGTTGACATTCCACCACTTAGACCCTAGCCAAAGCAATGTCTCAATGCCAAAATGTCAACATTTATTGCATTTTCCTTCAAAATTAACATGCTAGAAACACATCTGGCATATTTCTTTCTCCTTTTTCCCCATACTGTCTGTTGAAGATAGGAAAATGGAAAGGCAAGATACTTGTAATTTCTCTCAGCCAGCTGTCTGTACTCAGCTGTTTTCAAAAAGAAAAAAAAAAACAAACAAAACAACCCAAAAAGCAGAAGGTGGCATTTCAGGTGCACGTCTTGTGCACAGAGATCCATATTTATTGTCTGAAATCTGTAATCCTTTTAGAATATATATTTATTATAATTCCCATTCTTTATTAGGGTTTGTAAATCTTAGAGAATCTGTAATTGTTATAGATTACAGGCAAAATTAATTTTATCTGTCTGTCTTCGTTTTCATCTGCCTGGTAATGTCATGGCCAGCACTGTCAGTTGAGTTTTATTTCATGGCTGAACTGCATCCTCCACAGGTCTCAGGGAAACACTTCGATTTTGGCCCAGTTCCTCATCAAGCTCACAGAATAGAACCATTCCCCTTTTCCAGACACCTCCAGTGGCAAGTTAAGACCTTTTCCTGAAGAGCATTTGGCTTTCCTGCCTTGCTCTGATTCTGCACCTGTGAACTGAAAAGATTTTGTCACTGATTCTTCCTCTTGGTTAGAAGGGGAAAAAAGAAATTTCCAGCCTCAGGAGCTATCAAATGCAGACACAGGGCTTGGTGTCCGTGTTCAGCTTTTCATTATGAATTTATTACCTTTGTCCATATTGTCCCTTACAATCTGACTGCCTGAAGAACCACTTAATAATATCTGTGTTCCTGGTATTTCATGCTTCCATTTGGCTACAGAAGTAGAAAAAGTCCCAAAGAATCCACAATTGTGTAGATATGAATTCTGAATAATTTTTCCAACTGCATGAAATCTCCAGGAAGAAAAAGAGACCCAGCTGTGACAGTCAGACTTATTAATAGCATTCTAAAAATAAAAAAATGCTGTGGGAAATATTTACATTTTTCTCCAAAATTTCATTAACACTTGTTTTGTTATGTGTAACTGTACTTTTGAAAAAATTACAATATAAGCTACTCTCTCATGTACAAGAATTTCTGTATGTACTAACAAATACAGCAACAAAACCCAAACCAAACCAACCAAACAAAAAAGCCCAACCAAAAACCCCGAAACAAAACAAAACCAAACCAAACAAACAACAAAAAAAACCCCAACAAAACAAAAACAAACACAAAAACGAACCACAAATATAACTAAACGCCACCACTTCATACCAAAGATAGGATTTTGATTTACAGTTTCTGACTTGGCCTAGAACACATTGTGTGAATGCTGAGTAGTAATAGCAGACAGCTGATCTCCAGTGAAATAAAGAAATTGTTACTTTTTACTTTAAATACAAACTGTCTGGATGCTTAAAGGGAATGTGTCACATCTGATCCGTAGCTCAGGGATGTAAAGTTGTGATGTCTGCTGGCGTCTTCCACAATCACAAATTCGCAGATTACTTGGGCCACACTGTATTGTAATTACACAGTGCTTAGGTGTTTTCAGGTGGAAGTAAACTTAAGTAAAAGTACTTATGAATTTTTTGATAGTTGAGGACTCAGCAAAACTACAACCACAGCACCTGAGAAGGTCAGAGGCTCACTTAAAAAGGCTGAAATGTGTATTATTAGAAAAGAAGTCTTGAGAGCTACTAAATTTAGTCACAAGTCCTGGAGAAAGCCCAGAGTGCAAAAACCACAGCAACAAATGTGCACAATGCAACTTACAAGTCAAATCACTATCTCCAGAATGCTCACTGGATTCATTAAGATTTCGCAAACAAATTGAAATTCATCTGCAACTTCCTTCTCCTTTTTTTCCTTTTTATTTCCTCCCCTTCTTAACATTCCCTTTGCTTGCCATAACTAGCAGAAGTCCAGGGAATTTTGAGAGCTTTTTTAAACTTGTATTTGATGTAACTGTTGCTAATGTTTGCAAAGTATTTTTTATTCACAGGATTTTATTAAGGTCTTAGCAAACTGGAAATTTAGAAGCTCAAGGATCTTCTTCAAACCTTGTACTCTGCTTACTTGATCTTCTAGAAGAAAGCAAAGTCAGGCTTCCCCCACTAACCTATAAATGTTTTTCAAAAATTCAAGTGTGATTGTTTTGCAAATACAGTGTGTGCCTTTAATTCCCATCTTGTAGATAGATAAAGGAAAGCAAAATCACATCAAAGGTATACAATTTTGATGAATAAAAGGTTCAGTTATTTTTCCTATCCTCTCCAAACAAGAAAAAGAAAGTAGAAGAATAAGAAGATATTTCTGGAATGTCTGTCCCACTTGATCCTTTCTTTTTCCTTGCAAGAACAAGTGTAACAAAGGGATGATGATTTACACTGTCTTTAAATTAATCACAGGGTGGGGGTTTTGTACTTTTCACTGTTCTTTCCTTGCCATTGCCTCTGAAAAAAAATGAATTACATTTTCCTGTACTACATGTCAAGTACTGCTTCATTCCAGAGCTGGTTTAAGGTCTCTGGGGCACAAAGTGCAGGTCCAAGTTTTGAAATTTTCCTGTGATGTGATTTGGACTCCGGATCACAAGGTTTAGACTTTCTTGTCTCACCATACAATCCTCTCTGATCCAGGTTCTGCTGCTGCCTTTTTACTATTTCCTCCATCCCTGATCTTTATTTTTTGAGCATTTTTGCTTCTTAATATTTTCCCCCTTCTTTTTCCAGGAATTTTACTGATGGAAGCATTTCCCAATTTTCATTCTTCTGTGCAAATTAGTCTGCTTCCCATTGGAGTGACACCATTATCTGATGCATATAAAACATTCAGGATTAAGTTGGGATTGGTACATCTGTTCCAGATGCGAACAGAGGTTTTGTCTCAGTATTCTTTTGTATTCCTGCTTTAGTCACAAACTGAACAATGTCCTTAACTTTTCCTTACATGCTGTTTTTAAATACACGAAGAAGTTTGACCTGTTGCCAACTTAAAAATATTCAAGATACCAAATCCTGAAAAAATGCAGAAAGCAGTAGGGTTTTCCCGTTTAGCTATGAGCAAATTCAGGGAAGGAACTTGATAAATCTGTGACGCCTGCTCAAAAAACATGGGCAGAATTTGTACATTTGTAGTTTTCTGTATATGTTTTAACAGTTGAAATAAATGTGGCATTTTCTCTTCTGCCACCAGAAAAGTCACTTAAAAACGAGGTCTGAAAAACAGAAACAAACTAAAAACCCAAACCACATTTCTAGAATTTTGTTTGGAAACACAAAAAAATATTTATTTTTCCCTTTTGTGAACAGAAAATTGAAAAATCACAGCATCCTGAAGGCTAGCACAGCAAACCAGGCTAATCTTGACAGCAGCCCTGTTGGCAATTCCTTCAGTAGTTATGGCAGCCAAATGTGGGGCCAGCCTGGAGCGTGAGGAAATCCAGCCAGGCAGGCAGCTACAGTCCCTTACATCTGTCCTGGGAAAAGCATTCCAGAGCCTGGCATCTGTGCTCCAGTGCTTGCCAAGCACACCCCAAGAGTGGCCACACGTGTGCTGGCTTCTGCAGTAGAGAAACAAAAGGAACGTAGGGAACATGCCACAGCCCATTTCTTTGATCTAGTGAAAAGCAGATTTTCTGAGAAGCCAAAAGAGAGGCTGCACATATTTACTCTAAGCTACAGAAGGAGTATAACTTCTTATTTACATCCAGAAATTTTATTTTCTGTTTCTGCTCAAACTGTTTTCATCCACTGTTATGTAGAGGACATTACCTCATATAACTTCTCAGTCATCCCAAGCCATTCACAAGGAAATCAGGATGAAAATCCATAGCTAACAACCCACAGCATGCAGACAGCCTTCCAAATCCCCATTCCATGCCATTAAAAGGATTTTGACTTCCATTAATATTTTTTTTTTGCCTGTGTATGGGTTAAAGATTATTCCATTAGATGATGAGCTCTTAGAAAAACAGGAATTGTATTTATTCAGACTCAGGAGGGTTCCAGTGTTTGGGCTGAAACTGAGTCTGAACTTTCCCATACCAAAGGGGCTGTGCCAGATGACCTGAAAACATCTTGGACTTTTTGCAGTCCATGTTTTCTAGATTGGCTGTGGGATCAGAAGCTGCACAATTACATGGCACAGGAGGAATTCCATGTGGTTCAGATATCTTTAGGGAGGCTGTTGCAGACTTGGTGATCCATCACCCATGTATAAACTGCTGGAAACCAGTTCAGTTGCTGATCTAAACAGGAATGCAAAGGCATAATGTTGACTTAGAGAAAAACTGTCTTCATCTTTATTGAGTTAGAGCTGCTGGACCTGTGAGAAAAACCAACAGGTGATTTTGCCAAAACCAGTGTAATCTCAGAGAAACAGAGATACCATACACTTCTGAGAGTCAGCCTATGAAACCTGGAGATGAGTTTGGTGATTTTGTGAGATCAGTCCATGAGATCTGACCATTTCCTGGAGATGAATGTGGTGGCTTCATGAAGATTATTTCTAATTATTTTGTTGTTTCAGTAACATTCACCATTTCTTTGTTTTCACAGTGCTCTCTAGGGAACCAGTAAATACTGCAAAACCTGTAGCTGCCAATTTTAGACCTGTTTCCTTATTTTCAAAAGGTTAGCTAATTACAGCATGCCACTGCCATGTGAGGTCCAGCCAGCTGCATCTCTTGGTCAGTTATTCCACTTTGGGCTACACACCAGATTTTCAGAATTGTT
Source organism: Acridotheres tristis (assembly GCA_037013685.1). Classification (NCBI taxonomy): domain Eukaryota; kingdom Metazoa; phylum Chordata; class Aves; order Passeriformes; family Sturnidae; genus Acridotheres; species Acridotheres tristis. The sequence goes on from CM072919.1 coordinate 8,932,208, forward strand.
ATTAATAATTTATTATTAATATGCTATTTCGTCATTATCAAGGCTGTTTCACTGAATGTATGGATTATGAAATCTTACTCTCTGTATATCTCATTGCCTGAGATCCCCCAAACACTGAAGATAAGACATGAAATTCCTATCACAAAACCAAGATATAATTAATCCCAATTTTTATCTGTTTTGTTGAACCCTTTATGCCACAACAAACGGAGTTCAAGTCTTGAAAAGGAACGTTCAGAAACAAAAAAAAAAAAAAAAAAAAACCAAAAACGAGAAGATAGATCTTCACACATTTCCAGGAAAAATTCTCAACCTGCTCAATTTCCAGAGGTCCTTTTTCTTACAATGGCACTTTAAGTGTCTCTGAATTTGTTTCCTGCAAATGTAGGAATAGTGATTTTTTTTTAAAAAGTCCTTCCTCGAGCTGAATTTTATAGTCTTTTAACATTGGATTTGTCCTGAGATATAAAGTGAAAAAACACTCCCACTTGAAAAAACAATGCATTTTTAAATATGTAGTAGTAGCTGGAGATTTTTAAACCTTCACTTTAGTATGCAAAATACTGAGAAGTTTAATTTTTAGAATTCATTACTGGAGAGTGCTAAGTAGAAGCTCTCAGGACCTATTATACTAAAGGAAATTCACCTTTTCTGCTAGCAGACAGATATGAGTTATGTTGCAGCTTTTATTTCGTGCAAATGCTGATAAACTTCAGTGAGAAATAGGTGAGGATGTGATCTATCATCTCAATTTTAGTGCACTAAATTTTATATGAGGTTTACTCTAAAGTAGAAATGGCTGCATGTGTATAATTATGCTAACAGCCCTAAATTTATGAATATTGATGACAACATTGATGACAATTTTGTGTTTTCATAAGTGATAAATATTTGGTGGGAGGTGGTCACATGAGTCCTGAAAATTGGCCCCCACTTCAGCCTTGCACCACTAATGCTGACAACCTGTAAAATTTAAATTTCTGTTGACTGGTAACAGATGCCGTCTAACAAGACAATACTCATTGGCACGAGTGATCACCCCCAAAATTATTTTGCCTATTTTAATTGAAATACTTTCAATGTTTTGACTGCTGTAACCAATAACAAATGTAAAATACTGTCTGTCCTCAAGAAATCATCAGCTGGGGATCTCCTGTCAAATGAACTGTGAACCAGCAATTCTGGCAGATGTCTGGCACCTTTTTCCGGACTTCCCAAAAGTCAGCCTAGGTAGGGAAAGCCTCTGCACATATTTGAGATCTATAAATTAATTTTCCATGTTTCTGTAAAAGCAAAACGTGTAAACAGAGCATGTCAGAAAGCCACCACAAGAAACCAGTGTAAATTGGGTGTGAGTGACACTTGTGGGGTACAAAATCACATTATGATAGCTTTCACAGAGGTTTTTATGCTGACAGGTGGATTTGGCAGCCAGGTTGAAGTGTTGCCATTTCAAGTTTAGAATTAAACAGTTTCTAAAAGTACCAGTTGTGGTGAAGGTGATACCCATATTAGCTGTCTTTCCAACCTGATAGTTGCTAACAATATACAGGAAAATCCTAATATCTACAGCTCCCCATAGGATAAGTTAGTATTTCCTGGCCTTAATCCAGCTTTACAGGATTTCCTGAAGTTTATTTAAATTCACATTTCTCTTCTTCAGTCTACTATAGCATTAGTGCACGTAACTTACACATTAAACATCAAATTAATGCAGAAGAAATAAAGTTATGTACCCAAACAGCATCACTGCCCACCCATTTTGTCGTGCTCATTTATTTTCTTTATGATGGTCATAAATAAAACATTGTTTCTTCAGATTTCTGCAGCAAGATCAGTTCCCATGAAGAAAGTGAGACTCAGCCTGTAGTTTATTGGAGAATTACAACCTAGGCTTCACTCTTTTTGTTGCTTTCATGTTTTGAAAAATTATTCCAGAATTTTCTTAGAAAGAAAGCAAATGGCAACAATATTTATTTATTTATTTATTTATTTATTTATTTATTTATTTTAACAAATGAAGCAGAATCTTTTCAGTGGTACTAATTTATATATATAGAACAGGTTTCAGTTCTGGCCTTGCTTAGTTTATTAATTCCAGGTTTATTTGTTCAATTCTGTAATATTATATGGAAAGGAATATGGGTTTACAGAACTGTTAGTGATGGAATTTGTTGCTTGTGAAATAACAGAAGGAATGGATAGTGCTGTGTTATGCAGTTTGATGTATTTGCTATAGCATGTCTCAACTAGGCAATTTAACTTTAGATTACATTTTTTGGGGAGGGGCTGATTTTTATTACAGTGCTTTAAATTTTTAAAGACACAGTATTGCATTATAGTTTTCATGTTCTATTGTAACTTCAGAAGAACACAGGAAAGTAAACAAACAAATAATGAAATAAACTGTAGGCTTATGGTAAACTCTTTTCAGCTGCAGATTGAGAGCTCTGCCAGTCCTTATCACTGAGCTGTTTGAGTAATGTGAATGCCAGAATCAACTTGCTCACAAAGACAGGCTAAATGCCACGCACTATTTGTTGATTTGCTTCTGACACAATTATTTCGCTGATTCCATATCCTGTATTGTATCAAATATAGGTTATGTGACCCTACTCTGTAAGAATCTTGCAGTTAACCTCTCCTTGGGGTGAAGAGACTGCCTTTTGCAGGCCCGGGGAACAAATCCTCTAAGACAAGCAAGTGTAAAAACTCGATATATTTCTGCCTTTTTCCTCCTTTGGAAAGTATTGCAAAGCATCTTTTTTCTCCCCTGCTCATTCATGTAGCTCTAGAATTTTAAGTAGCTATGCATAATGTGCATAATTAATCCATGTGCCAAGCTTACCAAAATTTCTTCTCTGCAGTCTCTGCTAGATAATTCCCTCCTCTTTTATATTGATCATAATATTTTGTGATCAAGGAATTAATTGTTCTTCCCACGCTTGCAGAACACAGCTCCGGTTCATGAACAAACCCCCTAGATGTCACTATAATAACATAAAAAAGACCAGTAGCTGTAAATAGCAACAGAATGGTTATAATGGTTAGATGGTCTTGAATGACACACAAGGAACTTGATAAATAGATTTCAGTCTATGATTTAGGGTGAAAAAGATGTTTACTTCACATTCACATGTATTTTCCACTAGTTTCTGTGCCAGTGGAAGTCAGTGTAGAACATGGTTTGGTTTTAGCTGCTGCTCTGAAAAGCTCTGGCATGGAAGTCTTGTTTTGTGCAAAAACCTTCAGGGCTATGTAAGAATAGTCACATTTTGTATCATGTTTGGGTTTTTTAATTCTCCTGGACCAAGCTCTTCTGAAAAATGTTCAGGGTACTTATATAAAACCATATTTGTACACTTGCACACCTATACAAATATAAATATGTGGGTTTTTTCCTAAGCCAGGGAGGACATCTAAGAGAATAAAACTGTTCCTACTTTTTGTGTTTGCAGGTTGGAAAAAAATCTGAATCCCTCTACGTAAATATCTTATGTATGAAATAAATCTGATGCTTGAATTAGCAGAGATCTGTGACTGGTTTTCTCTGAGTGCAAAACACGTATGCAAACTGTGAAATATTCTACCGTAGGCTGAAGGGGAAAGGGGTGTAACCAGCATTTCCTTTTCAGTCTGAAAATTTACAGGAATGCAGCAGGACATCTGTATGGAATTAGCATGGCTTCTGCCCCTCATACATTGAGATCCATATGCTTGCAAACTGAGACTCTGCAATCTCCACTACAGATTTGTTTTACCTAATAAAAACATCAGGATTGATTGTACCTTAGGGTGCAATTTTTAAAAGGACTGAAATTAAGTTTTTAAGGAAGTAAAAATAAAAGCAGGCAGTTTAATGTTGTTTTAAAGTCTTTGAATATTTAGATTATGTGTAAAGGGTTGTGTGTAGCAGCCTGGGAGCTGAATTTGGGAGCTTCAAATGTACTCAAAAAATCCTTCCTTCTGGAAAGCCATGTGATAAACATTTCTGCCAGTTTTCTTATGGAATTTGCACTGGTGCATGACCTATTCTTTTTCCTTCTTACAGTCTATAGGAAAGGCATGCTGTACATAACATTTTATAATTACAACACACTGGCCTAGAGCTGCTGAAATACATTAATGCAAACTTTGAATTGTTCTCAGTTTCTGTAGTGCCATCACAGACATTTTAAACGTTCCATAATGGTATTATAAATTACTATATACTAGAATTTTATCTAAAATATAGAACAGATTTTATTTCTCTGCTTGAACAGAGAGGTGGGACCAACTGTGGCCTCTTGCCACCTGAGCCATTCTGGGATTCTGGAATTCCATGAACTCAGCATTTGCATGGCTCTTACAGCATGTAATGACTCAAAGGCTACCTTTACTTATATTCCATGAACCTATTTTAATTTGGTAAAAAAAAAAAAGGAAGTTTTCCTCTAGGATGCAAAAGCAATCATGAAATCATAGAGTGGTGAAGGCTGGAGAAGACCTTTAAGATCAACAGGTTCATTGGACAGGAAAACCACAAAATGATCTCCACAGAAAACTGTTACTACTTTTATTCAGGATTATTTATGTAATATATAAGTAATCACATATATATACGAGGGTAATATATATATGCATATCAGGATAATGATACTGCTTAATTCAGAGGTTATCAGAGAATCATGTCATCTCAGTGAGTTTTAGGACAGCTGGTAAATACGTTGTTCAAGAGAAGCTGAGTCAGAAAACAATGCTTAGAGGAATGTATAAAATGACAACTACTTTAAATCATCCAGCTATAAAATTATTAATCCACTTAAAACATGTTGTCAGAGTTTAATGCCAGATTAAGTTTCTCCTGAGAAATTGAGCCCTTTAACCTACTCCACCTAGTGATTCCCCAGGGCAGAGCTTCTAGAACAAGACAAATTAATTATTAATTATATCATCTTCTTAACCTGGGAATTACTCTAGCAGCTATGTCTGAGTTTTTTCAAAAAATAAAAACAATATCCAGTAACATCTACTGTGGTTTTTATCTTGTTTTACTTGAGTAATTTTAAAATAGACCCTGAAGTTTTTGAGTTCTACGTAGGATAGCTTCAACCTTCATTTTATTTCTTATTTCTAATTTTTGCAGATAGAATTTGGTTAACTTTTTCTGCATTGAGGGAAAAAAAGGAGAGAATGCTTAATTTTTTATTTTTTTTTTAACTCTCTCGACTCCTTCGTTTTGATGACAGATTTCAGACCTTAAAGTAGGATTTAATTACTGGAAGTTGAGATGTCTAAATTAGGAACATCTCACTTCTGTTTGCTATCACTTAAAACAAAACAAAACAAAACAAACCAGTAGAGTTGTCCACCCTACTTCTCTATGCTAAAAAAAGAAAATCCCAAATAATGATGAGATCTTACAGGCTGAACACACAAATCACTTCTGGAATGATGTGCTAAAATATCTTGCCTTGTGTACACTTTTATTTGTGTCACAAAGACAAAGAGTCAGACAGTCCAGGCTGGGTCATCCTTTGGTAGCTGAAGCTTTGCTTCAGCAAATGTTCTGCAGCATTGTGGTGGTTTGAGAAATCTTTTGTTTAATTGCATAGAACAGTTCCCTCTTCCAACATCTTCCAACACTTTTTTTGCTTTTTTCAAATTATCTTGTGTTCCTTCCTCCTCTTTTATTTTATAAGCCCCACTTAATGGTTTTGTTCCCTTGCAATATGCCTCAGGCAACATACGCACTTTTTTTTTTTCCTTCTGCAGTGAAAACATTGCATTGAAACCACTACTAAAATATTTTTTAATTTTATAAATGATAAAACTGAAATTGTGGAATAATTTACCTTTTTGTTGAATAATATGTTCACTTACATATATATATATAAGTGAATTAATTAAAAAATGTGAATCAAAATTGCTTCTTAAATGGCTGTCATGTCCTTCATATGCACTGAAGTCTTATAAATGAGCACAGAGGGAGAGGAGATAATAACTCTTATTTCTTTTTTATTGAGAATAAACTTAGAGTGGGAATAAAATAGTTCAAGCATTTTTGCTTATTAGTTTTTTTGTTTGCCAACTTATGGCCATATACCAAGTCAGTGCCTACATTTAAAAGGTGGGAGAAAAGGAAGTTAGGCCAACTAATCCAATTTCCTGGCCTGAAATAATGCTGAAAAGTGAAATAATTCATGTTTCTGTGCGAAAACAAGAACATCAAAACTGACTATAATGACTCATCCAAACCAAGGAAGAATGAAGACAGAGAATGAAGCAGACAGGCTGAATAAAAACCAAAAAAATATGTTGACTACCTAAGATGAGCAATGCTTTTGAAGCAGTCTCAAATTACATTCTTCTAAGTAAGAAAAGAAAATTACAGTCTAGACTAAAATGTGTCATTTCATATTATTTATTCTGTTTCTACATTGATGATGATGTAGAGATAGCACATTTACTTTGGAGGACATGATTAGAAATCAAAATGGTCAGATATACTAGACAAATGGAAAGAAAGAAAAGAAAGCACAGGTAAAAGTCAAAGAAGCAAAAAGAGGATGCAGCTCAACACTTCTTAGTGGTAAAACCACTGTCACCTGCAGCAGATCACTGGCAGCTGTGCAGAATTCCTGTGCTTGAGAGACAGGTTAAATTGTCAATTTTCTTTTTGCTTTACAGCAGAGAGGTTTAATCAAATGGGTTTCCAAGGTCTTTACCAAAAATACTTTAAAAATAGATCTGTGCTGAAGATACATTTAACAAATGAAGGTTAGGCTCTCACCGAGCATTGCAGAGGTGTGGATTCAGTCCAGTGGGGAAGAAGAGCAGCTGAAATGAAATTTTTAATCCTGACATTGTCCTGTCACTTCTATCTTCAGTACCTGTGCTGGTCTAGACATCCACCATGGGGTGCTTTTGGTGATTGAAGCAATGAATAGCTGAGAATGCTTTTACTTGTCAAATCCATGTGGCCATTGAGAGACATCATTTTCAGCACTGTAAAAAACTACTTACACCCACCGAGTCCTGTTTAATTAGATCCTGTATTAGCACAATGATGGTCTATGGTTTTACTCTGTTTCAAAATGTCAAAATATGGCTGGCTTTACTCAAAGTTAGTTATCTCCCACCCTTGTTGGGGAAGAAAATTTAATCACATGGGAAAAGTGCGGATTAAGAAATAATCTGTATTAAGAGCTTTTCTCTGGAAAAAATTTCTTTATGCAGATGTACACTTGCATGTTTCCTGAATATTCACTATAGCTAGCATTAGTCAGCAATTTGAAGAATTGTTACTGGAATTGGCCAGAACTTGAAGTGTAAATTCAAGTAGAGGAAAAGAGGCATCACTCATCCTTCTGCATCAGCCTCGTGATGCCAACATTTCATGGCATCCTCTGTGAAAGAAGCTTTTCTATTTTATAACAGCCAGGGAATAGGATGGGAGAGGATCTCTGGGGTCAGCAGATCCAAATGCTTTCCAAGAGCTGGGAGATATAACCCACAATACTTTTCCTAAAGAAATCTAATTTCATCCCACAAGTACTTATAGTCTGAGCTTCTACTTTTATACAAATGCAGAGCTGTGTTCATGTCTTATCCAAGCTACTCTTAATTGTGGTACTGATTTCATTGATCATGTTGCACTTTTTTTTTCTATTAATTTCCTTCCTTATTTTTAAGATAACTGCTGTTAGCTGAAGAACCCAAGCCCTCTCGCAGCGATTTTCCACTGTAGCAGTGGCTTTTACAGGAAGCTATTCCAAATTTAACACATGTAGTTCTAACATTATTTTTAATCATATCTGGTCTTTGTCTTTTACCCGTAAAAAGTATTTATTATGCCCATCCTAACAAAGGCAGCTTTCTTGGTAAGCATTGATTTCTGTTCATATTTACAAACACCAAACTTATCAAAAGTAAGACCCAATCTTGCCCAGTGAATATCTTACAATTTTGTGTGCTAGCTCCTTTCAAAAATCTAGCAAGGGGCTCCATAGTCCTCTTTGGATTTGAGTGCAAGGAGGTCTCTTGAGTCTTACAAATCACTTTACAAATCACTGGTAGCTGCTGACTTTGCTTTTGTTACTCTACTCAGTATTTCCAATTTCAAATTATGTCTCTCTTGGCTTTAAGCCGTAACTTTCCCACTCTCTAATTTCTAGCCCACCCTTGCTGTGCAATTGCCTAACTTTTTGGGGGAGAGGGGATGTTGGTTACTTGTTTCATTGTTTGTTTGGTTGGTTTTTTCCTCTTCCAGATTTTCTACTGTTGTCTTTTTCCAGATGTGCTGTGTTTAACTTCCCGGAATCGCTTCTTTATCACTGTGCTTCCTGATATCCAAGACCCTGAGCTTATCTCAAATCAGTTCTCGCCTTTTGATTCCTTTTGTCCTATCTATTTATTCTTTATGTTTTCTGGGGATAGTTATTCACACAAAGTGGCATGGAATCTTTCTCTTTCCCTGACTCTTAGCTGCATTTCATTCATGACACATCTAACAGCTTCTCTTTAGAAGAAATTCCAAACGTCACTCACAATCAGGAGGTTGCTGAACTCTCCTACCCAGTTGTCTTCATAAAATAGTTCATTAAATACTTCTCGTTTCTCAAAGTCTTTAAAGACTGAGATCCTGTCATGCAAAATTTCTTCGGCTAAACTCGCAAATTTAAACTAAATCAGCTTCTGAATTGTCAGAACACAGGTCTGTAAATGGAGCTTCTCTTAGAGCCACTGGACCATCAAAGGAGAAAGTGGAACTAGAGTGGCTGGATGTGTGACCTCTTGGCTGCTTGGGGTTTTATTTCAGAGACAACGAAATGTAGCTGCTGCTTCTCACCGCAGAATTACAAGTCACAGATATCATGCACGTGGAGCTAAATGAAGCCGTGCCAGGTTCTGGTTTTGTTTTAAAAGACAAAAAAACCTGAAATTTCCAGGTTGCCACCGTATGCCATGGGCTGTATGGTGAGGTGCCCACCCCGCAGAGCTGCAGCTCAAGGGGATAAATCTTCCCAGATGACAAAACCAGATTGTGCCCTGCTGTTATCGCAATGACCAGCAGCCAGCACTCGGGGACTGCCAGCAGAGCCACGGATTTTGTTTTCATTGCTTTTGTTTGTTTCTCACCGCCGGCTAACGATGTGGCGCGTCTCAGTAAATGCATGCCTCTAAAATAGCAAGCGGGAAATTATCTAAGCCAGGTCGTGTTTTTGAGGGGACGCTTATGTAGAGAGAAACAGCAAGCGGAGAAAGAGACAAATTTCCCATTGTGAACTTAAAAAAAACCACCCATTCCTGAAGGGAAAGTGGCTGCTATTTCAGTACCACACATGCCTGCCCTTGGTGCCTGCAGCTCCAACCTTCAGGCTGAGCTGGCACGACCTGGGAAGGACTCGGGGCTCTGCCTGACCCAGTGTGGGGCTCCAACCTCCTCCCCTCCGGGCTCATCCTTGCCACCAGAACCTTCGGTGCTGTCCCAGGGAGGGTTTTTGCTGCCTCTCCGCACGGCGCAGCTCCCGGAGTTTGTCGAGGTGCCAACTTTTTGCACCTCCTTTGGGACCAGCTCTACCTACACCGCTCGCTCTCCGGGACCCCCGTTCCTTCCAGCAGCCTCTCTCGCCTCCTCTCCTGCCATCCCCTCTTCCCGGCCCCCTCCCTCCCCTCTCCCCTCGCCATCCTCTCACGGCCCGGAGGCACCGGCCCCTCCTCCGGCTCTCCTCGCTGAAATTCTGCCCCTAGTGCTGAATAGCTCTCCGCTCCCTCTGTTTCCCAGCACGTTTATTTTAGGCGCGTTAATTATAGTCTGGTTGGTTATTTCTTTCTTTCTTTTTTTTTTTTTTTTTTTCGGGTAGTGGAAATTCTCCTGGATTTCCTGTTGCCGCGGAGGAGGGAGCAAAGCCCACAGCCTACCCTGCTTTTATTCCCCTCTTTTTTTTTCGCCCCCCTCCCTTTCCGCAGAGGGGTTGGGTGCAGCTGGCACAGCCTGGGGAAGACAGACAGCGGCTTTTCCGCGGCTGAAGCCTCTCCCCGCCCGGGAGCCGAGCCCTGCCCGTGAGGGTGGCGCGGCGCCGGCGTTCCCGTCCGCCCGCTTCCCGCCGCGACAGCCGCAGCATGGGCAGGCGGCGGCGGCTCTGGTGCTTCTTGTGGCTGTGGCTGGGCTGCCTGGCGCTGTGTGCGCAGGCAGCGGCCGGGAGGAAGCACCAGCAGCAGCAGGAGAAACAGCACCAGCTGCAGCAGCAGCAGCAGCACCGGCCCGCACTCCGCGCTCCCTCAGGAACTCCCTCAGGCTCCGTGGCCGCCGCCTCGCACCGTGAGGACGGGGCTTGGAGCGCCGCCGGCCGGGTCCGCAGGCGAGGACAGCAGGACGCTCTCCGAGGGTAGGGACAAGGCTCAAACTCACTTTCTGTACGCTCCCCGTGGCATTTCCCCAGCCCCTCGCCGGCCGTCTCCGTGGGTGCCCCCGGTGCCGCTTTCCCCTTCCCGCCTCTTCGTGTGGCTGAGGACTCGGGGCTCGCTAAGCTCAGAGTTTGGTCCTTGCCTGTGGAATCTGGCCTCCTAATTAGGGCGATGTAATTAAGAGCAGGCATTGCCGGGGGCCTGTGTGACAGCTGACGGATTGACCCCACTGGACTCCTTGGTCCGATACCGATATACTTATACGATACTCACTTTCTTGAGGGTTTTCTACAAATAAGTGATGCAAAGTCGGCTTGGTTTTCTTCTTCTGATGCTTTGGGGACTTGGTATTTGGAATTCCTTTATGTTTGCTTGTGAGCGGGCATTCTTTCTGTCTTGTGTCATATGACAGCAAGCCCATTTTTATGGCCATGCTTCTCCAACTTTGAATGAAAGCAGAATCATACTCATCCTTTCCATACCCTCTGTTGTTGCAACAAGGGTGAATGTCGCCTCCTCTAACTCTCCTCTTTATGCTAATCAGCTGAACTAACCCAAAGTAAAATGCCTTGGAGGAAGATTTTGTTCCTTTGGGGAAGATTTTTTTGTAGACAACTTTACCATGCACTTTTTGTTTGTTTTATGCAGCTGGATTCTTCCCGCGCGTGTGTGTGTAAAACATTAAGTTCTCTTCAGAGTGTTTAATACTTTCCCATACACATTTATTGATTTGTCTGTGTTGCAGGCCAAATGTGTGTGGTTCTAGATTTCGCTCCTACTGTTGCCCTGGATGGAAGACACTTCCTGGAGGAAATCAGTGCATTGTTCGTAAGTGTCTGACTGCTTCTACTGCTCAAGGGGTAACCATAAAAATAAATATTCTTCTACGAGTCACTATTCCATTCAGTTGTTGGAGAACAACCAGTTCACTTCTGTGTTTCACCTTTAAAAAAAAAAAAAAAGGAAAAAAGAACAAGATGGATTTACAGGTCTATTCCTTGTAACTGAAGGGCTGCCCAGTGACCTTGGTATGTTCAAAGAGATGTCTCCACCTAATTTTTAAAGAAAACCCATGACAGTGAAGGAGAAAGGAAAAAAGCTTTGTCAAATCAAGTACTGAACTATAGTAACAGGAAAAAAAAAGCCAAAAGGTCTTGACATAAACAAATCAGATCTTGAAGTTCTCTGAAACTTGGAAATACAATCAAATAGAAAGCTTCTTTACATCTGAGATGCTTACTGTCTTGTCTGCTATTTTTAGTTGTGTTTTGATAGCTGCCAGGCATGTAGACTGGCTACTGGCTGGTCATGGTAGGTGCTGTGCTGGCAGATATACATGGCATGGCAGAAAAAATGGAAAAAAGCTGTGTGTACTCAGTATTCCCGTGGGATGATGTTTTAGGAAATGTTTACCATGAATCGGAAAATGAAGTTTAACTTTCTCTCTGTTAGGTAACAGCTGATAGTAGACACTTGCTTCCTTCAGACCTTAAATTTTTAGTCTGTGTCCATTTATTCTGGCCTGTCACTCTCTTGTTTTGTTAAAAAGTATGTTCAACTTCAGAATTCAGGTTCAAGAACATTCTGTTCTTTGTGTGAGCAATGGAGGTCTATGTAATACTCCATCTGATAAACTGCAGGCATGCAGGATGAAACTGGGGAAGGAAAGGGTGATAGGCCAAGCTCTGCCAAACTTTTGGCCCTTGGTCCCTTTTTTTTTTTTTTTTTAATGATTCCAGGCCTCTCACCTGTTCACATTTTTGGTTTTGCATGATTAAACTCGACTAGCTAACTAGTCAAGGAGATAACTGTGCCATGTACCACTTACTTTGAACTGAAGCTGACCCAGAATTTCCCAGCAAAGGATAATAGTGACATTGAGAGGAAGATCCTTCTATTAATGTCCCTGTAAAATAAAAGGAGTTCCTCAAAATATTCTGTTCACATTTATCAGCTCTTTCAATATTGGCTTACTTTAATGTAGAGTTTTTAAGAAGGAGTTAGGCTGCCTATTACACTGTTGATAGGCTTTTCAGATTCAGCTGTGTGTCTGGCTCAAATGTGGCTAGGGGCTTTCAGCAATCCTTTCAAGATACCCTTAATTAAAATTTTGTGACTCTCTGTGCCTCTTAAAGGCCTAGGTCTAAGGTCTGCCCACATCCAGAATCCTCTTTATTTTCAATTTATATGCATAAAGGACATACTTTAGCTCCTGCCTACTTACTGCACTCTGATTGCAGCTTTCTAACACGTTTGGAGGGTGAATGATTTTGGCAGACCACTATTGTCTGTGACACTTTTCTGTATCTGCTTTTGGTGGAGGTTTAGGTGTAGAGATTTCTATGCTCACATCTAATGTATGTGGAGATGACATTCCCAAAAGAACTCCTTTAGCTGGAGTTCTTCACCTAGAAAAAACCTCATGCACAGGATGCTGGACAAACTATCAGACTTTTCATTGGAGATGTGCTGCTTATAATTTATGCATATTGTAACTGGTGATTTTAAGATAGTATTTCATGAGGAGAAATCCCATGACCCAGTGGTAGTTCAGAAAGAAACCATTCTGACCTGACAGTATTTCAAGATGATGATGTGGTGTTGGTTGTTGGTGATCTTTGGCACATTTATGATTAAAAGTGATCTTTTACTTGAAACCAAAGGTCTGCTTACTTTTAGTCTTTTGTTATACAGAATAAACTCTTCTGATGAAAGTATATTTAGGATATGTCTAAAGGTCTAGGGCTTTGTTAAAAAGTTACTCCTTAATGGATAATAAACTAACAAAATGGACTGAATGTAAACCTGGCTTTATCAGGAGATTGACCTGTGTTGTATAAATATGGACTGAACAGGAATATAAGAAAACAACCCCGTTTCCTGTGATTGTCAAGTGCTCTTATAAATCCACGTCCCATTTCTCACTTTTACTTCTGCTCATGAAAAAGTATTTTAAGTCAGTCATGGTGTGTCTTTAATTCCAGCTAAACAGAAAAATCCCACAAACTCTTTGGACCTCTCAAACCTGCATGTTTGAGACATAATTCGTGGCAGAATTTAATGCTAAATGTAGATGATGCATTTTGCATTTTTTGATGCCCAAAGAGTGATGTGGCAGGTGATCTCTTCAAGGTGTTTGTTCCATTGGAGTCCTTCAGTGGAGATGTGCTGCAGGATTATTTGGTTCTCACAAAACTCTAGGCATGTTTGCAAAGAAATTGTGATTTTTATTTTTTTGTTGATGGTGTTTGTTTTTGAGGTTTTTTTTTCTATGCAAGTCTGTTGCACCATATATGTCTTTTTAAAGTCCTCCTGCATTATGCTATAGTGGCTCTTAGGCTCTCTTTTGATTCATTTGCTCCTTGAGGAGACTAATTTGAGTCTGCTTTAAAGTGTTTTGGACTTTTAGCTCTTATTTTTGTGGTTCTGTAACTTCTTTCTTCATTTGAGCTGTGCTGGATGGTGAGTGAGAAGGAAAGGCATGACTCTGAGTCATCGGGGGGATGGCAGAAGGTCAGACACACACATATGGGGTGGACAGATTTCCCTGGGGTTTTTATGGTTAGTTTCTAAATAAAAGTGTGGGAGCCACCTGTGTACAGTAAACTATATCTAGGAAAAGACCACAAAATCTGCAAAGTCCAGCATTTGGACATGGACTTGCCACAAAACTGTTTTGGGTAAAGGGCAGATAATCTTAGGAAAAGAAAAAAAGACCATAAAATGCCTTTAAAATGGTGATTGTAAGAATGAAGCCCATTGGATAAATTTGCATTGTTTATATTCCTTCAAATCTTATATTCTTGGTAATGTTTTTTTCACAGGTCTTGTGGTTTTAAAAGATGTATTTTTAATGATTTTGCACTTCTTGCCTAATTGGCAGGTATTTTTAATTGGGGAAAGAGTTGATTACCTGATCTCAGTGGTCAGGTCAGTGTACGAATATGCTTGATTTAATTCTGATTGTCTCCAAATTTGTCAAGAGATACTGATCATGCCAAAATTCAGTTTGCTTTATTTGACTTAAAATCACCTTTGCATGTGTAATAGCTGTCCCAATGAAGTGAGTGTTCGAGTGTTGGGGTTTTTTTTCCCTACAAGTGTAAGACTCAGGTTGCTGCTAATCCCTGTCACTCTCTTTCTGTGTTCTTCCTCAGCAATTTGCAGGAACAGCTGTGGTGATGGGTTTTGTTCCCGTCCCAACATGTGCACTTGTGCCAGTGGGCAGATATCACCCACATGTGGATCAAGATCTGGTAAGGACTTACTGTGTTTTCATTACAGATTTCGTTGAAATGTCTTTGAAATTCTCTTTAAGTTTCAATGACAAAAATGTGAACTTCCTTAAAAATAACTTCTCGTTACTGCATATGTAAATGTAAATTACACTTAGGTAAAATACCTCAAGTTCTTGATCAAGTTTGTTGTACCGCACGTGTTTGTTTATTCTGCGTGGCAAATGTAAATAAAATATGCTTAAAGAGAGAAGCAAGTTTACAAATGAATGTGTGTGGTATTTACATTTCATTGAGTCCATTTTGGTAAGAAATTAAGATCATACAGTCTCCAATGCAATTAAAAGTTCAGCGTTGCTGTGTAATAGTTGTGGAAAACTTGAGAAAATCCCCTCCATGAGTATATGCATAAAATATATAGTGTAGATGGTACAAAGCTCATCACTCAGACCCCGTTTTGAAGGAAGGTCATTCGTGTGTGGTGTTTTGGGCTGATTTTGGGTGTCTCTCTGCAGCTCAGCAGTGCAGCATCAGCTGCAGGAACGGCGGGACGTGCGTGGACGAGCGGTGCCAGTGCCAGAAGGGCTTCTCTGGTGCCCACTGTGAGCAGCGTAAGTCACAGCCTGCTTGCCTCAAGTGCAGTGAGAAAACACCTGGAAGAAATGCATGTTCTGGGGTGTGGTGTTTTAGCCGGCAGTCATTTCGTGTGTGAAGTGGCTTTTGTGTTCTCTAAAATCCAAGTCACACATTGGATTCACCGAGCAGTTTTGGGAAACCCTTGGGGAGCAATGTCGCTGTGCATCCCACTCTTCATACCAGATGTTCACTAGTTTTTCATTCTCTGTAACAAAAGTTTTCTCTACCTCAGAACAATAGTCTCACTGCTGGGTTGAAGCATGTTTTTTTGTTTCCCACTTAGTATACGGAAAAAAGGATTAAATATGTTCAAGCTATTGGATACTTTCTTGTGTTAGCAGACAAGCTAGAAAGTGAATTATTTGCCCAGCTTTACCTATAACAGCACAGTGTTTACAAGCTGTAACAATTCAGCAAACAATAAAAGTCCCTAAAGGCTGCAGGGATGAAGAAAGACTCAAAGTGTATTCTGAGGCTACCTGACTACTAAATAGGAGAGAAATTAATTGCATAAAGCAGTCTGAAAGGATTAGAGACAAACAGAGGGCAGCTATGCAAAAAATAGATGGAATGTTGTGGAAGTTTGTTTTTTTTTTTTTTGCCCTAGTTGTTTTTATAAATGCTGGAAAACAGTCTTGTTCTTGCTTTAACTGGATAAAACTCTCTAAAATTTTAGCAAATAGTTGTAATCTTAAACTGTGACCCTAGCCACAGGGAAATTTTGCATTAAGGGTTGCTGATCCCTTCCTGCTTTTATTAAAATACTGGGTCAACACCTGAATGCTGTCAGACAAGGCAAATTTCCAGTGAATAAATGAAAAGATGATTGAATTTTCAAGTGGTGACCCTGAAGTTTTCCAGAAAATCTGAACAAACTCTGGAGATTGGTTTCAGTGTATCAGGTAGTTAAAATTTCAAGCAGGATTATGAATATGTGCCTTCTAAGCAGTCTTAGAAATAAAAATATATTTTTACTTCTATTCAGAAAATTTTCATTGTATATAATGAAGATACTTGTCTTGCTGAAATGTCATTGTCCGTTAATTCAGTAATGTAACGCATGCAGCAAAATAATTAATTTTATTTGTGCATTCTCAAAGAAAGGTAATTCTGTTTGCTGGTTCTTGGTAAGAAGTAAGGCTTTATCACATTTCCTCACAACCCTCTATTTTATGCTCTCCACGATAATAAAGGAGTCGTGTACCATTTTTTTTCAGTTTGAAATTGTTACCTTCTGTAAGTGTCTGAGGTTCTTTTGCCCTGGATACTCAAATGTGTTACAGATGCCACATCCAACTGAGAAGACACATTTAGGAAGGCACCCTAATGACTTTGAGACCAGAAATTTAAAGTTTTAAAAATTTTGTGACTATCCTGTAAGATGAAATGTTTCGATTTGGAACATGTGCTAATTTTGACGCAATGACCTAAAGCAATGAATTAGAAAATAGCTAAAATGAGTTTGTTAAAGCATTCTTTTAGTAGTGTTTTTCAGCCTCTCTGAAGAACCATCTTCCTTTTGAACTGAGAAAATTCAGTGGTCTGGCAGGAAGCTTTGTTCTTGATTCATACCGTTGGTAGAGAGAATGAGTGAAATATCTGTAATATCTTTTCCATCTAAATGTACTGTGGCTTTATAACCCTTTCACCCCACCCAGCTTCCTCCCTCAGCACAAAAATTTCATTTTTTGTCAGGATCTTTTAAGAAACAGAGTTTTTTTCAGTCACTTAAAGGGATGAATTAAGTTGGTAATTCTCCCTTGCCTCTAAACATCAAAACCTTCTTCCAGCAGCATCAACTCTGAGAGATGATTATCTGTCTCTTGGACTCCTTTCTCTTCTCAAAAAGTTTGTTGCTCTTGTGACTGGACGACACAACTTCATATGCCCAAAACCCCCCTCAAAATAGTTGAGGTTTGACATAAAGCTAACTTCAGTCAGGGATAATAACTTCTTGTATTATAAGTTCTTATATAATTCCTATGGTTATGAGTGACTAGAGTTGCACAGCTGACTAAAATACACTGAAGTTGCACATCTGCTGTTAGTCTGTGCTGAGCAGCTGTTTCCACAGTTAGCATCAGCAGGTAATAATGGAATTTAGTTTGCACAGCCATTGCTGGTGGAGGTGCTAGGAGGGAGATCATCTCCATCTTGAGGCCTTGAAAGACTGAGAGCAGTGGGAGAAAAATGAATACTTTTTAAATGAAGCATATGTTAATCTTGGAAATGTCACTACTGTGGCATTATTAAACTTTTCGCCTGTTTGTTTTGTCGTTTGAAGCTGTCTGTGAGAGTGGCTGTCAGAATGGAGGGCGGTGTGTTGGACCCAATCGCTGTGCTTGTGTCTACGGCTTCACTGGCCCCCAGTGCCAAAGAGGTAAGAGAAATTTAAGGAAGTTCACCTGTTTTACACTGTGTATTTTCAGCCAGTAAACTTTCAGTAAACCCCTTACTATTTGTAATTTTAGAAAGTGTCTTCCTTTTTTTTTTTTTTTTAGTTTGGCGGACACATTAAAAATTCACAAGTACAAAACTTAGTTGGTAGGAATTCCTGCTCATTTTGGCTGCATATTTTGTCCATATAATAGTTAAAAGATTAGTCTTTTGCTCTCTGCTACATGAAATAACAATCCAGTGAAATTGCTGGTGGTGTTAGGATTGTGTGAGTCTAGATAATTGAAGGATTTTTTTCTGTATAACACCTCTTTCATCAGAGGAGCTTGGGAAGTAATTTGCTCTGGTTAGTTAGGAAGTCAGAGAAGGACTGAAAAAGTAACCAGTTACAATAATACAGGGATCAGTTCCTAAACCCATTCTTATTCCAGAATCCATCCCAAAGGTAGCTTCTGAAGGGAATCCTGTGGAATTCCCTGTTTCAAATTCAGCTGTGAAATGCTCAGAGCTGTGTATAAACTGGGAGAAATATCTTGCACCTTTTCTATGTTTTCATTTATTTTTAGCATTTGTTAACTGTGAAATGGAAATAATTTCCATGAAGATAAAGGAACTAAAAACCCAAACACTGAAAAAACAGGAGTTTCTATTTTGTATTCCAGACTGGTTTATATACCCACTAGGTATCACAAGCATGAGAGGAATGTAAAGGATCCGTTTGTCTCTAGCTTGTTGTTGTTTTCACTCTTAAAACTTGATTTACATTTTCTATTTACCCCATTCCTGTAATTGCTTCTGAAGCAAGCACAAGGACTCAAATCTTACATAATTTGGTTAGTGGAGAAATAGGAAATACTATTTTGTTAAAATTTTGTTAATACTTAGAGCCATTTTATAGCCATTCAGAGATATATCTGTGCAAGATGTATACCTATCTAAAATAAGTCTCTCTGTTTAGAATGGATTTTCAAAGGATTGGGCAAGGTTAGGGTAATTCATAGTTTGAGCCTTAATTCTGATGGATCTTAACATTGCAAATTCTGCATAATTTGGGCTATGTGTCTAAGATAGATTGTAGCTCTATCTGAACCATGGCATGATAGAATTGCAATATTCATTTTTTTTTTTAAATTTAGCTGCTGATTGCATTCAGACATGCTTTTTATTGATTTCCAGACCACTTGGTGAGCTTGCTTTTTGTGCCAGATAAAACAAATCATTCCTAGTTAAGGTTTGTTTCTGTTCTCTGACTACATTCAGGGCTGTGGAATCACATTAATGCATCTGACAGATTCCAGCTGCGATGGTGGCTCAGAGTTTTTAGTAATGGTTCTGATACTTTAAATAGTTTGACCTTCAGAGCTTATCAGATTCTACTAGACGTGGGTGATGATAAAAGGGTTGAAATTTGCTTTCTTACCATTCAGTAAGAAAGCATTTATTTCCGTTCCTGTTCCCTAAACAAGAATTGAAACATCAGTGTTTTGGCATCCATATTTCCCAGCTGTCCTTGAAAATACTAGATTTTCAGTTTTGTGTAGAGTGCTCTTGTTCTACAAGAGTTCATCTGCCTTATGTGCATACTTGAAAATTATTTCATTTAAAGATTTACATTTTATTGCTTGAAATTGGAGGTAGTAAGCCAAATTTTCTTCTGTCACTGTCAATAAAACATAGCATATATCTAGCTTATATAATTGCATGTAATAACTATCTAATATATCTCATCTAATATAGTGTGCTTTTACAGCTTTGACAGGGCTAAGTACAATTTTGCCTTATCTTTGTGTTGTATAGA
The DNA here is from genome assembly GCA_037013685.1 of Acridotheres tristis. NCBI lineage: Eukaryota > Metazoa > Chordata > Aves > Passeriformes > Sturnidae > Acridotheres > Acridotheres tristis. Next base: position 8,951,663 of record CM072919.1, read on the forward strand.
CCTTCTCATATTCAAATAAAGAAGTTACTAATTTATTTTACCATTATTCAGTTAAGGAAAGATGACTTCTATAGTATATCTTGATAATAACTACAGAAAGTATCTAAGTGCTCATTTTGTTTATGCTTTACATGAGGTGGAGTACGTGAAAGTACTGTAAAAGATGCCTTAAATGCCTGTTTAGTTCAACAGTAATTTGTAATTTATGTATTTAATGTAATAGTTTATACTTTCCAATAAATAGCAGAATGCATTGATTTCTTCATCTGTGGGTTGCCATAGTTGCCTGTAATATTTTACAGCAAGAAGTGTCTCAGTGGTTTAATTTCAAACTGATTTAGTAGCAGTTCATAACTCTTCAAGTAAGATTTTATAGTTTAAGGATATCTGAACTTCCCTTGCAAATCACATCAAAGTTATAAGAGACGTTGTTTTGTAATTTTTATTTACTTCTTTCTGTTCTAAATGCACACTTTTTATGGTTCTGTAAATTAAGGTCTTTAAAATTAGGTATTTTCTTCCTAATACGGAACATGTGTATGTTTCCTTCAGCTTGGCTTCCCAGCCTAAGCTGTATGATAAAACCTGGCTGGTTTTTCAGCTATCTGGGCTCTGAGCAGACTAATTTCCGGGCTGGAGACAGGAGGCTGAGCAGTAACTGATGACTGGCATGATTGGAGTATTTAACTTCAGGTCTTCTGGGGTGAAAAGGGAGAAAAACCTGTTTGGGAGCTCCTGCTTTTTCTGATATGTACACTGACCTCCTACATTTCCTGTCAAATCTGGTCTTTGGTCAGGTCCTTGTCTTTGAGTTGTAAGCATACAATATCCAAGTTTTTTTGTGTGGTGCTTTTAAAGAAAAAAACAAAGGATGTTGAAATTTCTGGAGTTGAGTTTTCCCAGTGAAAGAAATAGGAAATAGAGCAACGGAACAAAAGACCTCATTCTCAGTTGTACATATATGGATGTTCTTTCTAACATGACAGTGCTTTCTCAGTGTTGCAAATTTTAGCACTGCTCGTAGTCTGTGCGTTTTTTTTAATTGAGGATCTTTAGATACAGGAATGTCTGGAAAAGCAAGGTTATTTTTTCTCCTTCTTTATCATGTGATGAAGGGAAGAAGAAGTGAGAAAGGCAAATCTTGTCACTGATGTAAGCTTGCCTTCATCCCATGTCGAGGGAGGAAGAGCAGTTCTTGTTTACTCTGTATTAAATGGCTCTTTGTGAGAAACAAAAGGGTTTGGAATGAGTAGAAATGTGTAGCTGGGGAAGAGCTTTTGAAGAAGGAAGAGGATTTCTGGTAAAGCTGTCAAGCTTTGGCGGGTAAGAAACAAAAATAAGGAAATGCAGTATTGGAATAGCAGCTTTCCAATAGCTAAATGGGGCCTAAAATAGATCTGAAGAGGGTTTTTTTTACAAGGGCAGGTACGGTTAGGACAAGGAGATATCTTTAAACTGCCAGAGGGCAGGGCTGGATGGGATCTTGGGAATTGGGAATTGTTCCCTGTGAGGGTGGGCAGGGCTGGCACAGGGTGCCCAGAGCAGCTGTGGCTGCCCCTGGATCCCTGGAATGCCCAAGGCCAGGCTGGACACTGGGCTTGGAGCAGCCTGGGACAGTGGAAGGTGTCCCTGCCATGGCAGGCGTGACACACTGGATAGGCTTTGGAATCCTTTCCAACCCAAACCATTCTGAGAGACTAAAATTCTATAACAATAACATGAGATAAAAAGTTTTTCTTCAAGCTGGGCAGTGGGTGGAAAAGCTTATCAACAGCACAGAGAAACAAGTAGGATGAACCAAACTGCATCCTCAGTGAAGGTGTTGTTAGTGTGTAGTAAGTGAGGTGAAAGAGCAAAGAATAATGCAGAACTGAAGTGGACATACACTGGAACAGCTGATAGGCATAGAGGTTATAAAGATGTTTGGGGAAAATACATGTGGTTAAAATTAAGCTAGCATAGCAAACTGACAGACCCCCCTACAGATTTGTACAGGGTTCAATATTTCTCAAAACAACTTTATTATAAAGAAGAAATAAAATATATATTTAGTCTGTAGTGTTGTTGAAGATGCTTGTGTGTGCTGAAGTGACAGTGATTAGGTCTAAATGAAGCAACAGAAAATGTAATTCTTTAACAAGGTACTTCTTTTGACAGGTATTTATAAGACCTCTTAACTTTAAACAGCTTTTCCTATCTGTTTTTGCTACCAGTACTATGAGATGCATAACAGCAAAAATGTTTTTTTGATTACCATGGTCTTCTCTTTTTGTGAGAGTCTTGGGAAGGCAGCTTTTTAATTTTGAATTTTGCTGTGGAGGTTGTTTTTTTTTGTTTGTTTTATTTTTTTCCTTTTTAATGGTTGTATCATCCTGAACCAGAATAGAGATATTTTATGGTCTTCCTGCTTCTTTCCTTTCAGTGTACAGTAAATGGAAGACTGACCTGCTAAACATCAGTTTAAATCATCTTCAGTCCAATTTTAGCCTTTGGGAAGTGGAGCATGTGTTCTTGAGTTATTTTCTGCAGGTTCATAAAGGAGTTGTGCAAGGCCTGTTGAATGAAGAAAAAAGTACTTACTTTACTGTAGCATGCTCAAAATTACGTGACCCAGTTCACAGCGGATGTTCATGGTCACTGAAGGAAATTCCGAGTGTTTAGTCATCAACTTGAAGTCTAATTTAACTAAAATAAATAAAGTTCTGTTTAATAAAATTAGATAAAATTAAGTCAGCAGTAGTTTAAAACTATTGAATGTTAAACTTCCTAAGATTTGCAACTTCGTTCTTGTCTACTTTTATCTCTTTAATTTTTTCTTAGAAAATTAATTTGTCAGATTTCAACAGTTAGTTGAAAGCTGATTGCAAGCAAAATGCCACAATGGTAATTTTTTTTTTTAACAAAAGAAGCTTCAGTTTAGACTAAAAAAGCATGCTTCTATTCCTCTTGGAGATAGTAGAAGATAAAAATTGCAAATACCTGCAGCAGTAAGAGGCAAAGCTTTATCTGACAGGTAAGTACCTGATTCAGGACAGTAGATCAGGTGATCTTTGTTGGAAGAACCTGTTATATATTTTGATTTTGGTTTGTTTTTTTTTTTTGGTGGGGGGGTTTTTTGAGGCTAGAGATGCTGTCAGGTGTTAATAACACAATTTAAGTGCAGTCCCCCTACCAAGCTCCTTTTTCTGCTGCAGGTTCTGACCTGTAGGTACTGGCCCACATCATCCCTTGATAGATTGCAGCAGGGCAGATTCAAAAAGCTGCTTTTCTGCTCTCAGATGTCAATACCTAGTGCTGTTACTGGCACTGCATTCCCTGCTCTTGTTATCCATCATTACCTCCAAAAGCAAGGTTTTCAAAGGCAAATATCCCCCTGAAGCACTAAAAACCTGATAGGTGCTTACAGAGTGTGTGTTTTCTTGTTGTTAGCTGCCATTGGGAAACTTCTCCCTTCTAGGTCTGCAAAAGATTAAAATTCAGCAGTTTTAAAAATGACACATGTAATGCTGATCATGCTGATTGCAGTAGTGATGAAGAGAGCATTGTGATCTCAGTGTATTTCTCTTACTCTCTTCTTTTAGTTTTTAATGAAATCCCAATATTTGGATGACTCATTTGGCACCCTTCAATGCAGTAGCTTTGCTGCTTCTGAAGCACTTGAAATCTTCAAAACTTCTCACTTGTTTAAGTGAAGGACAGGCAAGTGCCAAAGTGTCATATAAGTGGGGTTGTTGCACTTTGTATTAGAATTAAAAGCAGAGGTTTTATGCCTTTAAAGTAGGTCTACAAAAGTAAGATGAAAATATGAATTTGAAATGACCTCTTCTGAGGGCTTGAGAATTTTCACAGGAGTCCAGCTCAGGCATTTGGAATGTTTCAATCCTTAAAAAGGGAAGCTTTATAGCTCTGCTGCCCTAAACTGTGAAAAGAAAGAACTACTAGAACTGTTTTGCCTTATACTTACAGCCAATATATATATATATTCTCTTCGTATATCTATTTCTTAAAATCTGCACTTGAAAAGTAGTTTTTTTCCTCTTAACTACAGGAGGAACAAGTCTAGGAGAGCATTAAAAAGAAAAACTGGTTTTTATGTGTTAGATAGGATTTAGACTAGCTTGTGCTCTGCATCTAAAAATTGTTCACTGAAAAGTGAAACAAGGGCCTGATCATGTAGAGCAGTGAAGCAAAATCATGAGTGAGTGTGAAATGCATTGCAGAGGAGAGGGAAGATGATGCCTTTGAAAACTTCTGCCTATTCTTATCTTTTCCCTTCCTCAATGAAAATTTTGCTCTTTGTCAGGTCTATTAAAATGTCCCCTTTTTAAAAAAAATTACCTGGGGAGAGGGAACATACAAGAGCTGAGCAAGGCCATGATGGCACTGTTAGTTTCAGAAGAAAAATTAATTTCTTCTGAAAAGTAAAAAAAATTACTTATTTTATTAAGCTAATTAATTTGTAAGATATCCAGGGAAAAAATCTTTATGTATTTTTAGTATATCTAGGAAAGTTAGAGATCAGAAAAAATTTTTTCTTTAACAAAGAAAGTGCAAATATCCCTGAAATATTCATGTGCACAGGAAAAGTTTTCTGTCAAATTCAGCAAGTGCTGATGTTATATATTGCTTATATAGGCATTCTGTGCAAAATTGGAAAAAGCAGAAATAAGCTAAAGAAACCAGTTTTGAAGTACTGGGAAAAAGGGAGAAAGAATCAAAATTTTCACTTTTTTTGTGACTGCTAAATGTACTAGAAAAAATTAGACTAATTTCCTCTTAAGTTTACAATTGTTGTGTAGAGGAGGGTTGAGAGATTTTCTGGGAAACTCAAGAATCTTGGAAGTATATTTCTGTAATGGCTGAAATGTTGTTTTACCTTGGTATCTGTTCTGTGTATGCAGAGGTTCCATATTGGAGCTGAGAGAGAGTGAAGGGAGGGGTTTGGATTTTTTTTTAATATTGCAGTGTTGGAGCAAGAAGTACAGGAGGGAGAGTACATATTATTCAATAGCACCTGAACAGCTGTTTGTGAAACAGTGAGTCTGAAAAATAAGAAATGGGAAGATTGAATTTTTTTGTTTGGTTGTTTTGCTTATTTTTCTCACAAAAGGATGTAGCCATTCACCTTTAGACTTGTTTTGATTAATAAGAAAGCAGTTCTGATAAAACTGTCTCAATGTTGAGCCAGGAGTACGAGTGTGGAGAACCCAAAACTCTGTGTGGCTCTGTGGCTGAAGATTAGATAGATGCCAGATATTTGGAAGTAATTTTCTTTTTTGTATTTTCTCCTCCTGTGGTATTTGCACACCCTGATATTTTTCATTATGTCCATTATGCTTCGAGCTCCCTTACAGTGATTTAAATATTAAAGCTTAAAATTCTGTAAATTGGATCTGCTTTAAATTTCCAGCCTTATCTGTCTTAATAATCATTAATTATGCAGTATTAAAAGCCATAGTTGCTATAATAAAATATATATGGAAAAGAGTAATCCAGGTATTATGAGGGGTAGTTTACTGAAGCCAGTCAAGAGCACATTGCATCCAGAGTTGCAAAATCAAGGCGTGCCAAATGTAAACTGGTTTATTCCACCTCAGACTGATAACTTGCTATATGAGAAACAGGATTAAATTATTTCTGTATTGAGAAGATATATAAATTATCTTCTTTCCTATATATTGGTTGCTAAAAGATGCTCATCTTTATAATGTCTCCCTGAAAATCTTGTATAAGCCCAAGAGGTAAATTTTTAAAGCCCTTCGGTTTTGTTGAACACACCCGAAGATCTGAAGAACACAAACTGTGTTTCTGCCTCTACACAGACAGAACTCTAGTAAATAGTAGCAGGCTGGGTTTTTAGCTAATTATGAACTCAAATTATCACAGCAGTCTAGACAGTCATCTGGGAAAACGTTTCTTGCAGTTTAAATACATACATATATTTAATTTTCTCTAAGGGTAATGTGTGAAACAGTTATTTTTCCTACTTAGGTTAATAATTAACAAGATTGCATTCAGCTCCAGTGTCTGTGGTTTTATTAGGGTTTCTGGTCTACTGAGAATGCCTTTTGCCTTTTTCCATGCCTTTCTAAATATACTCAGGGGGTGGTTATGAAATATTTTCCCTCCTCATTTTGTGTGTGTGGGTGCATTCTGAAATCCTTGGCTTTTGCTGTGGGGAATGACACTGACCTCCAGAGTGGGAGGGTGAGGGTGGAGTGTGGGAATCTACACTGTACCCTTTACACTGTTCAGCAATACTCTTAAAAGGTTGTCCTGTCTTAAAATTAAAGTCTTCCTCTTCACTGATTCTGATTTTCTGTTCCTTTGAGGCTGAACTGACTTCTTGGAGTGGGGAACCAAAAGCCTGTGGACAGTGTAGTTCAAGTTTACATCTTATTGTCAAGAAAAGTAGCATATTTTTGTACACATATAGTAGTGTAAAATAAAGTATTGGCTTCTTAGCTCCTGGGATGTGAAAGAATTAAGAGCTTAGTGTGCATCTGTCTGGCTTTCCAGTATCCAAGCTTTGATGAGTAAGGTATTTTTGAAGGAGAAACATGAGAGGAAGGAGCAGCAGGCAGCATGAAAGAGTTCCTTTGCTGCTTCAGATATTTTAAAGCAAAGATGTACAAACATCATATTAGGGTAGTTGGTTTAGACTGCTGAATCTTGCAAAAAAACAAACAACAAAAAAAGATTCTTTTGGTTTTTTGTCTCCACGTACACATTGCCCAGGGGTGATTAAGGCTGTAACTTCCCGCAATGACTGATGATTAGTATTTCTCTGTGTGTCAGACCGTGGGCTAAGTGTTGGGATTTCATTAGTCCCAACTCAGGTGCCATCTTTATATAATAACAGGCCCTGTAGAAGCATAAGGAAATATATGCATTTACAAAGAGCTCCAACTAAACCAAAATTGGACATCTTGCTGCAGCTTCTCTCCCAGCTTTTATTCTGTGCTTGAAATTTTCTATCAGTTAATGTATGATACTTCAGTTACACGTGGAAACATTTTGTTCCAAGAAGTTTTTAAGGAAGTACTTGAATTCTGGAAGGTGCTGAATTCCATAAATGACAAAAGCAAAATATTTCCGTGTTTCTCTATTTCTGTGCTTTTCTGTGTGTGTGTACTTTTCAAAATGTTTTGTGTCCTGAAGTATTAGAAGCATTTTCTTCAATCTTCAGATCAATTAGACAGAACTGCATTTTGTTTCAGAAATATTGTTGTTTATCTGCTACTTTGCCACTTTCCTCCCCATGTGCTTAGATGTGTAAGAGAGAATTGCTTTTTAATTAATAAGAGTTTTAAGATCTGTAGTTATTACTACACTAAGACTTTATCTGCTTAGAACAGTTGTAATACCAATTACACAGAAATGTCAGTGTGAACCATGGACTTGTTGCTTTTGGAAAAGAGCTGCTGCTGCTGTTCCAGCCAGAGGAAAATGAGAATATGCTTAGAATGGATGTGACAGAAATACTGATGGAACCTGGAATTTTGCTAAAAGCTACTAAGCCCACACAGATTCCTGCATTGAACCTGTGGCTTTATTTCTTTCATTTACAGCTGCCCTCTACTTCCTTTCCAGCAGTCAAGTGTGTGTTGTTAAGTTACCCCATCACTCACAAGAGTTTGTGTGATGGGAAGTTTTGTATCACAGGAGCTGATCAGAAAAGGTCATGTGGGACCACTAGAACAGTGGTAATAATAAAATTTCAACCTGAAAAGGAAAGCTTTCAGCTGTATAAAAATGTCCAGACCTTCATGATGTATTTAACATCAATGTTCCAAACCATTTTCCACTAAGCTGCTCTTCTCTATTACACATGAAAATAAACTTTATAGAAGTCATCACTTCAGGTAGTGACTAAAGAACCTGCTGGGGACGTGTCCCAACTTCAAGTTAGCAGCAATTTTAAAGGTTTGAAAGACTTCTGTGATCGTTATTTATGTTAATGACAAACGTGATGCTATTAAATATTTAATTAAGGACTTTACACACCAGTTTTTTTAGAAAAAGTCCTTAGGAAAGGAGGCTTTGATTTTACTATTCAGGTTTGTAAGAACTCTTCAGTCTAAATAGCAGTACTACCCACAAATTATTTTTTCCAAGAGAAATTAATAGCATTGCCAACTCCCTCTCATATTCCAAGAGACTCATTGTTCCTTTCCAGCCAGCAGTCTTTTTTACCATAACTTTTTGGATGTCGCCTTTGAAAAAAGTTCTTTTGATTTATATAAAGTACAATTAGTCTACCTTCTTGTTACCTTTGAAATGTCCATTATTCTGTATTCTGTGTTGGCAGCTAAGTATTTACTGGCAAAAAACCCCCCAAATTTCCATGTAAAGTTGATCAAAATATTGAAGAAAGATAGATTTTAGATAATATTTAATAAACATATATGCTTTTAAAATTTTTAATAGCTTTTTGCATTACCGTGACTTACGATCTGCAGATGTTGGAGTTGAGTAAGAAGAATAATATTTGCATATGCATATATTTCAGATTTGTGCTCTGAACCCAGGGACAGTTATGAGTATTGCCAACCCTTTCATACTCACATGAAAAGTTGCTCGAGGGAAGCCCAGATCTCCCTTTCTTTGGAAGGTCTGGGCAATGCTGTCATTTATCCAGAATCAGTGGGAGAACTGGGCATGCCTGGCTCTTCCAGTCCTGATGGTCCCATGGCAGGAGTCCATGGGATACCATGGAATTTCTCCTTGCAGGAAGGTGGAGCTTGACTACACTTTTCTTTTTCAAAACATTGGGATTTCACATTGCAAAGAGGAAAGTTCAGAGAGTTCCATTGAAAAATCTCCTCAGTAATCAACAAGCAGGGTCTGGAGCAAGCAGCCAAAAAGAATTTCAGATGTCTGGAGACCTCTTGGTGTCAGCAGAAATTATGGAGAAATTTACCACCTATCAGAGTTGTAATAAAGGCAGTTGTTTCTCCATCTTGTTTCCTATTAGAGTAACTTTTAGCAAAGTAAATTTAATCTCAGGTCTTTGCCAGTACAGACTTAATGTTTCCACTCTGGAGGTTCCCTGACAGAGTGCAGTCTCTTGGGATTTCACCTACTGTGCTGATTTTTCTTTTAGAAGAGAGTAAAGTTCCTGGTAATCCTAACAGCATTTACTTCTTTCTAGCATTCAGGTCCCATGTGTTAGGTTGTTCCATTTTATAATGCTGCTGTATGAAATGGATTTTTGAGATAATGATAATAATAATAGTAATGTGTTTGCTCTACTTGAGTCTGCAAGTGAGGTGATGGAAGTTGAACTTAAAATTAAGTTTTTTCTCATCTATTCCTTAATATTTCCTAAATCTTTCTTAGGCAAGTGAGGTTCTGTAAAAAGTCCAGTGAAAGGCAAATTTGCTTTGTAAGGGAGTGAAATACATTAATGAAGTATTAAGTCTTGTTCTTTAACTGACAAGGGTGTGAAGCCGTGTCTCAGGCACCTTCCTTTACTCACTCCTGATGTGATTCACACTGATGAACATGCTTACTATTTTCAGTGTTTTGTTTTTAGTGATAGAAATATCAATCTTCCAAGAAGCTTGTAGTTAAAAATGCTTGTTTCCAGATGCATTGCTTCCTTATTTACTTACGGTTCTGTGGGGTTTTTTTAAAATAAAAACAATGGAAGGTACTTCACTATTCCTTCCTGCTGAATTTTCCTAGTGCTCACAAACATGAAATACAGTATTTGTGACAATGTGCTTTTCCCTTCTGCAGGCTAGGTGCAGGAGACTGGCACTGCACCCCTGTTGGATTTCTCACAGGCAACAGTGCTTTGGTGTTGGGAGCTTTCATTTAAAATTTCAGTCTCTGCTTTCTCACTAAAAAAACCCTCAAATTTTAATATTCTTACAGATAGCTTGCAATGGACATTCCAACATGTGTAGTTGCCTTCTTACTTTTCTTCATGCCTTACTTTTTCATGTTACCTGGGAAGAAGTGAAATTTTGAAGGGCAGGAGTTGTGACAAAATTCAGCTAGAAATTGGATCCTTACATGAGTACCAAATATATTTTAATGTTTTCTCCTGAGTGACAGTAGATGGTATTTGGGATGTTACACATTAATGTTTCAGTTTTTTAGCTAGTGGGTCTTACACACGGAGGATATGTGACAGACAGAATATTCCACATCTGTTTACAGCAGGTTTTTTGCACCTTCATCTGAATAATTTGTTTGGCCAGAGGCACAGGAAGAAAACTAAAATAGATGAATACTGAACCAAGACTAGAAATCTCAACATTGCTAGTCCTTGTCTCAGGCTCCTGAGAACTAGACCTTTTTAATTACAGGTAGAATAAGAATTTTGAAAAAGAATTGATAGAAAAAAATCCCAAGAACCATAATAGTTGAATAGTCCCATTTGAGAATACAAAATATACACTTCTATGACAGAATAGAAATGTTGCAGCGTAATTAAATATTGAAGTCCATGGTTTGATTTTTTTCTTGATGCCAGGAATAAAGTACTTATATTAAGAATTTGAATTGTTGATAAAGGTTGTCATTCTTCAGGTCACTGTGCATATTGAATATAATTTTCTGAAGTTAGAAAACAAAACTCTGTAACACATGTGCTGAAGATCACTTTCTTTCACCAAAGCAGTTACCCTTTCTAGAGCAACAAATGATTTATAACTTCTGTTCAACATATGTCCTTTCTGGCAAAATGATTCCATCAGCAGTGCTGGCAAAGGAGCAAATGAAGAAACACCTAAGAATAAAACAAGCAAACTAGTATGGAAAAGATGATTGATTTGTAAGTGGGAGTTTTTAAGGTCTGATCAACCATTATAATAATAGAATGTGTGAAACAAATCCACAGCTTCATTTCAAGCTACAAGGTATCTTCAAAATGGCATCTAATTTTAGTACCTTTTCTTCCCACATGTAAAATTTTCTGTGTGACTGCAGATATTTGTGTGAACAGCTGAACTTTACCATTAACTAGAACATGCTTGCCTTCACTTTTTATTTTAAAATCTTCTTGTTTTCTTCATAGTATAGAAGAACAGACACTAATCAGTCTCTAACTTTGGGCTTCATGTTGGATAAACTGAACAAGTTTATCTGAACAAGATTATTTTAACTGAAAAAGATTTTTAAAATGGATGCACTTTTTATGAATAATATATTAAATTGCAGTAATATTTTAAAATACTAATACTATTATAAATCATATTTCTGAATAGATACCATGCTGCAGGCTTATGCTGATAAAAGTTGCTTGGTTACAGAATCTGAACATTAGATTAATGCATTTTCTGTTTATTAAGGCATGGGTAGGCTCCTGTGCATAGGTGGTTTCCAGAGCATGTATTTCCATTTAATAGAATATAGTAAGCAATAGATGTCTTGGTATCACTCCTTGTTGTACCTGGCTCATTCATATTCTCTTGGAAAACCTTCTTTGGTGTCTAGTTATATTCTTTGATCTTTCTATTGAACACACCTTCTAAACTGAGCTTTTTATTGCTACTTTTGTGACAGAGTTTATACACAATAATTTTGTGTCTTATGGGAAGTGGAATTCAGGTACAATTCACAGCTCTAGTTTGAGTTTCAAGTTTAATTTCCTCTGATGGAATTCCAAACTTTTTGATGTGGAATATCTTTGGCCAGGATATTCCTGTGGGTCACCAGCCATTAAACAGAGAAATATATGGTTTGAATTTCTACTCCTGCTCTGATTCCTTCATGATATCCAAAGATTGGTCCTACAAAAAATTGTATCTCAGAGAATTGCTGCTGTAAAAATACAGTACTGTCCAGCAGAGCTATTTATTTCCTGAATAGGAATTGCTGAGTGAGCTGGGATGTCATGATTGTCAGACCTGCTGAATGCAAGTTTTGGGAATTTGAAGATGTGTAGTAAGTCATTATTTGATTTCACTGTAGAGGGCATTCACCCTTGGAGAACTGAACTCTATCTGAGTGTGTGGAGCAAGGACAGGATTTTATTTTTTATAATGTACTTATTTTACAAGAAGTGCCATTTTTATGGGTTGATGGTTACAGGGGAAGCTCAGAGCCTAACTTTGAAGATTATTTTGTATTGATAATCAAGAAATACTAAAGTTCACAGGCCTTATTAAGTATTTAATTTTTTTAATCTTCCTTATCATCAGGCATTTCTGTACTTGTGTACTTGGTTGACTTTATTTAAAGTGAAAAGCCCAGCTGAAATTGACTACTAATGTGTATGAGTAACTGCAAAAGTCTTTCCTAGACTAATACCTATGTGACCCTTACCAAAGAGAGGGAGCAGAACATTTTTCCTTTTGAGCTTTCATTCTAAGAGCCCAGGAAGTTCAGTGTAACATCTCACTAGGAAGACCATTATTTTGCTTTCCAAGTCAAAGCTCTTTTTTTTCAAGGTGAAAGTATCAAGTTATAGAAAGCAAGGGTTGTCCCATTTACATCTTGGTTGTGAGACTAGCTGTGCCTTAATGAAAATGTGTGGAAGACAGTGTGTTATCCACATACTGGTGTTGGAGCCTGGTTTTGGTAGGGGAAAAAGAGGAGGATGGAACAGCAGCTGGAGCAGCCATAACCCCACTGTTGTGGCTTCTTTCATATGGCTGAGTCTGGGTAAAAGCTTTGCATTTTCTTCTTTTTTTCACCCTCACTCTAAAAAGAGTTTCCATAAGGATGTGCAGTCTGGCTTGGAGCAACAAGCTGTTATTTCTAGAAAATTTCAGTTAATTGTTGATCCCAGCTTGTGTTGACTCACAACGTAAAAAAAACAATTTATCTTTATACAGGTTGAGTGTTAATGAACTAACTATTCACAAGAATTCTGCCAGAAGTATATTTTCGTGTGGTTTCTGTGCTTTATTTAGTGTACTGCATACAGCTTGGACTGGTTGTATTGTCTCACGGTTTTCTTCTGAAAATATGTGGTGGTGGTCTTGCCAGTTAGTCCTCTGTAGGTAGCACTGTTTTGCAGCAGGCATTCCAGCAGGAATGATGATTCTGTGGCACTCTCTGGCCTGGATCTTAGTCAATGTGGAGTTAAAAATGTGTGGCTGCTGTGGTCTGTAGCTCCCTCCCATAAATCACCATGAAGTAGGTTAGGAGCAAGAAAACCAGTTTCCAGTCCTTGTTTGCTTAATCTGATCTTCTCTTTTGTTTGTTTGCTGGTAAAATTCTTTTGCTTACTGTGGATTTTACTGGACATGTTGTAAATTATCAAGAGCAGTTGTGTCCTGCTGCCTTTCAGTTAGTTGCATCTTTTTAAAAGAAATAAATTGAACGATAAACCTCATGAAAACCATTACCTTCAGTGGAAGGCGTCATGCAACTTCTGCAAGCAGTGATACAATTTCCATGGAATTTTCTTAATGTAGATATCTACTGGATTAAAAAACAATTCCTTCTACAGCTACTGGTACAGTGCCTTGTATAACACGGTGATATTTCCTTTTTTTCCCCCCCAGATTACAGGACAGGCCCGTGCTTCACCCAGGTGAACAAGCAGATGTGCCAGGGCCAGCTGACAGGGATTGTGTGCACCAAGTCCCTGTGCTGTGCCACCGTGGGGAGGGCCTGGGGCCACCCGTGTGAGATGTGCCCTGCCCAGCCCCAGCCCTGCCGCCGCGGCTTCATCCCGAATATCCGCACTGGGGCCTGCCAAGGTGAGCTCCGACGGGAATGCTGAACGGGGCAGCTCTTGACAATCGCCCTGAAAAACCTTGCAGTGCCCTCAGAAAGTCGCTCTTTTCCTTGTGTGTGTGGTCTGTGTTTTGTGATGAAATCCGGGTGTGCTTTGCTGCCTCCAGATTTTTGCTGCTGGACCTCGGGGACAAAGCTTAAGTGCCTGGAAAAAAGTGATTATTAATCAATACCAAGGGAAAATATTTGATGTTGTTTTTCCTTATGTGTCAGAGCTAGGCCTCTGCCTGCATGCAGCAGTTTATGTTTTGCCATTCGTTTTGAAGTGATTAATATATTTTAGGCACTCTTTTCATAACAGTGTCAGGAACAGAAACAGTGCACTACAGAAGGGGTGCATGTTGCAATCTCCAAGTCAAGCTCCATTGTATGACTTGGCCACATACAATGGGTCCTTGAAACTGCTCTGCCAGGCTAACCCTGACATAGCTTCTGGGGCTGCATTTGAATTATGTGAGGGATCAGTGGTGCTCTTTAGCACCCATGCCCACAATAATTGTGTTTTCTTTTTCTGGCAGTATACTCCCTGTGGCAAATAGTTTTTAAGTTACCCGTTTAACCACGTTGCTAAATTCCACTGGGGAGCATAGAAACAATGTAGTAGTCTACTTTGTGTGATGGGTAAACAAAGGAAGTTTGAACAGCCGTAATTTTTGCTACATTTTTGACATATAATTGCTAAATAGGAAGCTTGGATTGTATTTATGTCAGCTGGGTTTAGCATGCAACATTATAAGGTGATGGCAAGGGGAAAATGGAAAATGCATGGCCTTTCTTTGGGGAAAAGGGAGAGACAGAATTTCTTCATTTCACAGAATCTTTGCCCTCCAGCAGTCGAGATATTTCCTTTTAGGCTCTGAGTAGTGATGACTCCTCCTGACCTGAGCTCTGTGGTGTGAGCAGGTTGCTAGCACCATGTCTGCTCTGTTGTGAATTACTAGCCCACTTTGATGCAGGAAGGGGCTAGATGTGGCACTTTGTGCCTTTCCAAACTCCACATCACAGTGCAGGGCCTGTTGAAAGAAGATCACAGAGTCTCAGAATGGTTGGGGTTGGAAGGGACCTCTGGACATCATCCAGTCCAGCCCCCTGCCAGGGCAGAGTCACCCAGAGCAGGTGACACAGGAGTGTGTCCAGGTGGGGTTGAAAAGCCTCCAGACCTCCCTGGGCAGCCTGTTCTGGTGCTCTGCCATCCTCAATAGAAAGCTCAGAAGAAGCCAAATGTTTTTTCTCTGAGGGTTTCAGAAGCAAACAGAGGGTTCTGTCCTGCTTTTCAGTGCTTTTCTTTCTGTTGAGGACATCAGATTTACAGAGACTTTGATATAAGGAGCAAAAAGCCCCTTTGGCATTCAGTAAAATTACATTTGTCATGTATCATTTAGACCAGGCCCACTCAGTCCATACTTCAGGTGTTTGGCATTTTTGAAGTGAATGCTTATATCAGTAGATAGAGAGGTTTGGGTTTTCACTCAAAATCAGTGGAACTTGCAGGCTTTGCTGTTGGAAAGCAGGTCATAATGTCAGTATGTATTAGATGCCAAATCTGATAAGATACAACTCCTAAGTAGGAAGTTGCTCTTACTCTGCGAAAGATTTGCATGATTCAATCTTAAATGGGTCTTTAGCACCTTTTGAGGATTAATTATGTTTTCTGGGTAATGTTCGTGTGTAGAACATTGTAGTAGTACTGATAACGTCATTATTACCATGAACAGGTTTAAAAACATATAAGAGAACCAAAACCAATCAAAATTCAAATTATTTGGTTGTGGGGTTTTTTTCCTTTTTTTTTTTTAACCCCAGAAGTTTCTATTCAGTCATGTCTTAAAGAGCAGTTGTGGCTGTTCAGACATCTCTCATTCCAAGAATTCAGGCAGGAGGAACTTCAATTGTTCTGCTTGAATGAACTTTATTGCCACTGCTACATGGCCTTTAGGAGCAGCATAATGGCAGAAATCCTGTGTTGGATGTTCTCTCAGTTCTTCCCTGCATTCCTCAGCAGTCCCATTTCCCACCTACACCCTTTCCCTGCAGACAGTCAATTTTTTGCTCTAAGGAGAGAAGAGTGGTCATGGCTGAGTAGATTTTGAAAATAGGAAGGTTCCTCCTGCCTCTGTTGCTGACATGGTTATGTGAATATACCATCACAGGAGACAAAATCCAAGAAAATCTGTTCTGTAGTAGGAATGCACTGTCGAAATGTTAAAGGCACTGATAAGTGGACAAGAGAGAGAAGGCAGATGAAGGTTCAATTTTACAATGAAGAGTGATGATTTCTTTTTGTAATCTAGTGCTTGGTATTAATGTGTCTGAGTTGCTGAAAATACTGGCAGTGTTGTCTAGGATCACTTATTCCTGTTGTGAAAATAATTATTAAAGCAGAGAAAAAATAGTGGTATTATTTCTGTTGTGTGCAGTATTTGTGCTTTCTAGGGTGCAGAGGAAGAACCAAGAGTTTTCCATTGTATTCATGAACCTTTCATTTCCACATGCCAGATCAGTTACAAAGAAACACCCCATACATATTCCAGGTAGAATTAAAGAGAGAATTTTTAATTTGGATAATTTCTGTCACTCCAAAATTTGTGTCTAACATCTGAGTGGATTTATTTTTCCTGAGCTTTTTGGTTTTTCTGGTTTGTTTGAGAAACAGCCACAGATCAGAAAGGGAAGGTGCATGTTTAAAGTTAGCTGTGCAAATCCCACAGGCATTTTGCAGAGAAAACTCTGCAAAAGCACAAAATCTTTTTTCCTTGACCAAATATTAGACTATGAACACATGGAAACATTCTACTTAATCTGTACCATATTGAACTTCTGTATATAGAACTCTATCTACAGAGTTATTAATCAAATTTGCTGTTTATGGTAAAAAGTTCCTTGTGTTAATGTGATTGAGGTTTAAAAGTGTAAGTGGATAATTAATAATCCGGAAACTCTTGTGTGATTTAGCCGAACTGTCGAAGATACTAAAAAACAAAACAAAACTTCATTTCAATTTGCTTGTATTTAAAAAAAAATCATATATCCTAAAACAGCATTTAGGAAGCAATTGATAAAATATGCCCTTTTAGTAAAAAACTTCTTTTCCTCTTGACTTTTCTCTGTCCCAAAACACCAATAATGTATTAAAACTAACTTGAGTTTTCAGCAAAAGGCAATACTGACCAAAAAAAAGCATCAGTCTTCTAGCATGTATATATTTTTAAGCTAGGATTAAAGTTAAATATGGTTCCCTTCTTCACACTTAAAGACAATGTGAGTACCTTAAATAGGATGTAAATATGATGCATTTCATCACTGGGACTGGGTCTTCAGCCTTCAGCAAAGCTCAACATCTATTTGCCTTCTTAAAAGAACTGAAAGAAATTAATGGAAACCAATAGAACTTAAAATTTTGTTCACCTGATGCTTCCAGTGATTCTTCCTCTGTTTCTGGGAGGGGTTCACTGCCTGCTGCTGCTGCCATTAATTCACTATTCCTTGACATCTTTGACTTCTAAAACGGTGTCAGACACACTGTGGATTTTTAACAACTGATCTGCTGAGAGAGGAAACTTAATTTAAGTGTTAATAAGGGACAAAAGGCTCGGGCACACTGTGTGTGTTGAGGCCCCAGGGACAGAAGACAAACACCACATGTTTTACTCGGTAGGGAGCCTCTGGGTGGGCTGTGTATCAATAAATGCTGGAACCATCTTCTTTCTAGATGTTGCTAAGTCATGTCAAGGTTCACAGAATCACAGAATAATCAGGGTTGGGAGGAATCTCTGGAGAGTACCCAGTCCAGCCCCCCACTCCTTAAAATACTTCAGACACAAAGTGTTTGATTTCCAAGTAAACAAGCAGCAAGCACTGGTTGTTTAGGGGAAAAAGTTAAAATGAAAAAAATAAAAAGAAGAAAGTCTATGCCTTTGATAAAGTCCTTAATTCATTTGCAGTCTAACTGTTGCATTTTGGACATGGTAGTATGCTGGCTAAATCAGCATGGATTCAGGAGCTAAAAAACCCCAAAAAACCCCCAAACCTGCAAAAAGTGCTTCCCTTCCTCCTGGACTATGAGAAATTATATGGAAATGCTTACATGGAAAAGCAGGTGACTGGACAAGGCAAATACCATAGGTTTATCTATAGAACGAGCACCAGGAAGAATAAAAACTGAGGAAGCCCTGCAATCCATAAACTCAGGTGCAATTTCAGTGCCTTGTAAGGGCTTTGATCATCCACCTGAAAAAGAGTTCCATATTCTTGCCAGATGTTACCTGGAGGCACCACACAGCTGGAACAAACAGGTCCAGAAGATTGCTGAAATACCTGGATGGAAATTTCATGGTGCAGGTACTAAGGGAGCCAGGCAGGAGAAATTTGAGAGTTTTGTATAAAAACGTACAGGAACACGAGGTAGTTTATGTGTAACCAAATTAGAGCTGGGAAGAAATACCCCAAAACCAACACAGTTTTAAATGGAAGTAGAACTTATGAAAAGCATCAAGAAGTAACTTATGTATCTTGTGTCAGGTAATCAGATCTGGCTTGTTTGTTTTGTTTTTTTTGTGTTTGCAGATGTTGATGAGTGCCAGGCTATCCCTGGACTCTGCCAAGGAGGAAACTGCATTAATTCAGTGGGTTCATACGAGTGCAAGTGTCCTGTGGGCCACAAACAGAATGAGGCAACTCAAAAATGTGATGGTAGGTGATGCTGTGGAACATTCCTAAAAAGGGGTTTTGCAGAGCATTAGAGCACTTTGGTAATGAACATTATTAAATGGTTGAATACTTGTTATGCTGATTTGGACAGGCAGAACATCACTGAACTGTGCTCTTTGTTTCTACTTTGAGGCATCCCATGTTTCCACTTGGCTGCTCCTATTTGCATTAGATGTTTTTTTCTGTCTGACTCTTGCAGTGTTTATTCTCTTTGAATATTCAGAACTGTTGATGAAAACGCTGTGTGTGAGAAGCATATAACTGCTGCTGTGTTACTAGAATTTTCTTTGTTTTCTAAAATATATATTCTAGTTCAGGTAGATATTTTTGGCCTAGTGACTACAGAGTGAAAGCAAATGTGGCAGTTTTGATGAGTCTGGGTAAGTAAAAAATACCAAAGAAACGCCCTTCTCTTCTAGATGAAAAATGAAGTAGACCATATTTAATAAGTGTAGTTTAATAAACATAGACCATATTTACTCAGTAAATGTGTCAATACAATTAAGAGAAGGAGTTCCTTATAGTTTAAAGTAATATGAAAGAAAATTGTTCAGATTTTTTTTGTGAGTTTGCTGAGGACTTCACTGATTTTAGTGACTTGTTCATGCCTTTGAAAGAAATCAGAACTTTAGACTTCATCCCCAGCAGTGGGTGCTTTTTCATTTAACTTGTGCTGATAAGAGGAGTTTCTTATTAAAGGCTGTGACTTGTTTGTTGGCAATTTAATTATGGTACCAAATTACATTATGCTCAGTATTCAGTTACAAACAAATACATGGTTTGGAGCCAAACATTCCCTCAGAGTTTTACTGAGATTTGCCTACAACATTCACAGAAATTTAACTAATATAGTCAGTTTAAAACTCATATCTTTTCAGTGAAAATGTTGCTTCTAGTGTCGTTGAAAGCAATATTAAGTAAAAAGAAATTTAAATTCCAAAGGTATTTTTTCTGGTCCTGCCCTCCACATTCTTCTGTTTTTCTGGGGTTTGGTTTTTTTGTGTTGAGTAGTTTAAATTTCTACTCAGCAGTTGAAAGGGTAGGGAGCAGGCAGGTATGTAGATGCTCGTGGTTGAAAAGGAATAGTGAAAGTTAGAAGGTCCCTGAAAACTTCAAAAATTGTATTAGGAAATTAAACATTTGACATGGAAATTGGTGTGTTTGCCCTGACCTCCTGGTATCAGCACATGGGAATTTGAAATATAGGATAGGGTGAAAGAGAAGAGAGATGGAGGGAAAAAGGAAGGGAAAAGAAGAAAGAGAAAAAGAAGGAAAAAAGGAAAGAGAGAGGGGAGAGAGAGGGGGAAAAAATGTTCCTTGAGTTGGCTTTCTACATGAATTAGTACAAGAAGTCCTTTATTAGTCTAGTCCTTGATTTTTACCCACAGACTCATAATCTGTTTGTGGCTGTTTCTCAGAGGCAGCTCTTGTCTATCTATCCATGCCTATAATCCATTCTTTTTTTGTTAGAAGTGCACTTGGTTTTTTTATTCGGTTAACTGTAGTTCTTTTGATGCCAAAATAATGTATCCAGAGACATGTTTCCTTTCTTCTGAAAACAGTATTTAAAGCATTCTTTGGATTTTTTTTTTAACTATCTGAAGCTGGAATTGTTGAAAACGTTATTCTGCACTTCTTGATAGTATCCACAGGAAAAGGTGAATGTATTTTTAACATAGATCTTCTTAAAAAGCTGTGGTGCTAGTGGGACAATGCATAATAGAAGTGAAACATCCATCTGCAGTCTGATTTTGCTGTTATTTCACAGTTCACTAATCAACAAGTCTTCATTTCCTGTTGTTGGCAGCCTGCTGCAGAACAGGTCATATGTTCAGGTTTTTTGTCTTTTAAGCCTCTGCCACTTCTGCCCGTGGCAAAAGTTAAACACTAATTAGTCCCTGGTCACTGCTTCCCTAGTCAGATAATTCCCCACAGGGAATTAAGCAAATAACAGCCCTCTCCTTGCAGTTTGTAGCATCTTTTCTGAGGAAGAAAATCATTGTGGAAGTTGACGGCCTAGGTGGTAATGCCAAAATTATACCAGGATAATATCATACCTACATTACTCTAGTGATGAAGCAGGGAATGACAGATAAGCCATGATGCTATTCTGGCTTTTTTATATGTAAGCTTAATTAAGTGTTCATAATCGCTCAGGGTTAAATTTATGGGAAAAAACCTATAGCCAGTCTTTGAAACAATTGCACTTCCAGTTAGTAGGATTGGTAATTTGAATGAAGTTACATGATTTTTTTATATATATATATGTATGTATCTGTCTGTGGATGTGGCTTGGGGCATTGGGAAGAATGTAAGAAACTGGTGTTGCATGAAGTAACAGGACCTGTCTACAGAAAAATCATTTAAGAGCAACTGCATTATTATAATGAGGTTTTTTTGTCACAAACATTGTAGAAATGATGTGATACGAAGTATTCTGCTCACTCCTTTACCTCTTTTAGGTCTGTAAAAGCAGATCAAATCATACTTACTGCTACAAAGGACAAAATCCAAGTTGGAGTCAGTGATAGCCAAGGCCCTAGTGTTCAGAGGCTGTAATCTTGCCATAATTATTCAGACCTTTACTATAACAGCCGTTCTCCTACTTCAGAAGGAAAGATTTGAGATCCCCTGTATACCCTCTGCCCCTGAGCATCCAGATGTATTTTGTGGGTTGGGGTTTTTTTTCTCCTGTTGCTCTTCCTGGAAAAAACAGCACTTGTTAGAATAAGCAGGAATATCCATGTTGTGCTTTTTGTACTGTCACAGTAGAGATAATTTGGGAAAGGCCATTACAGGGATTGTACCAAATTCCAGATATCCAGTGCACCAATGTGGTGTCTTAGCTAAACAAAAGAAAACCCCAAGCCCTCCACTTCTTTTTTTTTCTTTTTTTTTCTTTATTTTTTTTTTTGCCTAAAAGTTTTGGTCTACAAGGTACTGAGTTTTCACTGTCTTTTTAGGAATGGAATGCTGTTAATTTTTAGGACGTTATTATCTCCCAGAGTTAATAGAACTTACATCTTTGGGCTATTCAGAGATGAATTAAATGTAGAGAAACTGAGATGAGAGAGAAACTTTCAGTTATGCTTGCTGCTTTACAAAAGGGGTGGAATATTACTTATTATGTTCCAGGGATCTAATAAATGTGTTTTACTTATTCTTCTCAAATAGCAAATATATCATACTTACCAAGTAGACGTAGTTAGTTGTGACACCCTTTACAGGGTCTTCTAAGAAGTAGGATGCCTCTGTTGCTTTTCCAAAAATATATATTTCTATGTACTGTTGATATCAAAAGGTTAAGACTATATGAAACAGATTAAGGCCTTTTAAAAAAAGAAAAAAAAAGTGGCACCAAGATGGAAAGAATCCCTTAAAAGAAACAGTTCTATCTCAGATTTTCCTGCTTTAATGTATAATTTAATTCGACTGCATGCTATTCAGGCTTGGTCCTACCAGGTATTACTACTTTCTAACATTATTTTCAAGACTAAAGCTGTTTTCAAGGAGCACGTTCCCAGAATTCGGCAGTTGAGAGCCCCATTTCTTGTACTTGTAATTCAGTTATTTATAAAACCCTGCTTCCCCTAGCAGTAAAAGCCATGAATTCTGAACTGTAGGTAGCCAGGCTGGGTCTTTTTGGCAGAAACTCACTAGGTAATAAACCTGCAAAATTTTTGTCACACGTTTAAAAAACTGTTTCTCATGTTGAGACTGTCTGTCCCATCCTGTATGCAGCAGTGGGACCATTCATTCAACACAGCATCTCCTCTTATTTATCTTTAGAACATTTTCCCTGAGACCACTAATTTATATATTAAGGGGGGAAGGGAAGAAAATGAGTAACTTTTTCAATCAGTCTCACTAAACATAGGCTTCCTGAGGTGAAGTCTCAGAATTTCCAGTTGGAGGGAATAGCTCTATTTTGAAATAATCGCACATGCAAGAACCAGGGAGGAGGAAGTGGAGACAGAGATTTGGCTCAAAAACCAGTAAAACAAAAAATCCAATTACTTGTTACTGCTCCAGTAAGTTGAATAAATTATTCTTCCACCAGGTTTTCTCCACGTTAATTGGTTTTGCTGTCCACAGGCAGAGGACTGTGGAGTCTTCCTTCCACTCCTGATCACTGCCTGGATTTTAGGAAGGTGCTTTTTTACCTTCCCAGCTTCCTGTCGTTCTTGGACAAGAGCCCTAGACAGGGTTAAACTCCCATGCATGTAGCCAGTTAGGAAGGATGGTCTGCATCCTGCAGCTTTGCAGAAGTGGTGAAAAACTTCATCTGCCTTTCACTTGCCAGCTACAAACTCTGCTACTCACTGCTCTGATGGGCTTTGTGCTGTTGGACCCACTGGTTTGGAATTTGGCAGCCCCTTGTTACACACAGCAGCTCATTTATCAGCATGGTGACATCTCAATTTTACATATTTACACACAAAATTGCCTCGGTGTTCAGGTGGGACCGCTGCTTCCAGACAGCAGAAATACTTGAACGGGCCAAAAGGTTGGTTTGCATTTGAAGGGGCTCGGCCAAAATTCTTTCTTACAGTTGAAATGTTAGGGATCCAGAAGGCAGCCAGATCTCATGAGCAATATTTGTCCTGGCTGGCTGCTGTGCCATCCTTTTCCCCTCCGACTGAAAGTAGGATATTTATTTTGTCATTCCAGCTGTTCTGTGCACTGAGTCATTCAGGAGGAGGAAATCTCAGCCTGCTGTGGTGTACTCTGGGTTAAAAACCCAGTGCATCTGTAAGGAAAACCTCCGACAGGTGGCAAACAAAACTATTTTCAGCAAGCAATCACGAGCAATATTTTATTCAGAGTTGAATAACGACTTCATTTCAGAAAAGCTCTCTTTTCCCTCTTCTTGTATGTACAAGTGCTCTGCTAATTATCCCATGTCCTTTCCTTTTTTGGTAGATATTGATGAATGCAGCATCATCCCAGGGATTTGTGAGGGTGGTGTTTGCTCCAACACTGTGGGGAGTTATTTCTGCATCTGCCCACGGGGTTTTGTCACATCTGTGGATGGATCCTGCACTCCTGGTAGGTGCTCCAGCCATCTGGCACTTCCCCCCTGCCCCAGGCCTCACTCTGTTGTCCAGGAAAACATAGGAATTGTTAATTATATTTGTTTCTCGAATCTGCATCTGATGAGCCCAAAAATTAAGCTCACTTTGGTTTAAAAGGAGCAAGCATTTGTCCCGACTTAGTGCTTCAAATCCCATATCACACAAGTTAATTTAACCTTTAGTGGTCAACATAAAGCACAGACATAAACTCAAAAGGCATTAGGTAGCATATGCTGATGTGCCACTAATTTGTCAGAAGCAGATAATGAAGCAAACTTACGTATTAGATTTCAACAGATTGCACCTTTTACAGGACAGTTTATTTAATAGCTATCCCTACATTATTTTTCTTATATATAGGTGGATGTGTCAAGTACGTGATTTAAACCATTCTGCTCAATTAACTGTAAATACTGCATACCACGTGTAAAAAACCTTAACAATTGCTAACTGAAATGTATTTTTTAGGTCTCATGTGGTTCTTATTTCAGATATCTCTGTGCTCTTTGTTCTCATATTGGGGAAGGGACAGGAATTGTGAAGAGGTTTATAACTTGCAGATAAATGATGTAAGCGAACAGCCACACAAGACCTACAAGTAATTTGAAATTTTTTTAAACAATGTAGCCACCTTCTGTCACAGATTCATCTGACCAGTGCCAACTTCAAATACATTGTGGCTAGGCTCAGGAATACTGAAAACCTGCGATTTCCAATATGATCAAAATTTCTGTGAATTTTGGCATATTTTACAATTTAATTTTTAAAGTCAGCTCCCAAAACCTGACTGCTGCAGAAAAATCATATATCCTAATCTGCAAAGGGCAGGTCCTTATGTTACAAAAAAAAAGTGCCTGAAAGTTGTGCTCTATCATATTAGAGTATAATTCATATACTCTAGAAGTGTAATTTCTCATTTACTTAGGAGAAGAGTGAAGAATGTAAACCTTAATTCAAAGTACTTTATTCTTCCTAGTTTAAGATGAATATTTTCTTTCAAACAAAGCATCAGGATCTGCTCAGACCGTGTATTTT
This sequence comes from Acridotheres tristis, assembly GCA_037013685.1. NCBI lineage: Eukaryota > Metazoa > Chordata > Aves > Passeriformes > Sturnidae > Acridotheres > Acridotheres tristis. The sequence goes on from CM072919.1 coordinate 8,976,181, forward strand.
CAAATTAATTGAGCTTTACTTTCATTATCAGCATTCAGGACTGTGACAGTAAAAGATCATCTGCCCTTGAAGGAGAGTGGTTTCCACATGGCATTGATAAATAATCTGTTGCACTTTCAGTCAACTGAGCAGAGCAGACTGAATAGCATTTTTTCAGTTAGATACATCTAAACCAAAGAAAAATTAATTAAATTAATTTACTGGTGTTGCTCTTGCTACATGAAGTATCTTGGGTTTTGCCATAATAGGGTTTTTATATATTCATAGTTTTTGTTTATATTGCTTATTGTCTTTCACATCATCCATATTTCCTGTTGGATTGGGCAGACTTTAGGATTGCATGATGGATTAATGCAAGGCTAATGCCACTGCACTTGTGTGATCCTGCAGTAAATCCAATGTGGGATATGTGGGAAAGATAATTATTGGGTGCAGTTTGGATATTGTGGGGAGTTTTTGGTTGGTTGGTTTCGTTTGGTTTTTTTTTTAATGTAACTTGTAAAGCATTTTTGTCCTTACCTCAGGTGAACAAGGGAAGGTAGCTTTGAGAAATCATGTTGATGCCTTTTTCTCTGGCCTTGAAAATATGAGTCAGACAAAATTAGGATGATGAAAAGGGTACCTTTGTATGAGGATCCCCAAGTACACAAATTCATCAGGTAGAAAGGCTGAAGATCCACCTGCTGTGTAATGTGTGTACAATTTTTATAGATTCTGAAAATTAGCATATCTGACAAGTTAGGAACCCGTTAGGAACCCTCCTGATGAAGTAATTCCCCCTGTTCTAGCACCTTCTAGATTCTCCCCTCTTAGGATGAGATCCAGGCCCTGTTTACAAAAGTCTGTCTTGGAAAGCTGGTTTCAGCCCTGGTTTCTAAGGAAAACCACAATAGCACAGGGATCCTGGAATTTGTTTTGTCCTTCTCACTAAGAAAATGTTGAAACTAAGCTGCTATATGAGGCTACAAACCTACAAGTGTATGTGTAAAGGATACAGAGAATATATAAAAGAAAGAAGGGTAAAACCAAAACAGCATCCATGTCACTATTTTTGTTTTTTTTGTTTTTAACTTGACTGCCAGACCAGAGAGCAGGCAGCTGTTTCTCCAGCATTGTGAGTGGCCACTGTGCACAGGAGCTGCCTGGGAGATTCACCAGAAGGCAGTGCTGCTGTGAGTCTGGCCACTGCTGGGCCAGTGGCTCTGTCCAGGAGGTGTGTCCTGTCAGAGGATCTGGTGAGTGCCCTCTTGGTTTGGCTGGTTTGTTCTCTCCTTCTTGTTCTTCATTCTGCTTTAGGTGGAGGTCACTGGGGTGTTTTAAACTGCTTTAAAATGTAGGCTGAACAGAGGAAAAGAGAAGGTCATGGATTGCATTATTATTCATTTCTGTGTTTTTAATACTGATATTACCATCTGTTAACCATTTTTGGTTTTGGTCCATGGTTGTTTCGCACTTGTTTCTTTAATGTCCTTTTGTTGATTTTGGAAATAGTTTTTTGGGAAATGGGTAAGATTTTGTGGTCAGACTCAAAGAGGAAACGACTCTTAGGGTCTATAGTTAATTTTGCTTTAAAGGAGCAGCTGCTCTCTTGTTCCATTGCATTTTGGGTTACTTTGAACTAGAATGCACCAGTTTTTAAGTTGTTCTTTCAGTTCTGCTCAGAGAGGAATAGTGCACATCCCTAGTGAAAGGTACATTCTTCATCAACAACTCAGAGAAACCAGGGAGGTACCATACTGCTGTCAACACATCAACAAGATGCTTTCAACATAGTTGAACAAATATTCTTAAACTGCAGCATTCCTTTTTATTATTTCTCGTGTCCTTCCTCAAGCAGCACCTGCCCACAACCAAGGGCGGTTTGGAGCGGCAGGGGGAACACGGGACATCGGGGGAATGAGGAGCTGCCATCCTGGTTTTTGCAGCACACAGGGAGAGCTGTGCCTTCCTTTTGAGCTGTCTGTGAGAGTCTGACCTGCTCTTTGCCTCTGTGTCCCCCCTGTCTGACAGATGACCACCGCAGGCTGTGTGTGGAGGGTGCCCCTGCCCGAGGCGGCTCCCGGCGCGCTGGGGCAGGAGGGAACGGGTTCCTTCCCGGGGGCAATGGAAACGGCTTCGGACCAAGAGGAGCAGGGTTCATCCCCATCCCAGGAAGCAACGGATTCTCCCCAGCTGTGGGTGGAACAGGGGTAGGAGCAGGTGGTCACAATCCCACTGGAAGTGGCCCGATCATTACAGGGCTGAGTAAGTGCTTGCCTTCTGACTTGTTTCACTCTTTTCTTCTTTTCCACTATTCCTTCTGTTTTTGCTTTATTTTTGCTGCTCAGTCTGGATATGATATGGTGTTCTTAACACTTTAAAATTACTTTGCCATTGCTTTGCCATTCAACCACGTTTTGAACAGCTCAGCTGATACATCAGGAAATTTAGGAGCCCTTTTTTCAACAGCAGTCCAAAGGTGGAGGTTTTTGCTTGACTTCAGTTACAGAGTCCCTGAGCATATGTTGTTCCTGTTGAGGTGTCTTTGTCAGCACTTATAAAACTCCAGATTTCTAAATGTTTTCAAAAAACCACCAGGGTTTAAAATAAACTGTCTTCTGTATTTTCTCTTCCAACTGTAAAACCTACTTACTCTGCAGAAACACTGCCTTGGCTAAAAGCCCAAGGTGAATAATATTTTGGCAGAAATGTCATGGATGCAAACATGGCTTATGACATGTGTAAACACATCTCTGGGATCACAACCACAGAGATCATAAAATGTAAGAGGTATTATTAAGACAGGTACACCAAAAATTGCTTCGACTTTCACACAAATCATGGTTTATCCATGATTTCACTGACAGGTTCATCAGGCCATAGACAGAAATGGTAAACCATGTTTAGGAATGTTTGTCTAATGCGGTTTTTATTTCCATGAACTGTTTGTTGTTATTAGTTTACTGCCAAACCAACAGATAGTGCTTTGGAAAAGGGTTTTTTTTTAATGTGTTTGTGCACCTGATAACATCCTTTCTGAAGCCAAGTGCACTATTCATATTTGTTTCCATTTGAAAATCTGAATATTTGCCTCTCATTCTGACTTTTTTTTTTTGCATTAGCAATACTCAATCAGACAATAGACAACTGCAAGCACCATCCCAACCTTTGTTTGAATGGACGTTGTATACCAACCCCCTCTAGTTATAGATGTGAATGCAACATGGGATATAAGCAGGATGCAAATGGGGATTGTATTGGTGAGTGCACATTTCAAAATCCATTATTCTAATATTCTTCATCTGGGCTTTTTTACAAAAAGAAATCATATTCATTTTAATAATACTGCTCTTCAGGGAGAGTCCAAAGACCATGGTATTAGTTACACAAGATTATTTTCAATTTTCTATGAGAGCAATCTATTTTCTTACCAAGAAAAAAAAGCATTTTTAATTGTAGGTATGGTATTGAGTATTCCTATTCCTGTACTTAAAGGCTATTTCACATTTTTGTCCCATTCAATGAAGTAAGTTCTGCTTCACTTTCTCTTTTGTTGGGCTTGCAAAGCTCCACTTTTGGGATGTAGTATTGTTACGATCAAGATGAGGAAAGGTAGAATTTATGTTTTGCCTCCTTATAAGGATTAATGGCAATTTGAAAAATAGAAAATAATTTAAAATTTGCATTTCATATGAAAATACAGAATGCTAACTTGATATAATAAAAACTCATTTTAAGAAAACTCAGTTAACAGAGTCCACCACTTTCCCAAGCAGTTGCACTGCTCCCATAATCAAGTATCCCGAAAGTGTTCAGAGCTAGATCTAATCTAATTTAATCACGACAACACTAATTAATCTAATTTAATCACTACATTTGCAAAAAATTCAGCTTATCATTATTTCTTGTCTTATCCTCACTATACAAGGGAAGCAGTTCAGCACCTTCTTCATTTCACTTTTTTGTACTTGAAGGTTTATATAGTTCTTCTTGAGTTGTCCTTTATGATACAGCGAGCCTGAATTTTTTTAGCTTTTTTATTTGGGTGAGAGTTTTCTGTACCTCTGATTTCTGGCTGGGAAGTTCAGCAGGCTTTAATCTCTTGCTGCATCCTTGGGTCTCAGGAGCCATAATGACACTGCGAGTGGGGAGCAGGAGTTTTGCAATGTCTGTCTTGCATGGCTGTTCTTTATTATAGAGTATGGGCAACCCTGGCTCATTTGTTACAGCACCAGATCTAGCATCACTGAAATCAATAATATTTTTAGCTGTGGTGGACGTTGGCACTCAGAGATTATCTGGCATCTACGTTATCTTTTTTAAATCTAATTCTCATCTGTTCATATTTTTGTTACTTGGGGATCAAGTTGAAAATAACATCTGAAGCATAGGGGTTGTAGCAAATAGAGCTATATGAACTTAAAAGTTTTTAGGTTTTCAGTTGTCATTGGAGTATGGCACTAATCTGTGGTTTGAAAGGCCCATCAGCTTTAAATATCTGGGTACTGGGACAGAAAAATACAATGTGTTCTTGATAATATGGCTGTCATTCTGTCCCTGTCTCTTCTGGGGGCTCACCCTGCAGGACACTTGCTTGGCAGTTCTCCAGGTTTGTCATAATAGTGAAATTGTATCTAATTTTCAGTTTGGGGTGCAAGTGCCTGAAAACTGTGAGATTAGATTAATTGGTGCATTGGGGGGGAAAGAAAAGTTGACCTGGTTAATTCTCTAGCGTACAGGTATGTGCCCAGTACAAATGTGTATTCACATAAGGAGCTTAATCTTGACTTTGCAATGCTTACCTCAGCATGAAAGAGTAGACTGAAAGCAGAGACAATTTTGGATGCAGTAGGATCAAAACAAAAAATTAAATTGGTTTAACAAAAGCTGAAGATGAAGTGCCAGCTACAGTGCTGTCCCACATTGAAAGAATGGGAAAAGACCCCAAAAATGGCTTCCAAAAAGTTTAAGTGTCATTTTCCCAATTTTTTTCCTGCATGAAATGAATCAATCATTACTAATTTCAGCTCTGCAGTGGTTTGCCTTTTCAATAGCTGCTTCAACTCAGAAGATGTTTTATAAGAGAGTAAACTCTCTGAATTATAAATTATTCTGTGAACTCTATAAATAACACAGCTTTGTTTCACTGTTGTTTTCTAATTGTGTTATAAAGAAGCAGCTAAAGTATCTAAAGTTCCCTGCTGAATTTGGGATTTGTGAACAGTAGTTGCTGCAAATTACACAGAAAGTTCCTTGGAAATACAGGCAGGAATTTAACTGCAAGGATTTCATATGTGTGCTGATGCATATTAAATTAATTTAAAGGCTTGCTTGAATGTAATTTGAATATTTCTCTTATTATTGAAAGAACAGTCTTAGGGCATTGCAAATAGGGTTAATGGCATATAAATGAACACTATTTCTGTACTTCTCTGTCTGCCTGCCCCAAAGCAGTAGATTAAGGATCCAGAAATGGTTACATATTTTTCTATGGAGTTAAAGAAAAGTCCTGTTTCAAGATTAATCCTGTCAAACCAAAAAACAGTGGTGTTACTTATTGTTCTCTGACCCAAATTTGCATTATGCTCTTCTCACAACAGAATGATGGGCCAAGGACCATGAGTGTCCCAAGTGGTCTGACTAGGAATGGTCAGTCCTTTTCTCCAAAATAGACAGCTTTAATTTTATTACCTTTCCTTATTCATTTCTGCTTATTAAAACTCTGGGTAAAACTGTAAAGACTCTTTAAAAAATAGGAGCAAACCCATAGGTGTCCTGTGTTGAATTTTAGTTGTCTTGTCAATAAAAATATCCCTATTTAAAATTCTGTAGTTTGTCTTCAGACTCCTTGCAGTAAGTCTTTTAAAGGTGGTTTTGGAAGATTCCTACTGTGCCTGATAGAGTTCTGACAATCGTTAGTGATGAAAAACTGAGAGGTGAAGATGTGTGTGAGGCAAGTGCTGAAAGAGAAATATTTGACGTTGAATGGGATGTGCTGGGAGACAGAATAAATGGGTTAAATATCTCTGTCTCAGATGTATCCTGTTTATACTGCTGGAATATGCATGCTTTCAATGCAAACTCAAAGCCAACAGCTCCTTTATACTAACATACATTTGCCATTTCCCTCAGTTATCAAGAGCTTATAAAAATAAGAGCATCTTAAGATGCATGTGGAAGTCATGTGATGCACATGGCTTTGAAAGGATTTTCAAAGCTTAAGTCAGCTGTTTCATAGAGAAACTCTGCATTCCTGCTGCAGAGTTTGTAAAATTACAGACAGATCCTTCCTAGCATGAGCATGGGCTTTTTTTTGAAGCAAGTTGAAGCCTTTAATAGAAAAGGTCCTAAATGTCATTCTCTGCAGGAAAACTAAACAAAATAGATGAGTGGTGTATGAAGTATTTATAAGTTCCCTCTGTGCTCCTTGCTTACAATAAAGCAAGATATAAATACAAGTAAAGTCATTTGAATTAGGGCACTTTAAAAAAAATTATTGTTAAGATGTGAATCAGAATTTGATGTTCTGTTGGTAGCTGAGGACTTTGTTCTGAAGGGGTAGTGTTCAATCCTCCTTGACTCCTTCCCACATCAGCTAAGCACTGAGGAAAAATCTCCTGAAAAACCATCCCAGGAACATCCCAACATCCAGGCATGGCAGAGAAACATGAGGGCAGGGAACTACTCCAGTGACACAGACTGGCATGCAAAAACTCAGTTACCTCTGTATTTAACACTCTGAATTCCTCTTTTCTTTATCTTGTCTCAATTCTTGTGGTTTTACTGCAGTGGTGGTTCGATGGGTGGGTATGTAAATGTGAATGAGCTAATTACTTGGGGGGGAGGTATTTGATTCTTCCATTTGCTTTTCCTTTATTCATTCAGCTGTTTACACAGATTGTATCTGGGCACCAAGAGTGCTGTAAACCAGGCCCTTATATCAGTGATTGTGTAAACACAGATCTCTTTATGCATGCTGATGCTTCTAGTCTAAACTTTGTGTTCATTAGCAGAGTAATTCCTGTTAAATATGTGGTCTCATTTATGATTAAATTAGAACAAAACTAGCCTTTTGCCATCTTTTAGAGTGAAGTGATTCGTGGAGCAGCACTTTCCAGAAAGTGCACATAAATATTCTGATGATTTCAATTTCTTGTCACATCCCAGTATTCTCAAGATGTAATGAGCAAAGTTGTAGAACCAGGTTTGATAAGGAGTGAGTGGAAATGATCACGAAAATTGCCCTGGGATTTATTTGGTATTTCTGGAAGCACATGCTGTGAAATGCATGGGCAAATCATCATTGTTAGGAATTGATCAGCAGTGGCTTCAGAGCTTCTTATGGCAGCTTTCAGCCAGATGCCAGAAACTCCTGTGGATCACCACTGGCTTTGTGGTGTTCAAAGCCTGCCTAAATGAAGAGATGAGCAATTACAAATACATTGTAAATGAAATGAAGGGCCTAGCTGGAGGAAAAAGTCAAATCAGCAAAAGTTGCTGATAAAGAAATGGGTGATTTCATCAGGGGGTCAATTTGTCACCTGTATATTGAGCTCTAACAGAGAGTTGCTGCTTTTAGGTCGTCCTTTAGGAGCTGCAGTGGGGTCTGAGCCAGTGCTCCTGCTTTGCCAGACCAGTGGGATACACCCACTCTGCTCCCTGGATTACAGTGGGCAAAGGTCCTGGAGGGTTTACAGAAATGTAACGGGGTGAACAATCGATGTTATTTTAGATCTGGGAATAGCTGTTGTGAGCCAGAGACATGTCTGAGTCACTGGTAACTACTGGGAATCAAGTTTGGGAAGGGTTCTTGAAAATACCTGTTGAGGTTTTCAGAGCTCCGTATCAAATGAGAGTTATTTCTGAGCAGTTAGCTGACATTTAAATTGGTTAAAATGTGTTTGGTTGCACCCAGGTGCCCAAAATTTTTGGAAAGGAGAGTAAGGTACATTATAGAAAAGGGTTAGGTTAAATCTGGCATTACTCAGTGCAAAGACTGGGGTTGAGGATGCAGTGGGGCATAAATAATTGAGATGTAGTGCACAGACTGTGGTCTTAGTAAGAATCCCTCCTGCTGGTGTGTGCCCCCTCCTCACTTTTTTACAACAAACCTGTAATGTAATCAGTGTACTTTTTGGATGCCATGCTTTGCTCTCATTTTAAAGTGCCTATTTTGATTTGTATTGATTTTACTCCAAAGGAGCATAAATGGTCATTGAGTTAAATGAAACTGGGTTGTATTAAGTCAACCATTAAGGCAACCATCAGGTCTCAAAATCCTCAAGAAAATTCTTTTCCTGTTGTCCCTCAGGATGCTTACAAGTGGTGGCATTACCACTTCACTTCACTTGGTCCAGCCTGCCTCGCTGAACCAAGAGCAGCCCTGTGTTCCTAGCAAAGCAGTGATTTTGCACCAAGAACAGTCTTCACTATTTAGCATTTGGCTTCTAGTTACCATCTTTTTCACTCAGAAGCTTCCAGACTTGGGGGGCAAAGAATGCTGTAGACGTTGTGAAGTCACTAATGCTTCTCTGTGCTGCCAGCAGATGTTGATGAGTGCACATCAAACCCCTGCTCCAACGGGGACTGTGTCAACACACCTGGTTCCTATTACTGCAAGTGCCACGCAGGTTTCCAGAGAACTCCTACCAAGCAGGCTTGCATTGGTAAGAAAATGCTCCATGTCTGCTGGCATTGCAGATTGTCTGACCCCTTGCATCAGACTCCGTTTGGATTTAAAAAATAGGAGTGCAATTGCACTAAATCCCAGTGTTAAATCAGTGAGCATTCTAGATCTGGGCTGCCACCTTATTTGTTCTGTTGATGTCTTTTAATATTTATCCATTATTCTGGAATATCCATCCAGGGGATTTTTCAGACAGGAGTTCTTGGTGGGAGGGGAGGATTTAATGACAGGTGCTTTTTTGTGTTAAAAAAAAGTGTGAGTAGGTCTTTAAAAGTATTCATGAAGAAATTGCAAAGCATCACAAAATGTAGCATTTGCTGTACATGTCTGTAAAAATAATATTTTTCCCTGATGCAAGGAGACTAAATTCTTAACTTACTTTATAACTTTTTTCTATGTAATGTTTAAGTGACTTGCCAGCATTTTTCAAAGCAATAATTGCCTCTAAATGCATTTCTATCTTACCATCGCCCTCTGTTTGTGTGGGATTTCATTTGTTTGGCTTGGTTTGTTTTTCCTTCTCCTTAGATATCGATGAGTGTGTTCAGAATGGTGTTCTCTGTAAGAATGGCCGGTGTGTGAACACTGAGGGAAGCTTCCAGTGCATTTGCAATGCTGGGTTTGAGCTGACTACAAATGGAAAAAATTGTGTGGGTAAGGACTCTTCTAAGGAATGGGGCAGGCATTAGCTTGGTGGTTCTAGAAATTGTACTTCATACTGCAGGTAAGGATCATTGAAGATTACCTTTCTTGAAATACTCTGAACTGAGAGGCCCTTCATTCAAATAGTTATCATACAGACCCATATGATTTCAAAGAAAATTTGGGGTAATTTTTGTTTTTGGAGCTGCACCTCTCCTCAAGAGTCCTAAGAATAATGTTTTTCCATAAAGCTTCACACCAAATGATCCATGAATTAGCATTGCTGAAGAAAATACCAGTTTTTAATTTTGCCTACATAGTGTCAAGAAAAAAACCTTGCTAGGTAAACAACAAGCTTAATTCTCTCAGGCTATGGAAGCTTTTTATCCTCTTATGTGTAAAAGAAAGACACACTCTCTTCTTGCATACACAGCCTGCTGAAATATGCAAAGCAACTGATCACAACATGAAAAAAACAAATTGCTGCTTTTTCTGTGGAGGGAAAACTCTTGATATACTCTTTCAGAGTTATGATTAGAAACCAATCTTTGAGTGAAGAAAAATTCCACACCAGTCCTGATTGATTATTTTCAATGTGTTGTCTCCTGGAGGGTGAGAAACTAAAAGCAATTTTCTTTGGGATGTTTTGTAGACCACGATGAGTGTGCCACAACAAACATGTGCTTGAATGGGATGTGCATAAATGAAGATGGGAGTTTCAAATGCATCTGTAAACCAGGATTTGTCCTGGCTCCAGATGGACGTTACTGTACTGGTATGTGAAACTTGGGGAATATTGGTTGAAATATCAATTTCAATTGATATTGATTGAAAGTGGCTTTTCCTGTCTGTTCATCCATGCAAGGATGGCAGCCTGGTCACATGGATTGATTCAACGCCATATAACACCTTGCTACTCACTAAAGTAGATTTCTTTAGCAGCCTGGATTAGAAATAGATCCTTAATTAACTGCAAGAAGTATTTAATAGTATTGTAAAATCCACAGCCATCAATAAATTAGCTTCTGAAAAGTCTTGGAGTGTTGTAAATGCATCAAAATACTCAGACCCTTTGTGAAATGGTAAAGTGAGCAGCAGTATGGTAAATTTAAGAGGTTTGAAAGATTTTACATTGATGAGCCCCACTGCCCCCCTACACATTTTCCACATCATTATCCTGATAATTCAGAGTGCATAGCACTTGAGTCATTTTACGGGTCACACAGCATTATAAACTTTTTGAAGTGCAGTCACTAGAAAGTTTCATTGAACATTTTAAGATTACAGTCTGATTTAGCTTCAGTTTCAGCAGACTAATTGAAGATACCTGTTGCTGCCCATAGAGGTAGTTTTGGGCTTAAGCCACTTCGAGTAAATCTTCTAAATTGTTAATCTTCTGATTTGAAGTTGGGCCATTTCTACTACTTGTGCTTTTCTTAATAACATGCAGTCGTGCTTAGAAATTGATGACCACTTAAAAGTTCTTTGAAATTAAAATTAACCATCATAAGGATATTTTGTGTCTAGTGCGCTTTAGCCATGCTTTAAAGCAAAATTAAAATATCATGGGATTGACAAAGGGGAAAATATATTGTTGATTTTGCTTGATGTAGAATATGAAGTACCTCTAATCCTACAGTTCTTCTGCACATTTTGGGGATTTTTGTTTGTTTGTGCAGCTGGAATTTGGATTATTCCAAGATTAAATTTTTATTAGAAATAAACCAAGGATATTATTACTTGCTATCATAAAGTAATATGTTAATGTTCTGAAAATATCAGCTGTAATCTTGCTTAAAAACAGATTGATTACTGAAGTGTCTTGCCTCCTCTTAGATATTGATGAGTGCCAGACATCAGGAATTTGCATGAATGGTCATTGCATAAATACTGAAGGCTCATTTCGGTGTGATTGTCCATCTGGCTTGGTTGTTGGAGTTGATGGTCGTGTGTGTGTAGGTAAGTCAGATTTATTAATTTTCCTTCATAGAAAAACAAGTGGAATTATCAGGTTAATTAGTTATAAAATGCTTCAAATTATTTCCTTCTAAATAAAGTTGACATCAAACCACAAACAAGATGCAATCCCATAATCCTATTTTTAAAAGACAAGAAAATTAATTTCCTCTGTGGAACTGAAGAGGCACTACTTCTTACTTACCTGTTACTCGTATAAAAGTGAGCTTCAAGTGCTTACTCTTCCTGGCATCTCCTTTTGGTTTTGAGACATAGTCTGATGATAGAAAATTTTTTTTCATGTAATCAGCCTCTTATCCTCTCAAATGGTACTGGTTGGCATTTAAGAGATCCTTCACTAAGCTCTGCTAGGAGCTCTAGCATATCTTCAGGAGGTCATGGAACAAAAAACGGGTAATTTTCAAGGTGATGAAAAATTAAAAGAAGTGTGGGGGATAAGAAGTATTCAATCCCTTGTTCTCTGCTGATTGCTGATCAGAAGTGAGGAGAGGAATAAATATTTGACAGAGATTTGTGAGAGTTAATTTACTCCACAGGAAATACCATCTTTTCCCTCTGAGTATCAGAGCATCCATTCTATATTCCCTATATTTTTCCTTATGCAGCTGCTGCATGTGTCTGTCATCAGGCACATTAGTGACCAGAGACTCTACAATAATAATATTTATTAATTAGTGCTCTGTTTTTGCTGATGGACTCATGGATGTTGTATCTGCCTTTGCCTTACCAGCATATGTCCAGATAAAGGAAAAACAGACTTCATCACAATGCTTGGAGGTTGTCACACCAAAGGGATGGGACATACTAAATCTTGCTGTTATCAGCTCATTTCAAGTAACATTTCAGATGGTGCAAAAGTTCGAAATTCTTCGAAACAAAATTTAGGACAAGTGTTTCTACCAAGTGCCAGCACAAGCTAGCCCCTTCTGTTACCACTTCAGCTTTAAAAATGCATGGTAAAAACTGAGACTGTCTTAAAAACATAGGCTCAAAAAAAGCTTAAACGCATTCTCAGTCTCTCAGTTGGAACCCAAATTTTGTTGTTTTAAATAAATTAAATGTTCTAGTAAGCAAAACTGTACTAAAGATTGAACCAACAAAAGCAAGTTGTGTTCCCTCCTGTGTGGTAGCCCAGTTGTTTTCTTCTGGTTTATTAAAAGTTCGGAGAAAAGCAGTGAGAAGTTAAACAATGAGAAAAGGCCTGGTGCACTGTTTTAAATATTGGAATTTCAGTGTTCAGAGGCCCACCAACAAAACCAGATTTGAGTACAGGCTGTTCAGTACCTTTTCTGTGTTCCAAATTGGCCTCATCTTTACCCCTGTCAGTGATACAGCTGCAAAGAATCAATACAGTACTCAATTTTCTGTGCTTTCATTTACCTAATGTTGCCACAGTACTAACAGCAAAAGACTTGTAAGGTTGGCCATCATCTGTGAACACCATTTATTTAGAATTTACGTGTTACACAGCTTTAAGGTTTACCATAAATGCTTACATTTTCTACAGGAAGTACTCTTCATAAGACAGAAAATCATAAAGCAGAATCATGATCTAGTTGGAAAACTCATTTTTAAAAAGATGATGTAATTATTCCAGCCATAATGTAGCATAGGAAATTTCAAATACTGCATAACAAAATATCCTCACACATGAATTGAGAATAGAATTTCCAAGCCAATCCAGTGTTCATAATTGTGTATGTGTGTTTATATATAATCCACATGCTGTGTTAACTACAGGAATTCTGTGTCTGGCTATTCTATTTCATATATTGCATGACCTGAATAATACTTTTCAGACTTTCTGGCTGCTAGATCATTGGTAGTTTGAATATTAATAGCTTAATTTGGACATCTTGTAAGAGCATTCCCACAAGTCTGCTAGGTAACTAGCAAGGAATATAAAATCTAAGAGCCCACAGTCCAGCTGTCCCCCTCATTTTCTGAGCTCTGTTTTACTTCTGAATAATGACCTTGATCCTGGTGGGAGTACACTTTAAAGAAAAAAAGCTATTTTACTTAGTATTTATAAGTATGGCTGAGTCAATCACAAAATGTTATACAAGCTTGAAAAAGGTACAGCAAAGGGGAACAAATGCTTGGAAAAAGAACAGTTACAGAGTCATGGAACAGCTAGATAAATACTTGGAGCCAAACTTCCAATATTTGAATATTTGCAGGCTTTTTAGGTTTGGCTGTACTTCCAGCTGCAGCTCCATGCTTGGACACCTCAGCTGGCTCTGTGTGTATCACCTCAGAACTTGTGCTGAGCTGTGGCTCCAGCTTCACACAGTGTTTGTTCTCTGCTGAGACACCTCTAATTACCTCTGCCCACAGCCAGAGTCTGCCAGGACACAGCAACTAAGCTTTATTTTACCCTAGTAATTTTGCAGAGCCAAATGGAAAAGTGTTTGTCATAAGCCTGATTTGTCCTTCTAAGGCTCCTGGATGGGTGCAGTGACTTTCCCTGAGTGTGGGTCAAGCATTGGTCCACCTGATACTGACCACAAATGTGGTGATGATCATTTTTGTAAGTATTGAAGTGCTACACTGCCAAATTCAAGAGTGTAGAAGTGCTATGCCTTGGGAAAGATTGGAGAGTCCCATAAACAGGTACACAGTTACAGCAGCAGCAGGGCTCATCTCTGACCCAGAGCAAAAAGTAAATTCTTGGTGCATGGAAATGAGTAGCTGAAGGCTAATCAAACTAAACATGGGAAGCAGCACAGGTTCATCAGTATGGTGCAGACTCAGAACTGTTGTGAAATGGACATCCTGAGCTTTGTGAGGTGCCTGCAGCAATTGAATCATCCACGAAGACGTGCCTGTCCTTCTCATCCTTGATCGTAGCACAGCCCAAGGGGGTTGTGCCACTCAATTGCTGTTTTGCTTGTGGGAGAGACAGCTTGGTTCTTCATCCTTCACAGGCTAAGTGAATCACTGACTGTGTAGATGAGACTGTTTTCCTGTAACTAGGCATGCAGCTGTCCCCAGGTTCTCTGTGTAACTTCTCTAAAAGCACTGATGTATGCTGAAGCACTTGCTCTCTTGGGCAGAGCAGTTGCTCTGTGGCTTCCTTCAGCTACTTCCCACACTCCACATCTTTGAAGGCCTTCCTCCAGAGCGTTTCTTTCCCACTTTCCAGTCTTCTGTCCCTCTGCAGTTTCCCTTGGTGCCATTTCCTTCCCTTGGTTTGCTTCTCCATTCCCTCACAGACACATAACTGGGAGGAAACCTCCTCTTCTGTGACAGGGCAGTGGTTGAAGTCCCTTTGTTCAAGGCAGAACTTGTCAGAGTAGCAACTGCAGTTGTGTAAGGTGGAGGGAAAGGATGCAATGCCACTAATTATTTTGCAAAGTAAATGAGCAGACACTTCTCCTGCAAAAGTGCTTGACTGTTTTCAAGCATCATAATCTTTTCCTGATGTCAAGTGCAAGCAAGTTATACTGGCTTCACCTAGATTCTTGGCAAGGAAAAAACTCTAAAATCTAGGACATGTTTAGCTGTGCTCCAGAACTATCTGTTCCATGGGATACCAAAAGCAAGAGAAAACATTTATGTGCAGGCATTTATGTTATACAGGAGCCAGCTTACAATACTCAAAGAGCCGACAGAACACATAAGGAATTGCCAGTTCTTATTTGGATTGGCTCTAGATATTCAACATCCACTGTAAAACTTCTCATGCAACTTTTCTTTGTTGTTTTGGGGTCATACTTCAAGCAAGTAACTGTCTGGATTCCCTCAAACCCATTTTAGTTTCTGAGTCCACTCAGGCTCATGTCCAGGCCACATGCATGGTGGTTTTATTGGGGCACTGAAAAGGAGCAAGAATTAAAGCTGTGTTCTGTTCTGGCCCATAAAGATACCTGAAACAAAAAGTATTTCTGCAGCTCCAACAGTGTCTGCAGAATTACAGAAGTCAAAAGTAAAGGCTGTTTACTCTATCTGTATCATGCAGTTCTGAGCTACACATTATTAGAAGGACTGTCCAAATCACATGCTCTTATTAAAACATCTCTAGTAGTATCCTATAAGCCAACATGGGAAAAAGCATTGAACCTTAGAAAGACCAAAACCAGGAAAGTACAGCAAAACCCCAAACAAATGCATTAAAAGCAACCTCAGATAAATTCTCAGAGTTATTGGATAAGTATAGGAGATGATTATTCCTGTGAAGGTTGATATGAAGGGTCTGTGATTAAATCAGCTGTAAGATTGGCAGCATGTACATGGTGAGTCTTACAGGTGTATGATTGGCCTGTGTAATTTTCCTGATGTGTTTTTGGCATGATTTTGGTGGTTGAAGAACCTTTCAAGTGTTGTGTGTTTTGTTTTTGTGGTAAGTGGTGGTTTATCCAGGCCATCAATTCTAGCCCTTCTCTCGAGGGATGGCACTTCTATTTCCAGAGTGGGTTTTTAATCACAGACCCCCTGAAGTTTTTTATAGCCTGGGAGTAGCACTGCTTTCCTCACTGCCTAGTTGTGAGCAAGATTTGCTAGACTGCTGCTCCCAGCTAGATTTTGGGGCCTCTTTGGTGTGCTAATCCAGCACAGTGCCTGTTCACAATAAACCTATTAAAATGGTCGTGACACATAAATGCTGGTCTGAGCAATCTGCTAAAATTGCATTGCTGTTCATGATTTTGTAAATACAGCTGGAGACCATGCTCCTCCTTCCAGAAGCAGGTATTCTCCTGTATTACCAGCCCTGGGCTGCTGGGAAGTTATCCTACCTGAGGAGCCATTTTGGAAGTCAGAAATGTTTGTGGTGCTTTTCAAAGGGAAGACTCAGCCACCACATGCTGATCCAGCCTGTCCTGTGATACTTACTGGGATATTTGTTGATGGATTTATAGAGCTGCTTCAGGCTGTGGGTCGCCTTTGCTGGGTCCTTTGGAATGCCTTTGAATTTACTCACAAAATCCTGGTTTAGGTGGTTTGGAAATGCTCTGGAGAAAGCCCCAGGAGGTGACCACGCTGAGAACTGGCCTTGGTGCCATCAGGATTATTAAGGCAGTGCAGATGTAGCCAGTGTGACCTTTTTGTTGATCAAAAATAAAGGATTTTAGGGAGACCATGCATACATTTCACTTTCAGCCCGAGGAAATAATTACTTCTTCCCTTGTCCTTTTTCTTCAGACACTCATGTGCGTAGCACATGCTATGGAGGCATCAGGAAAGGGCTGTGTGTCCGTCCCTTCCCTGGTGCTGTGACAAAGTCTGAGTGCTGCTGTGCCAACCCTGACTATGGTTTTGGAGAGCCATGTCATCCCTGCCCTGCTAGAAACTCAGGTAAGATTTTGTGTTTCTGTGAGTTGTACACACAGACTAAACAAAAAAAATCTTGCTGAGTTCACATTGCTGATTTATTTTATGCCCTAAAGAAAAGTCAACAGGGTGTATATGGATTCCTGAATTAAGTGTTTGCTATAAGTAATAATTCTTGCAAGAGAATAAGCAGAATTCTCCAATGAATGTAAATTTCCTGGTCCAGTTAATCTAGTTTAAAAGAGCAGCCCATATTATTTCTAGAAGTCTGTATCTCATTTTATAAGGATCAATTCCTTAAGTAAACCTGGGGATTGGTTTTAAAAAAAAATCTCTTGACTACAGAGCTGAGGTGATGCATCTTGGGCAGAATTTCCATTTATTATTGTTTTCTGAAGCAGCAGAAAACTATTTAGAAAAAACCAAGTAAAACTGACAGTGTGATTAAAAGCAACAACTTGAGAGGACAATCATGTCAGGACCATAAAGAAATCACCTGAGTGTTTAACTCTGGTCATCTAATTTTGGTTTTGTATATATACATGAAAGTTCAGGATGGAGTCTTCCTGACAGATTTAACTGAATTATCTGCAAAAGCTTATTTCATGTGAACATTGGCATTTCATTAGTTACATTGTAGAAAAATTACTTTGAAAAAAGAAATCATATCGATTTAGTATAGGATGAAAGAAGTTGAAATACTGGAAATAATATTTTCTTTTCCCCAACATCTCCACCTCAACTGAGCAGCTGAGTTCCATGGCCTGTGTAGCAGTGGAATAGGTATTACTGTTGATGGAAGAGGTATGTTGCATATTTTCCTTAATATATATGATCGTCGTGGTTTAGGGCAAACTTTGGGAGGAAATTTCTGAGGTGTTTTTATTCTAGAAGGTAAATTTAAGCCCAAGTGGTTTGGGAGGTAAACTTATTTCGAGAAGAGTGGAAAAAAGTTTATTTAACAAGCAGTTAACATTTTAACAATTCAGCATCATAAAGTCACCTCAGGACAATGATTCAAAATTAAAAAAAAAAACAAAACCTTAGAATTATATTTTTCAATAACACACTAGAGTGGAGCTTTTAACCTCAAAATCAATATGTTGATTTTAGTATTTTAATTCTTGAAGTAAAATATTTGAATGTTGTCTAGAGGAAAGGCTGGAACAGTGGATTTTGCCTGAGCCTATCAAGGAAAAAAGTAATCAGTTTCAGACTTCTGACCTATGGGGTTTTTTGTTGTTTTTTTTTGAGATTAGATATTTTTTCAGACTGACGTCAGACAGTTCTGTCTCATTTGACAGGAGTCATTTGCATTTGCAGTTGATTTTCAGTCAGCTGGGATAGTAATAGAGCAGTTTTTCACTCCAGATCCAGTGTTCCCTCATGGACCATTTCCATGGACAGATTGTTTCTCTGTAGAGTTAAAAATTGGAAGGGAGCTTAACTGAAAAAAAACATATCCTTATGAAAAAAAATCCTGAAAGTGACCACTTGCATTTAGTATTGGTAACTGTAAAGCTCCAAGATCCTTTTTCTAGTACCATGGAGACAGGGATTTTAAAAAATAATGGCTGAGCCAGGTCTGAAGTAGGGGCAGAGCATGCTGCAGCTTCCAGATTAGTAAAATGGGTTGAAGAAGGAATAGGAGAATATAGAAACATAAAACTTATGCTAGATGTTTGTCTGATATGTTAATAATTATCCTTGTCAGCATTAAAGCTCCTATTCTATGCATCAGGTGCAGAATAAGAACTCCCATCATTACATTTAGTAATAGCCTAAATAACATTTTAAAATGGCACTAAAGTAGAAGAAATTATGGGATTTCTTTTTTCAGTACTGTAAGTATCTGCATATTTTTTTCTTCATTGCTTAACATGTTGTAAGCTTATATGAGTAATTTGAAATCCATGGAATTTATAGATTCTCTCAGTTTACTTTTCAGTGAATTACACAAGGCCCATTGAAGAATATCTACATCTCAGACAAATAATGTCAGCATTCAGTAATACTATTGTACAAGCAGCATCCTACCATAAGAATTTGCATGCAGTCTGGTAGAGAGGTTATGGAAAATACATGGAAAATACCATTTTCTTATTAAAACATTGAAACAACTGTGCTGCCTACCAAAGGCATGACAAAGATCATGGGTTCACGTCTCAACTAAAAGTCCTTTTCTTGTTCAGGTTTCTAGAGCAAACACAGGGTTCTCTGTTATGTCTTGTGCAGCAGCATTGCAGCCAGTTTCCATGCTTGTACACTCCTTGTCCCAAAGATTCAGACGTGTCTAGTAAGATACAGGGTGCATTTTGCTCTAAAGAAAATACAAATCTGAAGTAGTACACCAAATTGTATTTTCTTATGAAGTTTTTCAGATGTTTCATAGCACTGGGTTTTATCCAGGGATAGCATGGTTTTTTTCCAAATGCATATATGATTAAATGTAAATCAGTATCTAAACTGCACTGTAATTAAAGAGGAAATGTTCTTTACAAAAAGTTGAGCCCTACAAGTATAAAACAAGCCTTTCATGAAGTCACAGTTAGGCTAGCACCCTTTCCTTCCAGGGTTTGGGAAAGGAGCTGTTTAAAGTAATGGGATTACCGTACGAGAAGAAGGAAAATATTGAAAAACCCTCTTTTCCTCAGAGGCAAGAAATATTAAAATTAATCTGTTACTCTGCCTATAGTTTATATGAATATTTTGGACTTTTCCAACTACAGCAGAAATTTTATATGGGACTGTAGGTTCAGGGAATATAACTCATCCATCATCCTGTTCCATCTGTCTGAGAAAAAATTTTAAATTTCCGATAAGTTCTTACAGGACTGAATATGCTGTAGTTTTGACCTATGCATTACTTCTGTATTAGGAAAATTCTTGTGTCACCTAATAATTTATACCTTCTTACCTAGTAAACCACAGGCACTGGGTGCACAGGCTAGGTATGTTGCATCAAGCTTTTTCTTACAAACACGTAGTTTCCTTTCAGTTTAGGTTGGAAAGGATATCTGGAGGTCATCCAACCTAACCTTCTGCTCAGAGTAAAGGTATCATCAAAGTTGAAGCCTTTCTCAAGGCCTTGCCTGGTGGAATTTGAAAAATCTCCAAGCATGGAGTTCTTGTAGCCTCTTTGGGCTGAAAAAAGCCCAGTGCTTAGCCACACTCGTGGTGAAGAATTGTTTTCCTTGGTGTTTAATTTAAATTTCTACTGTTGAATCTTCCAAGTGTTGTCTCTTGCCATGTCTGTGTGCACTTCAGAGATGAATCTGGCTCCATCTTGTCTGTAATCATCTTAAAAGCAGAGAAGTGCTGTTAGAAGTCCCTCTGATACTCCACTCCCTCTTTTCAGCTGAACAAATCTAGTCCCTTCACCCTCTTCTTACACCTCAGGCACTGATGCTAGGGATCAGTGATGAGGGAATTTAGCCACACTGACATGAGCTCTGTGTATTCCAGGAGCACCCTGAGGGGAAAATTTTGTAATCCAGGTGATAGTTAAACAGAGGCATTACTCGACCTGTTGATTACCAGCACAGATGAACTAATTAGTGATGTCCAGACAGATGGCAGCCTGGACTGCACTGATCATGCCCTGTTGGAACTCAGCATGAGTTTTGAGGGGTGTGGGCCTGGTGGGGGGGTAAAGGCAGCACCCTGAATTTCATGAGCATGAACTTCCAGTTGCTTAAGGCATCAGTGAGTGGGATTCCCTGGGAAACTGCCCTCAGGTTTAAAGGAGCAGAGGAGAGCCTTGAGGACGTTTTCTTGAGATCACAAGAGCTCTCTGCTCACATCTGTAAGAAATCAGACAAGGAAGGCAAAGACCAGCATGGCTGAGTAAGGATCAAACTGAAGAGTAAAAAGGCAATGCACAGTCAGTGGAACCAGGGAAGAATGCTGTGAGGAATAGAGGAAAGCTGCCCAGGTATGTAGGCATGGGATTGGGAAAGCTAGGGCACTCTGGGACTGAGTTTGGCAAGGAGTGCCAAGAGTATGACAGGGTTCTACAGGGGCATTAGGAGGCTTGAGAAGTGGGGGCCATGTAAAGTGGCCCAAAACTGGACACAGTAGTCCAGGTTTGGCCTTCTAGTGTCAAATATAGGAGAAAATCACCTGTTTCAGCCTTTGGGCTGCACCTGTGCTGTGCCTTGGCTCTGACTGACAGCCCCAGCATCAGGTGCTGCCCACACCTCTCACAGGAACAGGTTTGTCATGCCTGTCAGTGTCTGATTGTCTTCTGTTGTTGTGCTCATGCAGATATTAACGAGTGTGCTTTGGATCCTGATATTTGCTCCAATGGGGTTTGTGAAAACCTGCGTGGCAGCTATCGCTGTAACTGCAACAGTGGCTACGAGCCTGATCCTGCTGGAACCAACTGTGTGGGTAAGTTGTCCGTTTTTGGTTTTTTTTTATTGTGGCTGAATTATTTACCATTGTGTTGATGCTGATTTGACCTGACAGAATTCAGGTCGCAAGACATCTACTTCTTCAAGCTACAATCAAAATGCAAAAAACCTGGAATGATGCTTTCCTCAATCACTGCAGAATTGTTATTCTTATTTTATATTTTCCTGTCATTTGGTGGGTGACTGTTGCTGTTTGGGAAGCGTAAGCAGGAAGAAACACTTCAAGTTTCACTCTCCATCTAATTAATTTTATTATTCATGTCCATACTTGAAATCCAGTGGGAAAAAAGTGAGTTATACCACAAGCGTGTTGTACAATGACGTTGCTTATAACCTGGTAGTTTTAAGCAGGAGGGCGAAGTTTGTTTAAATTAAAAGCTAATGGAAATCTGTCTGAAACCATCAGGATGTCCAAAGTATTGTCCTTAAGTACTGTGTTTATTTTGGTGAATTATTGCTGTCTGCACTTAAAGGTTTACTGACCTGTCACTACTATTGGTGACCAACAAAACTCCACCAGTTTTGCTGGCGAAAACCTGATCTATACAGCTGTGGTATAGTTTTCATATCAAACATTCCTTCCTGGTGATGCAAAAGAAACACAAGGTAAATAAAGTGTCTCCTTTCATCTACTTGAATAAAGGAACTTTGCATCTAATTACTTCCTAAAGCCCTAAATATGACCTTTTGGCAGGAAAAGCACTGCTGCAGGAAAGTATTGGTGTTTTTTATTTTTAAAATGCTTCATGGACTGTTCATTCTCCAAGCGGATTCTATGGGAAGGGGTTTTATTTATCTAGTTACTCTTGGGATTAGGTAAGTGCTAGTATAATCTATATATTTACTTAAATAAAGATAAAGCTGGCTGAATGTGAGGATGTGTTTATTCTTGGATAGAATTCTTCCATAAAAGAATTTAACTGGAACACTCAGATAATGAAGGTTGACAGATTTTAATTAATGACAGTTCATGAGATGCCAGGAAATAAAAATGGTCATCAGTCAGAATGCAGATAGTATTTTTGTCAGGTCTGAGTAGGTTTAAATCACGAGCTACATTGTTCAGTGTTTTTACAGAGCATATCACAACAGGTTAGAGCCCAAATCTGAAGTGATTCCATGAGATTCTAATGAAATAATGCATTCATCACACTGCACTGTTTGGGCTAAAGGATTGTCTGACAACAAGCTCAAAACTGCTCTCGAAAATGTCAGTTCACAAATTTGTGTCCTTTCCTTGATTGAAATCACGTGAAGTTTGATTAAGGACAGTTTAGTAAAGAAGAACTCTTTTTCATTCATGGCTGCCAGACTTAAATCTTGGATTCATTATCTGGGGAAATTTAAGCTTTGTTGTCTGAATCCTACAGGAATAAGCACAGCTTAGAAAATCTAAAGTAGTTGGGGGAACAGAAATTCTCCAGGTTGTAGTTATATTGCATTCTCACTTCTCTTCTATATTTTTAAACTTAAAAAGTCTCTAAAAATCTATTTGCTTTAAGATTTCAGTTGCAGTATTAGGTTTGGGAAATCAAGCATTTAATAAAGAGGAGACGACCAGAAGCAGGATAAAATGTTTTACCCTGACTTATCTTATTAGAATTCTACTATAAACATCAGTTATTTTGACATGTGATGGGCATTAAAGGGAAAGGCTTAAAATTATATTTTTTCTTCTTTCATAGAATAAAAAGTAGGGCCATGAGGAAGACACATTACTTTTTATTAGAATTGTTTTCAGTTAGTTTAAGAGTTCAGGGAATTATGTTAATATATGGGATTTTCCAAGTCAGTGTGCTTGATATCCTGGTCTTAATCATGAGTTTTTTTTAAATACAGTGTTCCTCTGGAGGGGAGGTACATGTGCACTCTTGAGATGGCTGCCATACATGAACTGTACAAGACACATTTTAATCCACTTCATGGATAACAAAAACAATTTTAGCCTATAAGACAGAGTTAGAACAGTTAACAACACACTGCTGTTCGTGTGTTTAAAAAAAAATAAATAGTTAAAATACCATTTTCAAACCAAATAGATCTCGTGAATTTATATGGTGTAGTCATACAAATCACAAAGATCGTTGTCATTTGACCGAGGTTATTGACCAAACTCAAACGACCAAGGACGTTGCAGGAAAACATAATTATTCTTTTAAGACTAACTGTGAACTAATTTTTGAGTTTGCTAATGGAAAAAAAAAAAACAAAAAAACAACAACTATAAAGGCAGACCAGACATTTTTGCAGGAAGAACCTGGAAGTGGGTTAGAGCTTTGAAGGTAGGAGCTGTAATTTTTGGCTGTGGTCTGTCTCCTGTCCCTGCAGACATCGACGAGTGCTCTGTGAATGGATTGCTGTGTGACAACGGGCTCTGCAGGAACAGCCCGGGCAGCTACAGCTGCTCCTGCCCCAAGGGTTACCTGTTCAGCTCGGAGACTGACACCTGTGAAGGTGAGGAACACATTTGTTCTTTCTTGCCACATTTGTTGTTTCTTGTGTCACGTCAAAGCAAAACGGGAGTGATGGCAGACACCAGAGGAAAAGAGAGAGCTGTGGTGCTGCATAAATCTTTACAATTCTCTTTTAATTTCTCTGCTTTTTAGTGCGTTAGGTATTGCTGTTGGATTTCTTTCAAAGGAATCATTTAATTTTTATATGATAATGTTTTCCTTTGCTTAGCTACAGCATTTTTAAATTGGAGTAGAGGGGAATACGTGCTTGCCTTTGATCATGTAGCAGGAACACCATGTCTGTCATTTAGGGAAGTGTGTGTCTTGGTCACAGAGTCTCCTTTCTCTTTTTTACCTTCTTCTCTTCCTTCAGTCTGTAGTGATAGTTAATTCTAGATACAATCCTGTTATCTGTGATGCATTCCAGGGCCTGGGTGTTACTTTCTAGGAATACTGAAATTGTCCTTTATTTTTACACTATAATCAAACTTGCTTTCTTATATTACTATTTAACACAGATGATAAAACAGCAAAAATGTCGTATAGCAGAAAATAATGATAAATTTTAATTATTTTAAAAAAATACATTGAAAACTGTACCTAAAAAAAAGGTAAAATTGAAAGCATTACCTTATGTGCCAACTCTTAATTAGTACTCAGAGTAGTAGAATTTTACTCGTCTTCTCTTTTCTTTTTTGTTTGGTTCCACGGTTTGTAAAAAAAAAGTGTTTGTAATCATTAGAAAGTTTTTGTAGTAAATGATTCTGCATTTCTTTGAGTGATAGGGAGGCTGTAATTCTTTGTTGTAAAATACTTGCTATGTAAACCACGGTAATCATCCAAATTTTCTGAAGTGGTGGAAGATATTACTGTCCTCAGCTCCTTATTATTTTTATTGATCAGATAGAAGTTACTGCTGTTGGAACCCACTATCAACTGCTAAGCAAACACATAAGAAAGTGGAAATGGTTCATATTACGGCAGTGTAAAATCATTCACAAGTTCTGTACAAAACACCTTCACCGCTTCTATGCAAAAGAAATTATATTCCTTTATATTTTAAAACGTGTGGGTTTCAGAGGTCACCTTTAAAAATTAGTTCTTGCTCTTTTTGCATGTTACAAATTGTTACCACTTGTCCAGAGCGGGGCTTTTCTTGTGCCAGCCCTCATGGATTTATAGAGCTTTCTGTGCCAAGTTGTCTCAGTTCCTATCTGCCCACAGTGCTCAGGAATTTATTCTCCAGGGTCTGTCTCTGTCATTAGTGTCTGTGCACTGGAAGATTTCTGCCTGTGCAGACAGTGTACTGTGTGCCCTTAATGTGCATATTTCTTGAGAAATCATCTGGACAGAAAAGCTGATGTACTATGGGAGGTGCTCACTACCAAGAACATCAGAGCATTAAATATTGACCTAAAGCTGGGTGGATGAGGAGCCAGAATGCAGACAGCCCAGCCAATCTTGTTGAAATAAAATGTATCTACGTTTTCAAATGGTAGACTTGGATTTATTGCTTAATGGTAATAATACTGTTATTATTAATACATCCTGAACCTCGTTGTTAGCTTGATGTCTAAATTTAGCCAGTGAGGTAAAAAAAGCTGGTCAGAGGGATTTTGTGTAAAAAGGGTCTGTAAAACCTATTAAATGTGTTGCTTTTTTATACATGTTGGGTAGGCAGTAGTAATGCTGGGTTGGCAGCAGAGTAAGAAATTATTCTCTTTCTGCCCAAATCCTGTTTCTTGTAATTCGTTTTGGAGTTACAAGTTCACTGGTTGTAAAAACTTTCTATAGCCAGGAGCTCTGTGTTGAGCACTTAAAAATGCTCTGATGCTTATTTGTCACCGAGAAATGTTTAATACAACTGTCATCAGCAACTCTGAAGAAACAACAAAACCCTTCACTGTTTTTGTTTGTAGATCAATTGAAATTTTTTATCAATTTGTTGCGAGGAGTGGGAGACTTGTTTGAGGCTCCACAGTCCATGAAAGTTGAGATTTTTATGACAAGCTCCATGGTTTAGTTTGTGTTTCCAGTGACATAACTAGTTAAATGTAAACCAGATGTGCTTTGAAGTTCATTTCCAGGAATGTACAGCGGACTGTTTCAATTTTTATTTCTCTGACGTTTACAATGTACACTCGCTTCACTTAAGAGAAAAAAAATTTTAAAACACACCTCAATTCTTCATTCATAGTGTGGTTTTTTTTGCCATACATAATAGTGTTGAAATCCATTTGGTTTCTTGCTTACTCTTTTAAAAATTACCTCTTAGCATTATTCCGAGAAGGTGTAGGGAAACAATTTTTGGAGTTTGTTTACATTGTACATATGATAGTTTTTCACTTGATTCAGCAGCGCACTAATGCTGAAATGCACTTAATATCATCTTTTAGTCTTTCTTTTTTTTCCTGGATGGTGATATTGGGATGTAGTCAATTCGCTATTACCAGCCTTTTACTATCCAAATTCATTGGGTTTGGGATTTTGTTTCTTTTTTTTTCTCCTTACTTAGCACAGTGCTAAAACATATCAAAAGCAGAAAGGCCTGGAGCATGGCCCATGAAGCCAAGAGAGCTGCCTCTACTTTTCAAAAGGTGTTGAACTTTGGCCCCTCTATCTCCACTTACTCCCCTCTTTGGTTGGAGTTTTGGGGACATTGGCTTCCAGGTGTGGCCCTCACTTAGTTTTTGTCAGGTTTTGGTTTAAACTCTGAAAATTTGAAACAAAAGATGTCTTTTCTTAGAAGAAAATTGGTTGTAAACCTACCTCTCTAAATGCCAGGGCAAATTAAAGATAAGCATGATAACCTCATAAGCAATTTAAAGCTTCATGCATCTTCTTGAAGTAATGTTTTGGACAGTGGCACCTGTCTGGTTTATACTTTGTCTTGCACGTTGGTTGTGTCTGTGCAAACCTGTGTGAGGTCTTTTAAAAGCTGCCAGCTGTTAAAATAGCGTGACAATTTACATGAAAATCACCCATTTTCAGCTTTAAGTACCTTCACAGATGATGCCTGGTCCCTCATGGAAATTTCTCTGATGTTACAACTTAGTAAGAGAAAGGAGGAATACTCGTGAATTATTGGACAGAGAATACATCACTTCAGTTTTGTTAGTTTGTCCTGTCGTTTTAATTTTTTCTCACTTTTTTTTAAAGCTACACAAACATCTGAAAGCAAGATGGCAGATGGAGAGGAAGCTAAAGTGTATCTTTCTCCCAGAGCATTTCTGTTCAGAGGATTATTTCACATAATGTACATACTTAAGATTCCTTTTTTTATGTCAGTGTGATTTATGATTTTAAGAACCATTTGGTTTCTCTGCAAAAGCAGCAGAGAACACTCCCCACCACCAGGTGCTGCTGGCTGGGGAGAGAGTGGGAAGCAACAGAGGCAGGAAGCATTCCCTGGGTAATAAAAAACTCAGGTAATAGAGTATAAAATATATTCACAGAGAGGAGAAGGCCTTGGTGCAGAGCAGATAATTGCTGATGAGGACTCCTGATTGCCAGCTTGCATGCAGAAGGACTCGGAGCTTATTCTGCCAGAACTAACAATGAGGCACATTGTCCTGACCTGATAAAGCCTCTTAGGTTTTACATCCCTGTATCTGTGTATGATTTTGCTTTAAAATGGGCAATCCACAGTTTATGAGTAGGCTTCAGAAGCATGAAGCTCTGTTGTTGTTCAGAAAGTTGCTGACAGTCAAAGACAAGTCCTGTTTGCTCTTTGTAGATAAGTCCATTAAGTAAAGGATCTGCCAAAGCTGGCTTTTAAATTAAGTGCTTGCTTTTGGCATGAAGAGAGACGTCACAGTTTCCAAAGTTTACTGATTCTGGGCATTTTTATCTCTATCTCTTGCTTTTTTTTTTTTAAATAATACATGCATATTATTAAATTATATATATGTAAATATCTATTACATCCTGTGATGCACATCTCAAGTTAAATGAAGGCTTGATGCATCATATCAAAATAGCAAATTGTATCTCTTGGAAAACTTAAAAATATGGAGGACATTTCTATTTGTCTTGAAAATTATCTCTTGATGTTATTACTATCTCTGGTGCTTAGCTAGATACTGCATTGGGCTATATTCAATTTAAATTAAGATGGTTTACTTTATAGATATTACAAGATATTCCTCAAGCACTGCTAGCAAACATAAGCAAGCACTAAACATCTTTTTACTTCTGGCCTGCCAAAGGGAACTGGTTGGATTAGAATATATGGCTTGATTCAGGATGCATATAAAAAAATTAATTTGGGTTCAGAAAGAAATGGTGGATATGCATCAGCAATTCTTGGAGAGAATTTGTATTGTTTTAATCTTAAAATTGATTCCACTTAAAAGAAAAAAATCAGCAACTAATGCTGTCTGCAGGGGTCCTATTCTTGCATGTGAACAGGCTTAAAAACCTCAGAGGCATAATAAACAGGATTTTGGGGCTAAAAAGAAGTGCCATTTACAGTATTCCAGTTGCAAGTGCTGTTTCTTCAACGTTTCCATAACTAGAGAATTGCAGCCAGCATTGTGATATTTTGCTTCTGACAGGGTTTTCTTAATTCTTCTCATGGAGCCATAAATGGCAGAAACAATGAGGACTTTGTTTGTGCTCTGCATGGTGTGGCTGGGAATGCATTTGCATTCTGTGAAAAAAGAGTTTTGTTTTCTCACGGGACAGTTGTAATTGATGCTGGAGAACTTTATGGCCCGTGGTGTTGGACATTAACTGTCCTTGTATAAAAGGGCCATTTAATTAACACTTCCAAAATATGTGCACTTCAAAAATATGGGCTACCTGTCTGTCCCTGTATCTTTTGAATGCCTTGCTGGGAGGAGTGGAGGGGCAAATATTTCAGGCAGTCCTGGCCCCTCACAGTCCACAACAGCATTTAGAGAGTATTAATTACTGTGCAGTACTCCCCAGAAGCACTCTATAGTTCTAATAATGTCTTTTGTCTCTGGATTACAGATATAAATGAATGTGAAAGCAGCCCATGTGTCAATGGTGCCTGCAGGAACAACCTTGGGTCGTTCCACTGTGAATGTTCCTCTGCCAGCAAGTTGGACCCTACAGGACTGATTTGTATTGGTGGGTATTTCCTCCTTTTATTTTCCCTTTTTACAAATAAATACATACATACACACACACACACAGAGAGACATATTCTACATACATATAAAAGTGTTGACATCCTTTAAGTATTCTTTTGGAAAAACAGCAGAATACTGCAGAGATTTTATTGGAGTAACATTCAGTAATGTTTTTTTTCCTTGCCTTTCTAAGAAAATTCAAATGGGTTGCAGTCTTCTGTCCTTCACAGGTGTTCATAAACTGCCATTATTTTGTATTGTTTGTGTAGCATAATTGAAATTATTGTAGGATATGTGCACCAACTGTATTGCAGTGTCATTAATAAGTGGGTACCATTATTAAGTGGGTGATGCTAATTTTAAATGTTACTTTTGTTTTCAGACAGATTTGTTTGGTGTTTTCCATTTGAATTTCATGCCTTGTCAGGATCTTCTTAAGATGGAAAAATGAATGCAAAGATTCAAGTTTCTGTTTAATGGTGGAATTCTTCCATGCCTTAATGTGTTTTTTAAGTGAATGTTACTTTTGTTGCTGTAGCATCCTGGCTGGTGAAGTTTATTATTGTTTTTGTAATTTTCATGTTGTGCTAATTTCTTGGTATAACCACACTAACCTATGCTTTTTGTACCTCTTATTTTTAATCTTGTATTCCTGCATCCAAAGGGGCCACAAGTTCACCAAGAGCCTAATTATAGCAGTGTTCTGGATTCACTTTGCAAATGGTTTTCATTGGATTGTTTACAGTATGAGGTCCCATTTGGCCTGAATAGCAATGGTAAATAACATAGAATATAAACAAAAAGTAGCTGAGTAGTCAGATAAAAACTGAAGAACAGGATCATACTGTGAGCTTAATCATTAGTTTTTCATGTTGACAAAAATTTTCTGAGGAACCATGTTTTCCCACTACAAGTGTGAATATGTTAAGACAGAAAGGTCAGAAGTAGAGCTAATGCAAGACATACAGATTTTTACTGCTAGAGCCCAGTTTTTCCACCTTGGCCTAAATTTCATTGGCATTGGAAGCAAGGAGAGGAAGGCAGGCTGGGTTACTGAAAATTGACTGCGGGACTGGAGATTACAGGTAGCTTACTATATGGAAAAACTTGAAAACATTCTTATCAAATGTATGCCATTTTAAATTTCAAGTTGATTTTCCTCCATTATCCCTGTAGAGAAAGATTTTCTATTGAATATATTTTTTTATCAGATTGCTTCTGTAAAGCACTGCTGTAACAACAGATACCTTATTCCTAAACATAAATGAAAGGCTAAAATACTATTGAGGTTTAGGATTTTTTGTGTTCTGATAGGACTGATCAAAGTAAGGTAATGTCCGATTCTGACGAGTTTGAGGTTTTTTTACTTTCAAATTTGTTCTCATGTCAGAACCAGAATCAGTACCAGATTACTCAGCATAGATGTGAGCCGTTTGTCTCTTTCTGTGAGCTTTCCTGGGCAGAGAGAAAATGCCTTGCTCAAATTACAGTAAGAATGCAATTCACAGTGTTTGCACTCAGATTTAAGCTCAAACCTTCAGCAAATGAGGGTTGTAAGTTCAGCAGTTACAATAAAAACTTTCAGCAATGATATTGACATACTCTGCTTCCCCATGGGCAGCTTTTGGAATATTAAGACTGTGCTTGTGGAGGGAAAAAAACCAGGGGAATTGTTTTTGAAACATATTTGAAGTATACAAGTGTTTCGTTGCTATTTTCAGAATTGCCCATACCTTAAGGACACTCCCATTTGTGCTTTTTTGAAATACACACTTTTACATGCTTTTTATGCATATTTTCAGTCAAGAGTTGTGGAGTTCATACAGCGCACAATAAGTCGGATGCCATCTGCCTATAGTATGCATATATTCTTCAAGTCAAAATCAAAGAGATAAGAGCAACAAAAGGAATGCTTTGATGTTGGATAATAACTCTTTCACGAAAGATTTTTGTCTAGACAAAAGAGTCAATGCAAAATAAAGGAATAGCCTGAAAAAGATAAGCAGACTTTGGTGGGATAGTGTGGATGCAGCTGGTGTGAACAGAAGCACCTGCTAATTTGTAGAATTTAAATATTTTTTGAGATGCTGGTTTTGATTTTTCACTCCTATAAAGTTGGCAAGTAAAAGGAAATAATGTTGAGCTCTATATTTATGCACTTGTTCAAATGTGGAGCTCTGTCCCACGTTTGAGACCACTGTTAACCTAAATAAAACAACTGTTTTACACTTAACTGTTAATGAAACACCCTGCCCAGTTTCTGAGGCTGATTTCACTCACATTGTTGGGCAAGTTTTTTTCCAGTTGCTTTTACCAAAGAAAGGTTGTGCTCCCTGTGGTCCACATCATTTTTTAATAAGACAGCCTGGTAGAAAAGTTGAAGCTGTGTGGAAGAAAAAAAGTTGGAATGATTGTCTTAAGCACATTGTTCCTGAGCATGTGGTATTGGTAATATATCTGGCTTTTTGCACATACAGTGCAAGTAAATTTTAAACCCAAATCCTGTTCTCTTTTCATTATTCATCAAACTAAATTTGTTTGGGTCACTTACTTAGCCTTGAACTCTGAGTATGCACCTACATTTAAACCCTGCCCAGGCTGATCTCCTAGTTTGGGTCTGACTTTACAGGCTTTTTTGCTGTCTGATCACCAAGGTTGTTGCCTGTCTCAAGAAATGTTGCACCATGTGAGAGTAGCCTTGTAAAGGTAGGGATGTGTAAAGGTGTTGAAGGTAAAACTTACAGAGTATGTACCTGATTTGAGATGTGATCAACATTTCAAAGTGAAGCTAATGCAGCAGCAGAACCAGACCCCTACAATAATACAGAACATTCCTACGCACCACATTTTATTTTTTAAAAACTTCCTTACAACCTGGAAGGCTTTCCTTCAAAAAAGACAAGAACACCTGCATTTCAGAAAGGGCTCAGGCCTCCAACTTGGAAAAGGGAGTCCCAGGTTGAGATCTCTACTTTTGTATATTCTAGATGGATCAGCGACTTGCTGAAGTAAATTAATAAATCCTCTGCAGTGTCTGGAAGACCTCTGCTACCTGTGGGACCTGGGTTGTAAAATGCCTCAGACAGTGTTCTTTGTTGGTCACTTTCAGTGATAGTGCTATCCCTTTACACCAGCTCTAAACTAAAATGTCTACAAAATTGCTCTTATAGAAGTTTATTCTTTTTAAAGAGGGCCTGTGTTCCCTTGATACTCTGCCTGCTGGTGTCATGGATGTGGCACTCCAGCTCTTCTGGCTGTGACAGTTCTGTATTGTTTTTCTTTCTGTTCTGCTGCAGACAGCCTGAAGGGGACTTGCTGGCTTAATATCCGAGACAGCCACTGTGAAGTCAACATCAATGGTGCCACGCTGAAATCTGAGTGCTGTGCTACCTTAGGAGCAGCTTGGGGCAGCCCATGTGAACGGTGTGAATTGGGTATGCTCCAATATCCTACATCTTTTGAGAGAAGGGAATAAGTATCACTAGTAAATTCGTATCATCTCTGTATATATAAAAAAAACCTAAACAAAAAAACACCCCCTAAAAAACAGAACAAAAAAAACCCCATCAATCAAACCAAACAAAAAACCACTAAAACCAACCCCTTTCCCAAAAACCTATGAAAAGAACTTGTGTTCTTTAGAAGTTACCTATTTTAGACTTGTAATCTCCACCATCAGAGATCATTCTAATACTTTGAAGCATGCCAGGAAATAGCATGTGAATAAACCTCTTAATGGCTACTATATGTTTCATCTCCACAAGGACTATGTATTGACTGGAATAGGGAGGTAAAGGACTAAAACAGTAAAGTGAAATACCTGGTAAAATTCTGGATGACTTTTTATGTTGTGGGCTGTTAACACATTTTTCCCAGCTCTTTTCAAATATGTAGCTTTTGTACCATTATTGGTTGGAGAAATCAAGATTGCAGGGCTGGTTATAGAAGGTGGAAGCAGCAATGCCAACTGTACTCTATGGCAAAAATACTGATCCCCTAAAGGTATGAAAAAATGCCACTGGCAGCTGAGCTGGTGTCAAGATGTTTTAGCCTCTCATTTTTAATTGGAACAGTAACTGTGGGCACACGTATCCCTGCCCTAACAAGCCCAGAGCAAGCAACATCCAGCAGAGCTCTTAACTCTGCAGTGCAGTAAAGTTGTTCCTTTGGACTTCAGGAAGCAGCATGGTCGGGTTAGACTAGTAAAACTGATCAAAACCTAATCAATCTAGGCAGACAGTTAGCTCAGGTTGGGTGTATTTGGGCCCTGAATCTCCTATTCTGCAGCTAGTTAAATTACAGCAAGCTCTCAAATTGTTCTATGATGCTACATTTTACTTGCATCTCCTGAATTAATCTCATTGCTCAGATCCATTATTATTTGGTGGGGAAAAAATTAGTTCAAAATTCACATTACTACAGTTTTAATCCTTCAGGCCTGTTAAAGGAGTTTTACATTTTAGCTACATGTAAATGCAGAGACTGATCTGATTAGATGCGGATCATTTCACTAAGGAAAGCGCATGAGAAAGTGATGGTCTAAGATTTAATTTCCTCAATATTCACCTACTTTAAATAGCATATATGAGTCAATACTTTTCTTGGTTGAGACTAGAGCAGCCCCTACCTTACCCAGTGAAATTACTGGCAAATTCTGAAGATAGATGTATTTTTAAATTTTCTGCTCCTGCCTTCCTGTCACTCTAAAGCAATAACAATATATTTTTGGGTTGATTCCAGACACAGCTTGCTCAAGAGGATTTGCCAGAGTGAAGGGTGTTACCTGTGAAGGTAAAATTTTTGCTTCTTACTCAAGATGTCACTTTTCCCTAAATGTGATAAAAGGGGATTTATTGTGTTGTTTCTTTCCTGTCACTTAGAATTCTCCATAGAGCTGTAGCTTTCCCCTTGGAATCAGCAGGTAACTGAACTCTTTGTGTCCCCGACAGACATAAACGAGTGTGAGGTTTTCCCGGGGGTTTGTCCCAATGGGCGGTGCATCAACAGCAGAGGCTCCTTTCACTGCGAGTGCCCCGAGGGGCTGACTCTGGACGGCACAGGGCGAGTGTGTTTAGGTAAGAGCACACCCCACTGTCACAGCTGTGTCCCACAGCTGTCCAAAACCGTTCTTCGAGGGGCTTGAAAGAAAGCGTGGGTTATTTCTGAATCATCCCAGATAATGTGCCAAATATCTGTCAAATATCAAATATCAGAGAAGAGCTGTTAGTTCCTTCGAGTTTGTTTTGAGGCTTGTTTTGCCCTCAGAGCTGTCAGTAGGCTGTGCTAAAGTGCTGTCCCTGCTCTGACTCCTGCTCAGGAACAGCACTGTCCTGGGTGATGGATGGTGAGCACAAATATGCTGGTGCCAATTAGCCTTTTTTTTTTCTGGGCACAGGCCAGTGTGTGGTTATTTTCCTGACATTTGGGTTCACAAGTACAAGATTTTGCCTGCACACTTGGTTGATTTGTCTTCTGGTTGACCTGGTTTGCTGCTAATGGGATGGACCCCTGAGTATCATTACCATGATTAACTTTTCTGAAAACCCTGTTGTGTTCCCCTGCTAACTGATGTTACGGTAAGCCTACAACAGGCAGCTCTTATATTTTTAATCTGTATTCACTGCACTATTAAATTAATTAATTCAGTAACATAAACATAGGGAGGAATTTTTAATTTTTCTTTTTTTAACCACAAGAGCCACAAAAGGGTTATTTCATAAGTCAGAATGCCTGATACAATAAAGAAATACACGTGTCTGTCCCATCAAATAAAAGGGTCATTTTGAAAGTGAGAATACTTGGTACAGTAAAGAAATACATGTATGTGCCCTGTCAAATACACACAGAATCCTAAAACACACAGTCATGTGAGGGTAAGGGTGTATCTTGATATTGGGAGGCAGCAAAAGAAATTCTTGTACCTTTATGTGGAACAAGAAAGACACAGAAATTTAACTGTAGTGCAATATTAGCAACTTCAAATGGCTGAAC
The DNA here is from genome assembly GCA_037013685.1 of Acridotheres tristis. Classification (NCBI taxonomy): domain Eukaryota; kingdom Metazoa; phylum Chordata; class Aves; order Passeriformes; family Sturnidae; genus Acridotheres; species Acridotheres tristis. The sequence continues at coordinate 9,010,694 of CM072919.1, forward strand.
ATTGTGCAGAAATGCAGAATCCTGAGCAGGAGCTGAGTGTTGATGTGTGCTTGTGTTCTGCCAATTGACAGGGGCAATTTAAAAAACACAGACACCGATGGAAAGAATGGTCTTATTTTGCTAAGAATATGAAGGCAACACAAAAGTAAAATAATACATTCAATAAAACTACACGCTTGGCTTTAGCTACAAGCAAAAGTAAGCAAGATGGTGCACCTAATCATTACTATATGAGAGAAATGATAGTGCTAGAGAAAGATAGATCATCAATTGCCCAAATACTTTACCACTATCCAGATCCTCAGTCCCTGTGGAGCCTCATTCACAGTGAAGACCTGGAGAACTCTTCCCAACAATTGGCAAGATCCTACTCAGTGTGTCCACCTGTAGCTGAGGTCTCCACCCCAAAAGTGGATCCACCTTTTATAGGCCCAAATCACCAAGTCAAAGTGACCTGATTATATATTTTTATCACAGAAACTCCTGGAGCTGATGGCACACATCTTGACCAGCAGGGCCCAGGGCTTGGCCAGGGCCCAGGCCTCAGCTTGGAGGGTTTCCCCTAAAGTATAAAATACCCTACAAACAGGCCTCTATTCATGAAGGAACTGATGCCTTTTCCAGGGCAACCTAAAAGCAGAGGCCAGAAAAAATTAAGGGAATAAAAAGTGAGTATAATTATTGAAGGGCCTTCAGGTACATTTTGGGCAGACAAATCCCCCCAGGAACTACACTCAAAAAATGGACAATGGGTCACGGGTTTTCACACTTTTTTAAGTTTGGTCCATTTGCATATTGAGGGTTAATCTTCCAATTACAGCTTCAGGTAATTAAGTCATTTACCCAAGTTTGCTCCCTCCCCAAATCACTTTTGTTTCCATCTCTGGGGCCTGAGGCAATGAGGTGTCCTTGGTTCCCAGGCTGCAGAGGAAATGTTGTGTCTGACCAAAATGGGAAAGCAGCAGCTCACACTGTGTATGGAGTTTAGAGTTATACACTAAACACATAGTGTATAACTATGTGGTGCAGGATTATATTAAAAATACATATATAAAAAATATCCAAGGTAAAATCCTTCAGGCATCAATGGCAGTTAGGAAAGTTTCTTAAAATGGTTCATCTTTTTGTAGATAACTACACAAGGTTATACAGAACTAGCGTAAGCATCTTTGTCATCTATTCTTATCTAAATAATACTGACGGTGTTAATCAAAGAGTGCCCAGGATTCATCTTTTAGGTCAACTCCGACTGAGGCCTCACGCCCAGGCCTCGACGGAGAAGCAGCTGAGGAGAGGCATAAACGCCTGTTTGTTGTTGTGGCACGCAGATATTCGCACGGAGCAGTGCTACCTGCGGTGGGAGGAGGAGGAATGCGTGCAGCCCGTGCCCGGCAGGCTCCGGATGGATTCCTGCTGCTGTGCCGTGGGGGCCGCCTGGGGCTCCGGCTGCCAGCGCTGCCCCGAGCCCGGCACCGAGCAGCACCGGGCCCTGTGCCCCAGGGGCCCCGGCTTCTCCAACAGGGGCGATGTTCTCACTGGCAGGCCGTTCTACAAAGGTGAGAGTTGGTTTTTGTGCATGCTTCGTGCCTGAGGGTTAATGGTGGGTGCGTCCCCCGGCAGTATCCTGAGGGAATTCCAGGGTTTGAGGGACTTGTTGCTGTGCTTGAGAGACATTTGGCTGAAAGAGCTGATGGTCATCAGTGGGGTGGCTACCTAGAACAGAGGCTAGACAAGATCAAGAGAATAAAAGCAGGTATTTATTGAAGGCCTTCACTAGGTACACTTTGGGCCTTGTGCCTCTGAGAGAGGCCACACCCAAGATGGACAGCAGCCACTGTTCATCACACAATTAAAAGTTTGTTTGTCCAGAGTTTCCATTTACATATCAGGGGTTAATCCTCCAATTATGGCTTCAAATAATGAAGTAATTTACACCAAGTTTGCTCCCTCCCCAGCTCACTTTTATTTACACTTCTGGGGCCTGAGACAGGTGCCCTTGAGTTTCAGGCCTATAGAGGAATTGGTTTTCCTGGATAAAATGGGAGACCAGTAGATGACAGGCTATGGTGTTTTAGAGCTATACACTGAAGCAGTACAGGATCTGAAAAACATAAAGCTAAATCCTAAGGCATCCATTCTGGTATCTGAGGATGAATTGTGGGTGCATCCAAGAGGGTATCCTGAGGAAATTCTGGGTTTTGAGGCTGCTTGTTAAGTCTGCTTAAGAGATGGGATAAAGGTATTCTCTGCTTTCATGGGGGCTTGAGAGCAAAAGGTGCAAAGTCTGAACTGGATAAGGAGAAGAAATAAATTCCTGAAAGGAGAGGAGCTCTGTATTACGAGAATAATGCAAAACGTGCATGTTTGTTAAGCTAGTGCTTTGCATGGAGTGAACTGAGCATCAGACTGTCTGTGAACTCATTTATTTTAGATGTAAACATAAAATGTTATTAAAATTTCACCAGTGCTCTTTGGAAGATTGAAGAAGGATGGATTCTTTCTCTGGTTGGCAAAATCAGTGAGTGATTAAAAGGAGAGGGTGTCTGTTGCACCATGATCATGAGGCAGTGACAACAAGGATCTGCAGTGATAAAGGAGTAAATAAAAGTATTTTGTCCAGTTTTTGCTAGCTTCACCTGCTGTAGAGCAACAAAAAAATGAGAATAGGCTGGAAAATGTTAAGAAACCAGACCCAAGTTACTTCAGGTGGCTGAAAACTGAGAAGAACAACTGCAGTTTTCTATGTCCAGAAGCTCAGGTGATCCAGGAATTCGTTAGTATTGGGTTTTTTTGTTAGTATTTTTTTTAAGGATATATTCTGAGGCATTTGTCTTGGAATATTTTGAGTTGCTTGAGAAAACTATTAACAGATTGGACCTCTGCTCCACCATAAATAAGCTTTGATTTTTAGGGGTTGTTACTCTCAGGCAAAGCTCTTGATTTTTTTGTTGCTGATTTACTGAAGAAATAAGAAAAATAACAACAACAACAGTAGCAACAATAATTTTATCAACATTTTTGTAATTTAAAAAATAAATTATTTCATAAGTCTTGTCTGGGCTAAGATTTTCTGAGATTTGTGTTCCAGTTTCTGGTTTTTTATTTGGACTACTGTTGTATTCCATTTGCAGAAAGGCATGGGAGGTAGATGTTTATTTCAGTGAAAATGATTCTCAGTTAAGGACACTGCCTCAGAAAACAATATCACAAGAGTGTAGGAAATCCTTGTCTTGTGCAAGATCCTTTTTGTTTGTGTTACCCCGCATTGAGGAGAGGTGAAATATTACACTTGATATTCTACAAAGGAAAAAAATAATATTTTTAAAACTGAGCTTCAGATAAAACTCTGGCAGTCTCAATTTAAAAACTGAACCCAATTAACCAAGTAATAGTTGTATATTTTACAAGCTGGCTCAGGAATACCAGGAATATTGATTGTGGCATAAAGCAAACTTGAGCACAATGCACATACCAGAATTTCAAATCTGAAAGCATCACTGCCTTTCTTTGCTGATAAACATAAACTTCTAAAGACTGGTTTGTGGATTTGAAGCAAATAAAGCATGAACAGTCCAAAAAGCAGGGAAACATCTCAGCTCCAGTCAAGTCTCCAAGGATGTCCCCTCTAACCCAAACCCTGCCTTTTATGCTCAGTGCAACTGATGAGAAGGAACAGGAAATTACCATTAATTCCATATATCTTTGTGCTTAAGAATGTTCATTTCTTTGTTTTTATTCCTAGATATCAATGAATGTAAGGTGTTTCCTGGCATGTGTATGAATGGTAAATGTAGAAACACAATTGGAAGTTTCAAATGCAGATGTAACAGTGGGTTCACTTTAGATATGGAGGAAAGAAACTGTACAGGTGAGTAAGCCCTGCATTTTCCACAGTTTTCCTGCAATCATGGAATAGTCCTGGTTGAAAAAGACCTGAATAGACCAACTCCTTCAACCTGTTCTGGGTAAAGAGAGCCCAGATGAGATTACCTAGCACCCTGTCACCTTGGAAGCATCCAGTGATGGGGACTCCACCACATCTCTGGGGCTTTTTAAAGGGACTTGCTCTTGTGGCATAGCTTGGTGGTCTGGAAACCTAATGCCATTCATTTCCTTCCGTTTCTAAGAGCTTAATCTTCGGACAGGATGGCCAACAGTCTCAAGTTTCCCGTTAAGAAACTGATTATTTAATAAATACAACACTTTTCTCCTTTTATAATTGGTGTTTAAGGTGCTCAGGTCATGCTGTATCAGTACAAAAAAATTCAATAAGGATCACCAGCGAAGCCAAGTTTAATGTTCTAAGATGGTGATTATCTTAATTTATGTTCCTTACTTTCTGATCATTCTATTACCAAATGAATGTAGAGACTGCAAGTTAATTTTCATTTAGATTTCATGGCTGAGGACACACAAGGGCACCTTAGCAATTCTGACACCAGTAACTCAGGAAGATACGGACATATGAGTTTAATTTACAAGTTTAGGATTTTGTTCTTTACTGTCTGGAAAATCTGAAGATAAGCTTGACAGTTCTGTGGCTGTGAGAACTTGGATGCCTGCGTTGTGGGTGGCTCTGTGCTGAAAATGAAGGAGGTTTTGTTACAACATACGGGCGTCCATGAGTGTGTCTGAGTAGTAACTACAAAGTGTGGGTGGTAAGGCATGTTCACTGAGGTTGGTCTGGATGGTAATGTTGCCCTAACTGGTGATTTCCTTGTTTTTAGAGTGATTGCATTGATGAAGAATGCGTTTAACAAACTTTATTTCTAAGCTAACCAGAACAGGTCAGAAAACTCTCTGCAAAAGGTTTTTTCCCCATCTGTTCTGTGGTGATGAAATTATTCCACTGAGCAGCTGTAGAGAAACAGGTTTTCTTAAATAGATTATTTTTTTGCTTGTTTTAAATCAAATCAGCAAGAAACTGTTTTATAAAGCTTGTAGGAGCCCAGATACTCAGTAATGTCCCAGATCTGCCACGTGGATCTGACACTTCCACACATCTGTGAGGTCTGGGTGTCATCACCCAGCAGAAACCTGTCCATGACAGTGGCACCAAGTCCTCACCTGCACCACTGACCTGTTTCACTGGATCATATCCACTTTACAATTCCTTTTTAGATTTCTGACTCACTACCAGTGTGGTTTAAAAAGAGCCCTGCTGTCTTTTCTGCTATAGTTTTCTGCAGTAGGTTTCATTCAAACTTTGCTAACAAGACAACCAGTGAACTGTAAATCTAGCTTTGATAGGACTTAATTCCTAATGGAAAGGGAGTATGTAGGCTTATAATGCTATTACTGGATAAATATCTTCATAATTATCAAATTATAATCAATGGCTATGTAGTCGTGGAGTCAGTTGATACCTCTGTAGGAATGATATCTCAGAATATTTTACATCTAATTATTTCCTTAAGAATCCGACCTTAAATTACACTTAATGGAAGCAAACTTGTTACGTAGTTTACTAGTTTACTATGAGCTGAGAGCCCTGACACAGCCTTTCAAATCTTTCATGAACTGTATCACATAATCAGATTCTTCTATAAGTAATTGATTTTTCTTGTTGATTTGTATGCTGTATTTGGTTTCTGTAGACTTAATTTATAGTGATTTTTTTTTCTGTGAGAAGCAGGATTACTTTAAACCCAGTTTAATTTTTCTCCCTCTCCACTTCTATGAAACAGACATTGATGAGTGCAGGATCTCCCCAGACTTGTGTGGAAGTGGTACCTGTGTCAACACTCCTGGCAGCTTTGAGTGTGAGTGCTTTGATGGCTACGAAAGTGGATTTATGATGATGAAGAACTGCATGGGTAAGTGTTGCCAGGATGCCCTGGAGTCTGCATTTGCTGTGCAAAGCCTGGCTGTTACCTGAACTGACACACTAAGCACTTCAGATGTGTCATTATTGTGTCTTCATGAGCAAATGAGTCAGATATGCAGTTTATAGACACAGATAACTGAATTAAGTATATAGCCTTGCTTGTTCTTTATGCTAATTACTGATATCCTTAAGAGACACTTATTCTGTACAGATATTTTAGAATGGCAGCAGCTCTTCACACAATTCATTTGAAGACTGCTAGTGGGGTACCTAAATATTTGGTAAAGCAAGGAATAGAAAGCTGGAGTTTCAAAAGCAGTGTCAATCCCTTTTCATTGCTTTTCCTAGGACTCAAGAAATTCTCACAGCATTTCCTGACAAAAAATATTACATCTCTTTAATCTGTTTAAAGTTGAAAGAATAGGTCTGGAGACACTAAAAGGTGTCTAGCTACCTTAAAAAAATCTTGTCTTAGGATCACTTTTGCTTGTTTTCCTGCAAATTGTGATGCTTTTAGACTTTCCTTGGAGTCCAGAAGTGTGAGTGCATCCTCCACCCTTGGGCATCTTTTGTTTATATTTCTCTTTGTCCACACCAGCACTGTTAGCTGGTTTTATCAGGTTTGTGAGTCAAATATTCAGTCTGTCTTTATGAGCTGTAGCCAGAATATTTCCTAGCTGCACCATGGCATACACAAGAGTTACCAAACTGAGGAGTCATCTAGATAAAAATTGATACACAAACATCCACCATAACTGCATCCACAGACAAAAATTTCACTGCATACATGAACAGATGTTTGGTTGCCTTAAGCAATTGAAAAAAAAATACATCGCATTAATACATTGTTCTAAAGGGCAATGTCCAGAAATTTGCTGCTTTTGCTTGTGTCCCATGTTTTACTGAATATCAAATGTTAAATGATGAATTTCTGGTTTTCTTGAGAGAAAGAATACTCATCTTTAGAGTTAATAAAGATATATAGCTTTTTGTTTACCCTGTTGTACAGCATGAGTAAAGGGGCAGCACCATGAAACAATCCTTTTATTTTGTCACTTGTAGGCACTGGGAATTGCTTTTCCCTTTGTTGCCCCTTATGCATGCCCATTTTATATCTGCACATGATGGTTTCTTTGCAGATATAGACGAGTGTGAACGCAACCCTCTGCTGTGCAGAGGTGGCACCTGTGTCAACACCGAGGGGAGCTTTCAGTGTGACTGTCCCCCGGGGCATGAGCTGTCACCATCACAGGAGGAATGCTTAGGTGAGTTTCAACTCAGGAAAATAATCTTCAGTTTGAGGAACGTCAGTCCCTGACAAAGGTGGAATCCCAGGAATCTCTTAAATTAATTCTCCTCCTTTATATTAGTATCTTCAAATCAAAAAGTAAAAGCCTGTAAAATCCTCGGTGCCTGTAATGCTGTTGACTCCAAAGAAGAGTGTTATACCAGGCCTCTTGGGGGTTATCTAGCAACTGAAACGATTGTACTACTCATGGGAGCAACTCTAATCAGTCACAAAAAGGCTTTGTCCTGTCTTGAAATGCATCTCTCTTTTTAGTGTATATAATCTACCGAAAATTATAAAAGAAAATAATAAAAAAGTAACAAAATAACCATATTATCTCTTTGGCTTATTTTCTTGGTGGAAAATAGCAGACTTGATAATTAATGTCAACAGCAGACTCTGTAATTAATGCTCTCAGACCTGAGTCAGAGAAGATAAATCTTATGGACATTAGCTTGAACATGCTGTGTAGAACTCCATTCCTTGAACTGGAGCCAAGACCAAGAAAGAAATTGAGTAAACCTGCAAGCCACCAGTTTGCAATATTACCTCTCATTCTCTCTGGATCCTGATCTGTTAAAGCTGTTAAATGTTCTGAATTGCAACTGATATGGACTATTCTTCCCCAGATGTAAATGAATGCTCGTTGAGTGACAGTCTCTGCAGAAATGGCAAGTGTGTGAACATGGTGGGGACGTACCAGTGCTTCTGTGACTCTGGCTACCAGCCCACTCCTGACAGGCAGGGATGCACAGGCAAGTGTTGTGCACCTGCACATGGGAGTTTGTGCTTCAGCTGCGTTGTTCCATCTGTCCTTGCTTTTATTTCATTTCACACCTTCCTTTTGAAAATTAGCAGGGCTGTTTTCTCATGGGCTTTGAGGCTTATTATAAGCTGTTATGGAAATGCAGAAGTATAAAGGAATTTAAAGAAGATATAAAAAGAAGGTTGCTGTAGTAAACCCTGCAGGATACTTTGAATTTATACTTGTTGTACTTCTCCATTAAAATCCGAGGTTTGAACTAACAACCAGAAAACACACAGAGATTTCTTGATCGAGCAAGAAAAGCCCCATGCATTGATTTTTCACTTTTTTCTCCTTATCATATGCATCTCTTTAATCCTTCACGATAATAATACTGAATTATGTAGTTGCCAGCCCATTAACTCCTTGCAAAAGAAAACAGCAGTACTGAGAGGGTTTTTTTATTTACTCGTTATGGCTCTTTTTTTACAAAAATACAAACTTGTGCTACATTTCAAGCTTTAAGTTTCTCAGAGTTTCTGGTTTTTTCCTTTCCAAACTTTGTTTCTTGACCTTTTTCTTGAGCAATATACAGGAACAAAAGCAACATTTAACTTAGCCACTTGCTCCTACAGATGAAAAAGCAGTTGGAAGAGGGAAAAACGAAAATCAAAGACAGTAGTAGGAGAATAAAAATTCAGAATGAAGCCACTGATAAACTTATTCATGTAAAATGTGAAGGGAATATGATTTTTTTCTTAAAGAAGTAGACTTACTGTTACCAATGTTGCTTCCCCAGATATTGATGAGTGCATGATAATGAATGGAGGCTGTGACACCCACTGCACTAACTCAGAAGGCAGCTATGAGTGCAGCTGCAGTGATGGCTATGCTCTGATGCCAGATGTCAGGACGTGTGCAGGTAGGTTTTTGCACCTGAAAAGCTCCAGCATTGTAATCTTTCAGCCAAAATCGATGTGGTGTTCCAGCCCATCCATGCCAGAGTGACAGAATTATTATCTGCTTTTTTTATTTCCCCCTCAGATATTGATGAGTGTGAAAACAATCCGGATATCTGTGATGGTGGGCAGTGTACCAATATCCCAGGGGAATATCACTGCCTCTGTTATGATGGATTTATGGTTTCTACAGACATGAAAACTTGTGTTGGTGAGTAGCTGTGTGCACCAAATTTAGTGCAAATCTTGAAAATTCTGCAGCTTTTGTTTCAAGATGTTCTTTCTACTGCATATTTGAAAATGGGTATTGAAATTATATATATTATAAAAAAATAATATGTATGCCTTTTGGTAAGTCCTTAACAATAAAGCAGATCCCATAGTTAAAAAACATTGGTGTGATTTTACTGTAACAGAATATATGTACTGAGAAGAGATTAGTTGAGGGTGCAGAAGGGGGCACTTAAAAATTATTAAGTGGAAGAAAAATATTATGATCACAAATATGTTTTAAGAAAATGATTTTAAGTGATTCTTGTAAGAAAAATTTTGCTTCATATTCCTTTAATTAGCATTCCCAAAAAACGTGAAAACCAATGGTATTTGTTTAACCACAAATCAGAGGTATTTGGACTACACATTTATCCTTACTTGTTTTAGGGAATTTACAGAGTAGAACAGCTGAAATATATTACGACCTCATATAGTAGGTATTTTCACCTGAAATAAAGTGTTCCAAAATGACAATAATGTCCAACTAATAACTAATTTATAATCACCTACAGATGTGAATGAATGTGATTTGAATTCCAATATCTGCATGTTTGGGGAATGTGAAAACACCAAAGGCTCCTTCATTTGTCACTGTCAAGTTGGGTATTCTGTCAAGAAAGGAAGCACAGGGTGCACAGGTAAAACAGATTTCCAGTGAATGTGTCACATACTTTGGTTGGTTTCCAGGTACAATAAATGCACAGGTGTTCACTCACAAGAGAGAGGTTGGTGTCTGTATATATTTTTTGTGTATATATATATATGTATATATGAGTATTTCACATCTGCTAGCATGTTGCCAGAGTTTTAAAGGGAGTGTTCCTTCACCAGTGTCAATGCTGCAGGCCCCTTACAAACTAATTTTAAAGATTTTATCAGCACAGGTTGTGTGATACAGAACATGGCTTGGGGTGGCAAGGCTGCAGTTGTGTTGGAATTATTTTATCAGTCCTCATTTGTCACATGTTCCTGGAGGGTCAACTCATCTCAACTCAAATTGCAGAAAATGGCCACATGGTCTAAGGAAAGAGCAAGAGGGAAAACAAAAGTAAACAAAAAATCCTTCAACCTTTGCCAACAATTTTTAAAGTTCTGTAGTCACTCATAATCACTCTACAAGTTCCTGTGATATTTAAGCAGTCCCTTTTCTTTTGCATGCTCTCAAGAATCCAGGCTCATCCAAAAGAAGCTGACAGAATTGCTCCTAGAGTTTCATATTTAGGAATCTGTTCTACAACTACTACAGCCCTGGGTGTATAATTACTTTTATAACTGAAAGGTGGCTGTGCACCTCATCCCAGTTTTAGACATAAAAAGATCAGCATATTAAATATTTCTGGAAAAGAGCATTAATTTCAAGCTGAAAAGCAGTTGTAGGAAAGTGGACTGATTGCCATGTTTACAAACAAAGAGCAAAAAATAAAATGTAATTATCACTCCTTTTTGCTAATACAGAATACAAAATACCTTGCTTGAATTATTCTGTGTTCTTAAACATTTTTTTTTTAAGGAACTGCAAACCCTCACGGTGGAAATATGTAAAAAGAACAGAATTTTTAATATTATGGTGTAAATACTGATTGTTTTGTGCTTGTAGATGTGAATGAGTGTGAAGTTGGAGCTCACAACTGTGATATGCATGCCTCGTGTGTCAACGTGCCAGGAAGTTTTAAATGCAGTTGCAGAGAAGGTTGGGTTGGAAATGGCATCAAGTGTATTGGTAAGTATATATGGAAAATAAAGATTTTTTTTCTCTCTCCCCACTCTTTTTTTTTTTTTTCTGAAAGTGTATAATGTGACTGTGTGATTTAGAAAAAAACCAATTATTCTTCTGTCTGCTGCAGCCTGTGGATAGATGGATATGAAAGATTCTTATGTTTCACAGATTCGTTTTTCTAAGAAAAAAACATTTTACTGTCTCAGTAAATTAATGCTGTAACATCTTACTGAATTAACTGCATATTTTACAAAGTTTATATACAGCTGCTACTAGAATGTGCAAAATTAAAAAAAAAACCAAACAGAAATTAAATAGATTTCGTTTTATTGTTTCCTGTCATTTAGATATTTCCAGTCCTTCAAACATATTTTTGTCAATTTCTTGTGATATATCTGATTTATAGACGGTGCTATAAACCAGACTGGGGCTCGAGGGGTGGGAATCCTTTATCTGCATTTACTGGGCTGCTGTAGTTGTGTATGTCCCCTTGCCTTCGTGTTTCAGTTTGGTGGGTAAAAGATTGTAATACTTGCTCTTTGTTTTCAGAACATTTTGGGATCTGTGGAAGAGGAGCTTCATTTAACAATTAGGCTTTATTGATGTAATGTGCTAAAAAAACCTACCATACTATGAGATTTCTCATTTACTCTTCTTTTTTCTTTTTCTTCTTCTGTTCTTTTTTCTTTTTTTTTATACACATTAACATCCAAGTGAATAGCTTGCATCAACCCTCATGGGGTTGAATTGTTTTCACTCTCTTCTATTACTTGAGGAGACTTTTTTTAAATGGCAGATTTTTACCTCACTACATTTCTTTGGTTCAGTTTCTTTTTTTTTAAACTAATTTTGAATTTAAGCTCTTTAACAGGACATTAGCATCCAAGTAATGAGTCAGCTGAATTCCATCTGTTGCTCAGAAATATTCTGCCCAGTCCCACATGTTGTAATTTATAGGAAGTATTAAAATGGAGTCACTATAGATTGACCCTGTATCATCTAATAGTAAATGTGTGCCTTTGTGGAGACATAAATCATGTTTGCAGTGATGCTGGTTGTCTTGGCAGTTAATTGCCAGGTAATTTACTAATTGCTGTGCTGCTGGCTGCACTTTTTGACCCCGATGTGCAGATCTTGATGAATGCTCCAACGGGACCCAGCGGTGCAGCGCCAATGCCCAGTGTGTGAACAGCCCGGGCTCCTATCACTGTGCCTGTGCAGAGGGATTCACTGGAGATGGCTTTACCTGCTCTGGTAAGGAGTTTTGTGACATCTGACTCGTCCTTGGTTGTTGTTCTTTTGTTGGAACCTTTGTGGATTACACCTAAGCCCACAGCGCAAGACAATAAATGTGGAAATCTAATTAAGGATCAAGATGCTTCCTGTCTGCATATGAAATGGTGTCAGAGGCACCTGATTTGTTCTTTTGATTTGTGTGCCCCAGTTAGACTCACTGGGTGTATTTTTTGGGGGAAGTTCCTGTCTACTGCTTCTTCCTCATCCTCATCTTTATGCAAGTTACTGTGAACATGCATGTCCTGCTTGCAGCAGTGCCTCTAGTCAAGAGCACCAAATGCCAGCTCTATTACAGTTCCTCTCTCTCTCGCACCATCTATTTTCCCACCACTTTATTAGTAGAACAGGATGTGATCATTAACATAGGACTTTTTAAAAAGAAAAACAAGCTCCTGTTAAAAAACATTGCCTGTGATCTCTGTGTTCAGATTTGTTGGTGAGGATGGACATTGTTATTCACACAGCAACTGACTCAAAATAAACTGGCACATATTATATCAAGTATAAAGATTCTACATTAAAAATTAATTACTATGTCATGGGCTACTCTGCTCTTTATCACTTATAGAGTGAAGATGCAACATTATCTCTGCTCTTGACTTTTAACACATCCTGTATTTGGTCAGCATATTTAAAGGTCTGAAGAAAGGCATCCTAATACCTAGAAAACTACTGTGAATGTATTCATTATTGGCTAACTGGCTAATTACAAATAAAAATTAAATTACAGCTTAGAAACAAGGTTTTCTGCTTAGTAGTCTAAAGTTTTTTATTTGAGAATAAAGACATTCAAATATGACTTGGTTTTTGTATTTCAGGTTTTTGGTTTATAAGCACAAAGTTCTATCTGTTTATTGAGCTTCTGTGTTTCTCTAAAGATCAGATGTAATACTAATTGTGGACTAATAAAATGAAGAAAGCATATAAAATTTTTTTTTGCTAGTCATAAGCATACCTGACAAAATTATCACTTCTTATGATGACTGCAATAGTCATACCCACCCTTGCCATTCTCTTTCTTTTTAGCTCTTTTGGGGCATACTAAAAGAATTCCTGGTGTTCAAGCAGTACTTGTAATGTTCCTCACCCTCAAAGAATATTGTCTAAAATGGATATGATAATAATTTTCTATGTATGATTTAGCAAAATTTGCCTTTTGAACATTTTTCTGTCAAAATAGCATAGCAATGTATATCAATAGGCACAGTTCTGACTTTATAAGCAAGGTATTTAACTTATTTGTCAAGATTAGTAGTACTGAATCTTAAAAGCTTGCATTATTAAAAATAATATCATCTGTTAATGAAAAACAAAGAGAAAGGAGTTGTGGCAAGGTGAAGGGAATAATTTTGGAAACTGTGTTTGCTTTTCTGTGCTTTCAATTTACTTCAGGGTATAAAAATTTCTGTTTTATAACTTCATTGCTGAACAGTGGTATTATTTTGACCATCAGGATATATTTACATGTATTTTTTGCTGGTGAAACCTGTAGTTTCAGAGAGGTTTCCCTGTCTTCCACAGATGTTGATGAGTGTGCAGAGAATGTCAACCTGTGTGAAAACGGGCAGTGCCTGAATGCCCCTGGTGCCTTTCGCTGTGAGTGTGAGATGGGGTTCACTCCTGCCTCTGACAGCAAGTCCTGCCAAGGTGAGCTGCTGCTGCTGCTGCCCCAGCTTTGTTCTCTGCGTTGGGGTTGGCTGCTCTAAAGCAAGGAATGAGCAACAAGACCTCATCCTGGAAGCAGAGAAAGCACCACATGTTTCACATACAAGGAATTTCTTCAGTGTGAATTATGTTGGAAGGTTGCTTTCATCTTTTTTCTGATATTTTCCTGGCCTTCATCCATAAATCCCAGAGTAGAGGTTTGCCTCAGCAATTTTGTGAAATTTTTTTTAGAATTCCTTTTTGACACTATTGGATAGTGTGTGGAAAATCCTGTGTTATCTTTCTAGTCCAGTTCAGCTTCTAGTCCATATTCTGTTCTTATAGCTTTTGCTGTTGTTGTTTAATATTACTGTATATTAGATGAAAACTTTTTAGCTGATGCCCCAGAGTTTCTAATTTATTTCATATTTAATCGCAGAAACCACATAACATCTTTGGACATTAAAATTCTTGGAGAGATACGAGAAACAAGTTTCAAAATTTAATCTCTAAGATGCACTCCAGAGTGTGGCATGTTCTAACATTCAGATGTACATGTATGAATCAGACTTCAGATTAATTCAGATGCTTCTGAGGATTTACCTGTGCCACTGCATAGTCAGATTTGTTAAACATTATCAAGTATAGACAATCATCTTTACTAAATTTCTTGGTGCACCTCAGTCATATCACAGGGCTGCCAGTGGTCTAATAAAAATCCCCTAATATTGATCTAATCTATTGCAGCCAACCATTGTTTTGAAAAACAATGTAATTCTAATTTTTGTGTCTGTGTTGGAGGATTTGGGTCCAGCAATTGAAGGATTTTGAAGAAATGCTTGATATATTACTGTGATTACAGCAGAGATCTGAAAGCATTCCATTGATTAGATTGTGCTGTTGGAGATGTAAAATACCGCCAATATGTAAAATATGGGTGCTGAATTCCTAAAAGAAGTTAGCTTTTATTTCTCTGATTTTGAAGTTGATATATTAATTTGTCCTATGGTAAGGAGTGTCCTTGGTTGATTTCTACAATCAAGGGGTAAATCCAGTCTTGATTCAATTAAATACTTGTAATACAAATTATTAATTTCTTCAGAAGTCCCTTGATATGTCAGTACATTAGCTTCTCAATGACCTGATTTGGAGGTCATTCCATGGCCATATTCCTGGATATTTAGGAATTTTATTTTCCACATGAAATTGACTCAGGACTTTTGGATGTTAAGCATTCGTTTTCCCTAAAAAATGTGTCTCTGAACATGCCTTCGGAAGTTAACCTTTCTCATGTGTTACTATAAAGAGGCATTTTATCATCTCTCAACCTCTGGCTGAGGTAATCCAGCCAGGTTAAAAGTAGATATTTTATTACTGTAATAATTTTAATACCCGTTTTGCACATCTTGTGCAGAATTAGTTCATCAACAGAGCACTGTACTCAGAATTTCAAATTAAGATTTGGCTGTGCTTTGTAAAATGATATTAATGCTTTCCCCTTCCCTGTCTGTGCTAAAAATAATTCACTAATACGTGCCAGAATTGCATTTGCCTTTTCCACAGCTGCTTTATTCTGGCAACTTAAAAAGTCTTGCTGTCTGAGGGTACATGGAGGGTTTTTTTTTCACTCTTATCCTACTTACTTTCAACTCAGAAGTCTTTTACAGTTTGTGCCTAAAGCCATAGCTTTGCAGTCTGTGGTGTCAGTGTTCAACTCCTTTCTACACTGCAGCTGACAGAATCATCCAATTTTCTGTCAGTGTCTTTCAACTTGATTTCATCTTCAATTTAGATGAGCGTGCAGGCAGTCCTTTGGATACATTTTAGCTCATCTGTGTGTAGTTACTACATAGCTATTTCAGTGTGGGCTTGAGAAAATCGTAGATAATTCTTACTGCCTACATTCCTGTTTTCCTGTAGTCTTCCTCCAAGGAGATATGACTATTGATGCCTACACACTCTTTCTTCTTATTACACTTTCTTTACAAATACAAATTCACAAATACAAATTCACAAATACAAAAATGTTAGTTTTAAAAATATTTTGCGTGTATCTCCGTTTGCTTTTATATTAGAATGACACATAATAACAGCAGCAGCAATAATGACAACAATAATGTGGTAATGCTATGCAACTTTCTGGTTTTAAAATATTCCTTCAGACACCGATGAGTGCTCCTTCCAGAATATTTGTGTGTTTGGCACCTGCAACAATCTCCCGGGAATGTTTCGTTGTATCTGTGATGATGGCTATGAACTGGATCGAACTGGGGGAAATTGCACAGGTAAATCACTGCTTTAAAGAAATACATCAGCAAAAAGAGTGGCTTCTTAAATATGCAGATGAACAAAGTTTATTTGTAATCATTTGGTGAATTAGTCATGATACTTTCCTTCAGTTTCAGCTAAAATTCACTTGCATTTGAAACTTCCTTGCTTTGTTGTCTTAGAAAGTAAAATTATCCTTTTCTGTCCAATGAGCAGATTTATAAATGTGGATTTCCTATTTTAGATGTTGATGAATGTGCTGATCCCATTAATTGTGTTAATGGTCTTTGTGTAAACACTCCTGGAAGATATGAGTGTAATTGTCCTCCAGACTTCCAGCTGAATCCTACTGGAGTGGGTTGTGTGGGTAAGTAAAAGTTTCCTGAAGTATCACTTTAGAAATCATTGCTTTTAGGCAAATAAGGTAGAAAAATAACTATTCCATAATTGTGCGTATCCTGTTATATAGTTTTTTAGTGTTGTCTCTCTCGACATCAATAACTATCAACGTTCTTAAAGTGCCACTGACTTCAAGAGCATAAAGTTACCTGAATTCCTCCTCCTAGGTGTGAAATTACAGGTGAATGCCTGCTGTTCTCTGCCTGGGTCACGGTGTGCAGTGTAACCTCGTGTATTTTTTACACAGATAACCGTGTAGGCAGCTGCTACCTGAAGTTTGGACCAAGAGGGGACGGGGGCCTGTCCTGCAGCACCGAGATTGGGGTTGGAGTCACTCGTTCCTCATGCTGCTGCTCACTGGGAAGGGCTTGGGGGAACCCCTGTGAGACCTGTCCCCCTGTCAACAGCAGTAAGGAAATGTTCTCATGTTCTCCTGGTGCTGCCTTAATTTAGAAGGGATGGAGAAAGAATTTACAGTCTTTTTCTGTGTTGCTGTACATTGGTCGTTTGAGACAGATTCCCCTGCCACTGTCAGAGGGACAGGGGTGCAGAGGTGCGGACCTGAGCATCACAGACCTGACCTTTAGTCTTCTGTCACTGACTTGGTGCCTGCTCTCACACTAATAAATCAATGCTCCTTTAGAAGGCACTTCCCACCAGACCATGTGATACTTTAGGTAGTTTGGGGCATTTTATTTTGCTCTTACTTTTCTTCTATTTAAAAGAAAAAAAAATTAACATATTTGCAGATAAGAATGGAATAGAGTGCATACACCTGCTGGGCATTTTTTGCTCAGCATCTCCACGTTGGTAGGGAAATAAATTAATGATGCTTAGAACTCAAATCATGGCTTCAGTTTGGAGGGCTTCATTATTCTCCAGAGAAAAGTGTTGATAACGGTTGTGTATTTATGTCTAAGTCGCTCCAGAGTACTTTCAGAGCTGTTACCCGATGATATTTATCAGGTTTGTAGAGCTTTAAGGACTTTAATGAATAATGCAACACAATGTCAAGTATGTTGCTCTCTACAGCCTTATAATAGTAGGAATTCCAAGTTTAGCACTTTTTCAGGCATACTGACATTTCATATTAAAGAACGAATCAAAACAGAAAATATGTGTCTCTGTAAGGACACAGTATGGAAAAATATTGTTCCTGTCTTAAGAGTATTTGAGGTTATGGCTATAAAAGAAAGCAGAACTCCTAATCTTTACATTCTGTTAATCTAATGCACTTGCTTTATTTACTGGGAATAGGTCAAAAAAATAGAAACCAAATGACTGTAAAGAAGAACAGCCATTAAAAACACAAATGACATTTTATGATTCTGTTGTCATAATTTTCTTTTTGACATGTTGTCTCTTGTTATACTTTACTTTAGCTGAATACAATACTCTCTGTCCAGGGGGAGAAGGATTCAGACCAAATCCCATCACTATTATTTTAGAAGGTGAGTTTCTTATAAATGACTGTGATGATTGATAATAGTAATAATAAAGGAGTAATCTTTGAAGAGCAACCGCATTTTTTTCAAAAATTATTATATTTAGTGCAAATCCAAAACCTCTGTTAATGTGAACTGGGAAACAACAAGGCACACAGCAAAAGAACATTGAAGGAGTCCAGCACCATTTCAGTGGGAAAACAATCTAGTGCCTACCTTTTATGTGCCTCCTTACTTTAACTCGATTTCAAAATTGGGCCCTGAAGGATAAATCATTTATGAAAATTACAGCTCATCAGCAGAAGGTGCAAATGTCAGGAAATACTCATCAGACAAAGCAGTCTGGTTCCAATAAATGGGCAGAAGTGAGGAATCAGATGCCAAATTCCTGTAAACAGCAATGGAACATTTGGCTTAACAAGCTGAAACTGCTCCTTAAGGGCTGCTTGAATGGAAGAGAATGAGTATCTTATCCATGCATTCCTGGAGAGCAATTTAGAAGCAAAAAGCCCGCAAAAAAACCACACATGACAGTTCAAAGCTACTACTTGGCAAAATTTCAGGGTAGTAGTTGAATTCTCTTCTTTCTTTTCGTTCTGGAATGAAAATACTGTGAGTTTTATTTTTTCTTCTGTTTTCAGACATTGATGAATGTCAGGAGCTGCCAGGTCTCTGCCAAGGTGGAAATTGCATCAACACTTTTGGCAGCTTTCAGTGTGAATGCCCAAGAGGTTACTACCTCAGTGAAGAGACAAGAATCTGTGAAGGTTGAGTCCTTTGAACCTCTTCCTCTGTCAGAGTGCTGCTATTATGAAAACCACTAATTTTTAGCCTTAAATCCATAAGTGGGCATAGTACACCCCACCGTTTCCTAGAGTCTTCCCTAAAATTATTGTCTTTGGCACCAGTGATACGATTAGCACAAAGCTTGAAGTGGAAAAGTTGGATGTATTAATGTTTATTTTAGATATTAGATCTCAGCCATGTGTATTCAGTAAACTAAGGGATTATTGATGATTTCTGGCTTCTCACTTCAACACCTTGTATCCCCTGCAAGTTTTATGATGCTCCCTGCATTTTGGGTGTGAGACTAGCAGTTTAATTTACTCAATATGAAGTAAAGTTCATGCTGGTTTTCCTTCTTTGTTTGTGATTTTTCAAAACTGTTGCAACCAAAATTGTAAATTGACCCAAAAACTAAAAAGTGATTAACACTGCTGTGAAAAGGTGTGAGTATCTTTTGTGAAGTTGATTTGCTTCTTTTTCAGTGGCAAGTTCAAGAACTTTTAGTTATTTAGTGTGTTGTCCTGCACTTAAGAGAAGTAAGGCTAAACTTAGAGGTTAAAATCAGAGCTGTATTTTCCAAGCTATTCTTTAAATGAAGCATTTTTTGTTATCTTAACATGGTTTACTGTGGTTGCATTTCTCAGAAACATTTGCTTGGAGTTGGACCTCTTCTCCCTCATCAACTGCAATGTTTTTTCCTTGGTCTTTAGATATTGATGAATGTGTTGCACACCCTGGTGTCTGTGGTCCTGGAACCTGCTACAACACCTTGGGGAACTACACCTGCATTTGCCCACCTGAATATATGCAGGTGAACGGAGGACACAACTGCATGGGTATGTGAAATATCACCTTTACAAGAACTGCAAGGATATCAGACTGTTGGAGGGCCAGACCCTGTGCTCTGTGTTTATTTTGAATATTTTTAGCTCCCAGTTGGTGTCGTGTTGTCAGGAAACAGATCCCTGTGATTGGCATCCAGCATTCAAAGCCTCCTACTCCCAAACCGGCTCACTGTTCACTGCTTTGTTTTAGCTGATCCTTTCCAAATGGTGGGGTTTACCATAAAAACGGATCTCACAAATATCTACACTGTGTTTATGATTTCTTAGGGAGAAAGAAATTGCCTTTTCCCCCGTTTTGTCTTTAAACAAAACCAGAAAATATGTCACATAAGTCTAAAACAAAAACTGTGGATTACATCAATCCTTAAATTATTTTTAAATGCCTGTGTTTATGTTGCATTCAGAAAACAGAGTTAATGAATCATTGTCTGGTTTGGTAGGGGGCTGATGTTTACTTAATACCATAATTATCATGATGTGGGTTACTTCATAAGTGCTTCTTTTCTCACATCCAGACATGAGAAAAAGCTTTTGCTACAGAAGCTATAATGGAACCTCCTGTGAGAATGAACTGCCCTTCAATGTGACCAAAAGGATGTGCTGCTGCACATACAATATTGGAAAAGCCTGGAACAAACCTTGTGAGCCATGTCCAACTCCAGGAACAGGTAAAGCCCTCTCTGGTCACCTCATTTTGTTACTTTCTTTGCTTATCTGCTGCTTTGACCTAATAGCTAAATTTAACATTTCACCCCATAAGAACTTTTACTGAGTAGTAATACTGGTGTTGAAGATACTGGCTGACCAGAGATACCTCCTGTTTAGCCTGTCTGCCAGGATAATTAATTTAGGAGAGTGTAAGTTGGTTCTTGATAGTGGAGACACATTTATCCTGATAGTCTTAATCTGTCAGAACATCAAGAATGGGTTTCATGCTGGGTGTAGGAAGCCTTTCTCAACTTTTCAGCTGTGTCTCACATTTGATCCATGATCTGCTTAGTTGCTTTTACATTTCCTCTGTTGAAGGTGACTGAACTTGAAAAATGCTCAATTAATAGGGCATTGCAATGGGAAATAAAAAATTCTCTTCTGTAAATGCAGGTAAAAATAATAAAGGAGAGTTCATTTTCAGTCTTTATGGAATTGATTTCCTGCAATAAAACACTCCTGAAAGCTCAGCTCAGAAAAGTCATTGGTGGGAGAATCACCAGCTTGGAGGGAAACCTGACATTCATTGAAAGATTCTTTACATTTGAAAAAAAGAACAAAGATGCTTAGATGAAAGTAAAAAACTCACGTGCCTGTTTTTACAAACCCAGTTTATTGTTTAATGTACTTGCCCCCAGTTTACTGGTTTACTGTCACTAAATCTATGCCTCTGGTGCTGTGATTTTCAAATCATTTGTGATTTTAGTGTGAAGAATGTATTACTTCCATTCCAAGTGGTTTATCCTGGTGATGTGAGGTAAAACACAGATAATTTAAGGAAGATTTTCCCTCACAGTAAAGAAGAGAAAAACAGGACTGAAAAGAAAACACTCTCTTTTCCTTCCTAAATAGGAGGGAGAATGAAGGAATGCTTCTAGCAGTCAGGAATGGGAAATGGAAATAAGCTTGAGAGAGGAAATACATGTTTGCCACCACACAGAGCTCATGAAATTCTTTCCCATAGTCATTTATCTAAATGTCATAAAATTGTCATCATGATGACAACATGATGAGAAAAGTACAGCAAACTTCTAACAGGGATTCATGCAATTAATGTCCTTGGGTAGAAGAAAGAATTCTCCTTTCAGATTGGTGACACTCAAATTCTCAGAAACTTCTGCAGCTTTTAATGATTTGTTCAAACCAAAATTGCTTGGTATTGTGCAAGCAGTTATGGGGTTTAAATATTTGCTGAAGTATTTCCATATTGCTTTGTTAGCTTTTCTAAATGACTTTACTGTTTTTGTAGGCATTGTTGAACCTTTTTCACCATGAAAAGGGATCAAATACAACTTCCAAGTGAAAATGGTTGAACAGCTGAACTTATGTTCTATAATCAGTTGTTTTGCAACCTGGGTGAGGGCTGCACATCACAGACAGGGGTTGGGGTACACTGACCATGTCACCAGACTGAGCCCAGTGGCTCATTAAGAGCATTATTCTGCCCTGGTGAGGATTGTAAGTGAACTTCACATCCCCATGCATTCCCCCTGCCTTTTTTTTTCCCTTGGTGAACAGAGCTCTTTCTTTTTTTTTCTCTGTTTATGTTTAGCAGTCCATCTCTGTTGGATGACTGTAAGTAGTAAAGACTATTTTGTTTGGTTTTACACATTATATAGATCATAACTAGTAGCATACAGACTTTATTCAGAAATAATAGTCCTTTTTTGTTTGGTTTTGTTACCTGAAGAAGTGTAGAAAGCTGCTTCACTGTTAAGAGGTAATGAAGAATGTATAGAACTCTTTCATGATTTGGTAATTTCAGGAGTGCCTGATCTTAATTCTTTCTCTGTTATATAACAGATCTTTTTGTCCTAAAAAATAGTATAGTTGTAAGTATATGGGATTCTGAAATCTTTTTAAAGTCACTGATGCAAAGCCAAGCTTCCAGAAGGTAAATCTCTGGCACGTTTTTGTGTGGATATTTTGGCACTTGGTATAAAGGTATTTTCATACAATCCTTACCTAATTATATACTCTTTCTCTACACAGTAAAAACTGAGGGAAAAAGTGTGAAAAACTGAATTCAGTGAAATTCGTGAGACTTAGAGGTAGCATAATAGAACAAAAGAGATCCTGCAACCCTTGGAGCCTCTTCCTCATCCTCCCAGACCTGATGTGTTTTATCATGGGACACCACTAGGACAGCGTAGTGAGCACAGGGCTCTGGTTTTGTCTGATACATTCACTTACAGGCTTACGGACAGCAGTAAATGGCATAAATCTCCTTGCAGAAAAGAACTACATTGCTGAGCCTCAGATCCTAATTATAAGCAGTATGTAAAATATGTTAGTCTATTAAACAATTATAATAACATATATTAAAGATATGTCTATGAAAGAGCAGTAAATTGCTGGATGGTAAAGCACTGTGGTAGACGTCTCTGTAGCCCTGTACAGAATAACCTGGGTGAGTTTTAAGCAGCCATTAAAGAGTAGGAGAGAAGAAAGGAGAAAATGCTGATGTTCAGATACGTTGGATCCTTCTTGGCTTAGAGAAAGGACTAAGTATGTCTGAATGCAGGACAAAAAATTGCCAAATATCATTCTGAGCAGTGCTTAACTAAATTTGCTAAAAATGAGGATGTTTGGTGTAAAGGAGGCAAGAGTTATTCCATTTGTAATGGTAGTTAAACTTCTCAGAAACATGAGCTGCTGATGAACTACCATTAAAATGTAGATGATAAGAAAATCAAACTACAGCCAGTAAAGACTAAAATAGCTCCAGATTAAAGAGCATTACTTGCAGGAATACAGAAGGAGCTCTTTGTTTTTCATTTTCTGATGCTAGAATAATTAGTCGGCATTTCAGGTTTAGAGACACATCAAAGGTTGGCTCTATGTGCTTCCTTCTATTGGGTAAAGAGATTTCCTGTAGGTCTCCAGCAGCACCAACAATGAGCCCAGCACTCATGGAAGTCTGCAGATATTAAAACTTCCAGAAACTCTTTGAATTTTATGTCAATCTGATGTTTTTGTAAATTTTACTCACTTTTTTGAAACATATTTCACTTTAAACTAATGCCCTGAATGTACAAATAACCTGCCACATACCTTGAAATGCTTCCCTAGCAGTAGTTTGGGAGCTGAATATTGAAACATACTTTTTCTGGATAATTTGAATGCTGATATGATATAAAAAGGTGCTGAATAGCAGCTGCATGGTTAGTGTTTGCAAACTGTTCATTCAAACTGGTAGTGTCTTCACACTGGAATTGCTTAATTTCCCTCAAACAGGTGCAAATTCCTCTGGTAGTATTATGCAATTTTGAAATGCTTGTAGTTGCAGGCCTGTCATTTTTTATATTTCTTCCTAGATAAAAAATTATTACTAAATGTGTAGTAACATTTTGTCTGGAGAGCACTGTTCTACCACTAAAACATCTGCAATCATTAATAGAATCCATGCTAGAAATTTTTCTCTGTATGCAAACCCACTCAATTTCAAACACCTTTCCTCGAAAACTGTGCATTAATTTAGTTTGCATCTCACACCAAGCATTTCCCATTCTCCAGGTGCAAAAAGAGGATTTAGAAGGAGCATATTAAAAAATGTGGGGTTTTTGGAGCATCTCTTTTTCAAGCACAGTCTCCATTCTGCTGAACAGTTCAGTGGAACTAATCTGCAGTAATTCCACAGAAAATAAAATGGACAGTATTGTGAAAGAAGCCTATGTACTGGCAAATTATATTTATTTCTTGTAATTGAAAGTGCTGCTATAGATTCTCACTACAGATGCTTAGAAAGCAGGAGTAAACCTTTAGGAGTTCTATTTTAAGAAAAACCAATGAAACCTAACTGAATGGCTGCATTCTTAAATCAGACATTAAACCATTTGCCAAAATCTGCAAAGATTTGAGGAAAGTATGAATTACAATTTCAATTCGCATTTTTTGGCAGTCTGAATTTTCAATGCAAGCTGTAGAAGAGCCAGTTGCTCTCCTAAATAGATTTGGCTTAAAATAACTCTTGAGTAGCTGAGAAGACTGCAAGTAATTTTTGAGAGATTTATGCATTCCCTGAAAATGCATTGCTCTCTATTTTGCTCTAGTTGATTTCAAGAGCCTGTGTGGGAATATTCCTGGCTTCACTTTTGACATCCATACTGGAAAAGCTGTTGGTAAGTTTCACTAGTCTTATTTTAACCAAAAATAGTTTTGCATAATGTTTTTGCGCCTGCATAATGTTAACCAAAGTAAACATTTCATATACTAAAGTTGTTAAGTTTCATTTTGGAGGTGCAGTGGTGAAATAAATTGAGACTAACTTTTATGTAAAATATTTGTTTGTGTTCTTTTTAATTTCTACATTTTGTTATGATATTTTGCTCTCGTGGCATCCTGGTTCACGATTTTGAGTTTTAATCAGTAAGATAAAATTTCGCCTTCAAAAATACTGTGGGACTTCTCTGCACATTTCTAAGTTTTGCATCTTGGCCAATACTTAGTATAGCTCTGCTTTGATCACTTCCTGAACTTCCTGTGCAATTTTCTGTCATAATGGACATATGTGTGGTTTTATAACCCGTGTGTAATTTCTGTAGATTAAAGGGAACGTCTCAATTCAGTTTTAAACACAGTGAAAATGAGAATCATTGCAGTGTGTAAAGACATGATGAACTGTACTTAAAGTAGCTTATCTGCCTTTCAGACATAGATGAATGTAAGGAAATCCCAGGAATCTGTGCCAATGGAGTTTGCATCAATCAGATTGGCAGTTTCCGCTGTGAGTGCCCCACTGGATTCAGCTACAATGACCTGCTCCTGGTCTGTGAAGGTGATTTGAAATTTGGTTATTTTCTCCTTAGCCCCCCTTAAGCTTATCCTAAAGGGAAGGGTAGCATTTAATTCATGTGGTTTTCCAAATCTAAGAGACAGACTGTGAGCTTTTGTAGGCTTGAGGTTATAAATCAGTTTAAGTGTTTGTCTTTACTACAGATGCACATGCACTTAATAAAATTTGTAGTAGTTTTCTAGTCAATGGGGTTTTTTTATTTTAGGGAGAATATTTATTTCTTGTTCTTAGAACTTCTCAAAGAAAAGTATCTTGGATTTTTTTTCCAAGAGCTGTGTCTTTTCTGCTAGTTCTAGAGGCAGAGATACTCAGAGAAGCTAATAAAGTTTTGTGTGTTGTAAAGACAGTATGAGTTTTGTCATTTGTTTGAAGATTTCGTGCTAATATGTGCAACCTAAAAAGTCGCAAACTGTGCCACTTACTTTTTCAGTTCAAAGGCAAAGAGGAATTTTTTTCTTTTAATACAAAAATTTCTTTAGGCAGATGCTGCAAATTTGCAAAGTGACTTTGATGTGTGGTAGGTTGGATTTGTGGGATCCTCTTTCATCCACAAGGTGACAGGGGTGAGGTGGCGTTGATTTTGCTTTTGGTGTGCATTCCCAGCACACAGGGCTGGAGGTCGGGCTGCCCGAGCTTTGTGGAGGACTGAAGCTTTCCTCTTGCACAGACAGTGTAAATCTGAGGCAGGAGTGGTTTCTGATGTCTGAACTCTTGGTGTTTCAGATATTGACGAGTGCAGCAATGGGGACAACCTCTGCCAGAGGAATGCTGACTGTATCAACAGCCCTGGGAGCTACCGCTGTGAATGTGCTGCTGGCTTCAAACTGTCACCCAATGGTGCCTGCATTGGTAAGAAATCTGATGACTTTCCTCTCCTGCTTTTACCTCACCACTGCTATGCATGTGTTTCTCCCAGCATCCTTTATTTTCTGTTACTTATGTGCATTCTGCTATTTTGCTTTATGGCCACATTTCTCAGTAAAAGTAAAGACAGGGTGATATTTTTAAAGGATATGTTTTAGATATCAGCCCAGTCATGGCAGTAGTTTTATCTTCAAGGTGTGTAGGCAAACACTTCCTGTAAAATTAAGTTCTGTTACAATTCAGATTTACTTACAGATAGTTTTGAATCTGGTTTTAATCGTAACAACGGATTGTAAAAACATTATTGTGTAAAATGAGGATATAATGGAGGTCAATAACGTGCACCATCTGTTTTGTGTTTTTGTTATAGATCGCAATGAATGTCTGGAAATTCCTAACGTTTGCAGTCATGGTTTGTGTGTGGACATGCAGGGAAGTTACCAGTGCATATGTCACAACGGCTTCAAGGCATCTCAAGATCAGACCATGTGCATGGGTATGGAGAGAAAATACTTTCTTGTGTGTAGTTTGTTTGGCTGTGGGCTCTTAGCAGGAGGGAAGATGAGTCTGATTTTTTCAGTAGGTTGTATTGACATTAAAAAACTGTTTCAGGCATTTCTGGGTTTGTTTTTTATTTTGTGAATAAAGTCTGTGAAGTTGTCCTTGGAAGAGATATATTAGTTTAAGAAAAAAACCCACAACAAAGCAATGTGTTCAGAGATAGCTCTACGTTACTGAAGAAAAATTTCGACATAAATACATGATAGTGGCTTATTTGACAGAGGATTTTATAGGATATATCAGAGAGTGATAGAGCTTGAAGCTAAAAATACACATTTTCCAGTGATTGAAATCCGTTGAGTTTGTGTGTCATTTAATAAACAGAATTCCCCTTTTCCTGTAACTTTGTACTAATTTCATATGAAAATTATGGCATGATAGAGATGATACAAGAAATAAGATTAAATAATAAGAATGTTCTTTTTGTTCTGTTAGTTAGTAATCAGTTTTACAGGGTTTTAAAATGAAAAGGTGATGCATTTCAACTTTAAACAGATATTTAAAATCTATTCATATTGTAGCGCATATTCATACTCTTCTTGTATTTAAACTAAATCATATTTGTCAGACGATCAGAGGAGGATATTTGGGAAAGTGAACTGTTTTGACAAAGCAAAATTTTGAAGAACTAGCAGGACAAAAATCTCAATACCTTCCAGATCCCTATGAAACTCCAGAAATTGCTGTGGCACACAGCAGGAGAACTTTAGTCCCTTTTAAAAATGGATGTTTGCAAAAGTTTGTGAGCAGTGTTTGCAATTCTGTATGTGGTATTGACATTATCCATTTACTTACATAAGTTGAATTGCATTTTCAAGAGCTTTTCATGGGCTCTGAGGTAAAATATGTACATAAGAATTCATCATTTCAGGGGTGTGATGTTTAATCCTTTGTAATCACTCTTGATCACTTGTATGTGTTAAAGAAATTAAGAAATGTTAGTATGGAAAACAAAAAAATTGAATGCCTTCAGAGAACTGCGCATATACATTTATTTTTACATGTAACAGTACCTTTTATTGTAAAATACACACAAAATTACATCATGTGTTTTCCTCTGTGTACTGAGAAGCTGTAAAAATCTGTAGCATAAACACAAAATGTGACAGATGAAACAAGGGACCATATTTTAGGATATTGCAATTATGCACAGACAACACATTAGCCCATACCTGGGAAAACCAGTTCCCATGTGCAGTTTGTCTCTCCTTGCAGATGTTGATGAGTGTGAACAGTATCCATGTGGAAATGGAACCTGCAAGAACACAGTTGGATCATACAACTGCCTGTGTTATCCAGGATTTGAATTAACTCGTAATAATGATTGTGTGGGTAAGAGACCTAATCCAGGCGTTTGTTTTCTTTGCTGCTGGGTTAGCGTGCCAAGGAGGACAGTGTGTAGTTAAACAGAAGAGATGTCAGAGTGTGAAGAAAGTTAATTGAGTGCAGTAGCTTCTGCTGTTTCCACCTCTAGAGGTTAATCCTTTCAGTCATGTTTTAAACTAATTCAAAGTGTTTTTTAATTGCAGCCAGTTGAGGTAATACAATATAATCCTAAATATCTGGACTACTGGGGCAACTTTCAGTTCACTTAGGTTTTAATGCATCTCTCAACTCTCGTAGACTTCCTTGGTATTTACAGCACATCTTTGGCTACAGGCACATTCCCTAGGCACCACTTGTTCTATCCCACCACCAGTGCTGCCTCCTTTATAATATAATATAAATTTATATTTATATATAATATAAATAATTCCTTTATTTCACCATTCTGCGTGACTCTTGCACAGGGTGAGAAAGAAGCAGACCAGCGTAAGAAAGCCAGGACAGCTGATCTGTAACCTGCCAGATCTGCTCTCCTAAAAAGGAGCAAAGTTACATAGAGCTGACACAGGCATTGCTATTTCACATTCCCTAAAGCACAGGGCACCAGAATATCTGATGAGTTTGGACTACTTTAATTCCTGGGTTCTTGTGATAAAGCAGTCAACACCATCCTGGGCTGAGAAATACTTGGTCATAAACCTTGAGATCTCCCTTGTGCAGAGCATAAGCAAAGAAAAGAGGAAGGCTTCACACACAGAAGAAAGACTCAGCAAAGTCTAATTGTTCCTTCAGCTTCAGAAGAGAACTGATACATCTTTTAAGAAGTATTTTAAATCCTCCTCTTGCCCAGGAAAGAAAAAAATTAAAGTAACAAGAATGTGCTGCAAAGTACCAGTTTTTCAAACAGGATGATGCTTATCCAATATCCTTTTCAATTATTCTTCCTCATCCATGTTTACCCTTTAAGTCTGCATTACTGAAGTAACCATACAAAATAACAAGCATTTTAAAACATCATTTTCAGAACTGATACAAAGGAGAAAATGATCCTGTGGAAAGCAAATTACATAGTCCAAAACTTGAGTTTGGCAGGGACAGGCTTTTAGGAGGAAACTCAAGTGCATATGGATCCAGATAAAATCCAGAACACCCCATGTAACATTTCCTCCTCTCCTGGTAGACTTGGTCCTTACCACTCCCTTACCAGTCATTGAATATCTCCAGATGCAGCAACTGAGGTAATGCTATAAACCTGGAAATTGTAATACCCTATAAAAAAAGTGTGGTTTAATTAAAATCTGCACCTTATGCTCAAGTGAGAGTTACTTTCCACCAGCTGTCAGCTGATTTCTTCTTGCTACAAAACGTACTTTTCCACAGAAACACCAAGTACTGAAACTTGAGTGTGTATATAACATACTGTATGTAATATACTGGGACTCAACTCTCACTTCTTGGGTTAAATTTTGATATTTTTTAATTTATTTTTTTTTAATCAGATATTGATGAGTGCAGTTCCTTCTTTGGTCAGGTGTGCAGAAATGGACGGTGTTTCAATGAAATTGGTTCTTTCAAATGTTTGTGTAATGAAGGATATGAGCTTACTCTGGATGGCAAGAATTGTGTTGGTATGTATGAAACCACATGATGTTCAAATACTGATGAGCTGAAATAAACGAATAGCTCCCATGTAGAGGGAAGCAACACAGTCTATCTGAGTATCAAAAGAGAATGATAGTAATTTAAATGAAAACACAGTAAAAGTAATAGGCTCTTTTTGGAGTAGTTTTTGTTCTTCAAGCAATTAATTGCCTTAGAAAATTAGTACAGAACCCTTCAGTCTTTTTCATGCTTTGTTACCATAAGAATTACAAGATTCTAAAACCTTCTTGATTTCCTCCTCTACCCAAAGATACCAACGAGTGTGTGGCACTGCCTGGTTCATGCTCTCCTGGTACCTGCCAAAATTTGGAAGGATCATTCAGGTGCATCTGTCCACCAGGATACGAAGTAAAAAGTGAAAGTTGTATTGGTAAGGCAAGTTGTTAACTGTTACTCCTGAACAGTTTAAGAATTTTTATGTGGTTCTAATTGGGTGGAAAACAGTTGTATACTCTAATGGTTGTGAATGTTTCCTGACTTAAAATCAAGGTGACAGGGAACAGGTATGAAGAGTCTTCAGGAAGAGGTTTTGAAAAGGAAGGCAGAAGAATATTTTGTACTGTATAGTACTCTGTTTTGAACAATAATTTCTTCAGTAATGCAAGCAAAAATACTTTTTTTAAAAAGTACTATTTTTTATTTTTCAGTCACTTTTGAAAAAAATACAGTTCATAAAACAGATGTGCTAACTGTATATAATTTTTTACAGAAGGTAATTATTGGTAATCAGTGCATGAACTAAGTATTTGGTTTCAGATGGAAACGAAGTTCAAAAATTTTCATAAAATTACGGCACTTATAGGAGCAATCAGTTAAATCAGTTTCTTCTAACAACTGTTTTGTATAATGCCTCTCAAGTGCTGAGATGCAGGAGG
Organism: Acridotheres tristis; assembly: GCA_037013685.1. Classification (NCBI taxonomy): domain Eukaryota; kingdom Metazoa; phylum Chordata; class Aves; order Passeriformes; family Sturnidae; genus Acridotheres; species Acridotheres tristis. Next base: position 9,040,977 of record CM072919.1, read on the forward strand.
AGAAGGAGGATACAGCAGACTTCTCATCAATCTTTATGTTCTAGTTCATTCATAGAGGTCTCACTTAAAGCCTTGAATGCCATTCAGGAGCTGAATGTCACACACTGAACTAAGATTTGCTGTGGCAGAGAACAAGAAATAAATCCAAGTTACAACTACTTTTTCCAACAGAGCAAAGCGTGGGGTACTGTGAATTTATTGGGCATTTAAGATTTGATTTACTGCCACCTAATCCATGTGGCTGCAGGAACAGGAACCATTTTGAACTTTTTGTCTTGAATATCAGGATTTATTTTACTAAGTTCCAAAGTTCTCTCAGCCACTTGTATCACACCACCACTATTCAGTTTGCCTGCCAACTTCATGATTTCTTTTGGCAGCTGCTGACTCCATATTAGCAGTTATGTTTGAGGTGGATTCAAATCACCTACAGTTCTAAAGCCATGAATATAAAATAATGAAAGCTTTTGGTTTTCAAGGAATGTTACTGTTTATGGCCACTTTAGTACCTTCTCAGAATCTATGCTTTTGAGAGCATCAGTGACTTCCAGACAGATTTTTACCCAAACTGAATGGAATGGACTTGCTTGCATTCTTTTGTCATCCTGCCACGTGTCCAGAAAATCTGAAGCTAGAGCTCCTAGGAAATGCCCAGATTATCACATGTGATTGCACTAAAATTTAAATTAATATTTTGACAGCCCTTGCAGCAGATGTTCCCCATTACTCTCTATTGATGTTGTATGCAAACAGCTTTATGAGAATCCATTACTTCTGTGTGTGATGTGAGGGTTGGCAGTAGCTGATTGCTTTGTGAGCTCAGAGTGATTATATGCAGGAGAAACCAGAACAACTGGGGCCACAGAAAAATTCTTAGCTTTCACGTACCCATGTGATATATCCCTTCCATTTTATAGGATTAAAGGTGAAAGGACTTATTTGCTTCCACAGTTTGGCTAGTCACCTCTCCATCATGGCCACAGAAAGATTCTTAGCACTAAACCATTCATTGCAGTAATAATGAGCACTTCAGAAGAGCAATTTTCCTGTCCCATGCAGCTGAATTGCTGAGCTTTGTATATTAACAGCTGTCACAGCAGTTGGGAAATTATTTACCATTTTCTCTGAAATAAGCTGACTTAGAATGCTTCACACAGAAAGAGTCTGTCTGTGGGAAGCTACTGAAGAGTTCAGTCAAATCCAGATTGTGGTTCAGTGGTTTGTCCATGTGCCTAATAGCAGTTACTGAAAATGGAACTCAAGGTAATAGTTTTCAGAATTTACATCACAGAATCTACTCCCACCTGATTTCTTCCATCGATCCACTTATATTTTCCAGATAATAAAGATTGTATTTCCATTGTTTTCTTACCTGCTGAAAACAGGGTGGTTTTCTAAAAGTCAGTGAATATGGGCAAAAATGACACTACAAATTTGGGTAATTAAGCTAATTTTCATGGAGAGAGCCTTGTTCCTACCTATAGTTTGGTTAAGCTCAGTGTGGCTTTTATTGTAGAATGCTTATATAGCCACTGGCTTCTGTTATGGTTCTTCCAGTATTCCTTATGGAAAGACTCAAAAAGCGTTGTACTTTGAAGATTATTAAAATACATCTAATAATTTATCAGATTGTAATTAGCTTTAAAAATTATCTTAGCAAGGTTGCTTATATATTCTTTTAATACATGCAGATGCAGAATAGGATAAGTTAAAACATTGTTTTGAATAATAGATATGAAAATTAAGGGTCTCCTAATGTATTATTTTCCAGCTTTGTCTGTTTTCTGTATAGATGGAGATGTACACCTGATGTTGTTTGAGCTGCACAATTTTACAGGCACTTGACATTTACACTAAGTAGTAATACTTTGGCTTATGCTTTGATAATTATTTGTAAAATTAAAGGTATCACTCTGCTAATAACTAACTATAGTCTCAGCCCCAGAATCTTGACAGGAAGCATGAAAAAAATGCACCTTTAATTAAAAAGAATCCCCAACATATACATATAAAAAAATAATTTCTGGATTTTTATGCTTACAGAAAAACATTTTTCTTACAGGAAATATATTCTGAAAGCATTTATTTAATGTTTATATTTTGAGTATTATGAAGAAGAGAGAATGGCATTTAGAAAAGAAGGTGCATGCCAATGAGAAACTCGAGTTTGAAGGAGTCACTGAAATCTACAGGCTACTTTATTTCTTGGGTACTTTATTGGAAGCTGCTTCAGTTCCATCAATCAATCAATCAATAAACAATCTTCCTTAACCAAGGAGTTCACAGCAAGTCAGATTATGGTGAAGGTTTTTCCATTGCTTTTCAGATATTGATGAGTGTAACGAGGATCCCAACATCTGCCTCTTTGGGTCCTGCACAAACACCCCAGGAGCTTTCCAGTGCATCTGTCCCACAGGTTTTGTGCTGTCTGATAACGGGAGGAGGTGCTTTGGTAAGTTCATGGATAAGGAATGTAATAACTCAGTCTAAAAGATAACAGATACTCTGTAGAAACTCCTTCCAATTTATATCTTTATGAGGATTGTTAAGTGCTTTTTAGAAACTATGAAAAATACAGACCTTGTGTTATTTCTCTCAGGGCAGACAGTCATCATCTCACTTGGGAGAAGGTTTTAGCTCTGCATAACTGTATTTTCTTCTCCTAGATACTCGTCAGAGCTTCTGTTTCACCAATTTTGAGAATGGGAAGTGCTCAGTGCCAAAGGCTTTCAACACCACAAAGGCCAAGTGTTGCTGCAGTAAAATGCCAGGAGAAGGATGGGGTGATCCTTGTGAGCTCTGTCCAAAGGAAGAAGAAGGTACATATTTAAAATTTAAAATTTGTTGCTGTGGGAAAAGGAGGATCACATTGGTGTTGTACTTTTTGGTCATTAGAAAGAGAGATCTTTCTGGCATTCGCTCTCAGTGGCTTTTTCTAGAATGACTTTTCAAGTCAGCAAAAGGAATAAAATTAAATGGGAGAAGCCACAGACAAAGAGAAATACTGATTTCTTGTGTTGAGACCTGAACTAGTATCCTTTTTGGATGGCTTCAGCCATCTGTCATGATTCCGTCTCTCACTTGCTCTGTTTTTTAAAGAAAATGTATCTCTGCAGTTGCTTTTCAGGACCTATGCCCATATGGACATGGAACTATTCCTGGAATTGATGATACACGTGAAGGTAGGTATTCTTCTGAATAGAAAAAGTAAATATTAATACTTAAAACTACACTTGGATATTATAGCATGTGACAACTTATTCCTCACAGCTGCTGGTGACAGGAGGCTGACGTGTAAATTATGGGAACACTTTGTGAAGTGCATGGCTCGAGACAAACATAATAGGGTGCTTAGGGGTTTTTTTTAATGCCTTTTCTAAGACTCAGCATCAGCTAAGTGGTTGTTAATCTCTTCCTGCTTTTTAGATGTCAATGAATGTCTTGAAAGCCCAGGAATTTGCTCCAGTGGCCACTGCATCAATACTGATGGATCGTTCCGCTGCGAGTGCCCCATGGGGTACAACTTGGATATCACAGGAGTGCACTGCGTAGGTGTGTGCAGTTGTAGGAATTGGAACTCTTGAATTTAAAACACAGCTTGTCCCAGTTCCCTTCACTCTGCATTTATTCATTGTGTACAGATACAGATGAATGTTCCATTGGCAACCCCTGTGGAAACGGAACGTGCTCTAATGTGGTTGGCAGCTTTGAGTGCAGCTGTCACGAAGGGTTTGAGCCAGGCCCAATGATGAATTGCGAAGGTAACCTGTCCTCTTTATTATTTTCATTTCTCCTTTGGCTTTTGTCCAGTCCTCAGCATTCAAATTACTTTATTAGCCATGTATTTAATGCTGTAGTAACTTGGAGGAAAAGAAAGTTTCTGTGTTGTGAAATATGTCATTGGAAAATAAATTTGAATTGATTTCAGCAGAACTTTTAGTTTATCACAGGACTTCCCACACTCAGTGGGATTGCCCCATGTGGGGCATTCTCACAATGTTGTATTTTATGAATCATAATTAGTTTGCTTTCTGAAGCTGACATTTCTCATCACACAAAAGTACATTAAATATGAGTGTATAATAAAAATCTGAAATACGCCTGCCCTAACTCGCCATACTAAGCTCAAGTAGTTCTATATATATACTATACCATTAGTCTTAAGCAGAGCATTGTTCAACTTTTTTTAGTCATTCAAACGCTGATGATTTGAATTACTGCCTTTCTGATAATTTTAGCTGAAAAGAGAAGCATAGGTGGAATAAAACCTTCTTGGTGATTGTTTTGAAACTTAGTAGAGAATGACTGTTTTGTTTCTCTCTGTTCAGATATCAATGAATGTGCTCAGAACCCTTTGCTGTGTGCTTTTCGTTGTATCAACACCTATGGTTTCTATGAGTGCACCTGCCCAGTGGGATATGAACTAAGGGAAGACCAAAAGATGTGCAAAGGTAATGACTGATGTATAAACTTCTCCCCACCTTCCATCACCAACACATAATCCAAATATTTCTGTGCGTCTTGGATTCATCCTCTCAGTGGAAGGTAGCAAACAGCCCAGCAGGTGATGATCTGCTCTTTCAGAACTCAGAAAAACCAGTATTTAGTGTTTCTGTCATCAAATGTAACTTTTGATGGGAACTGCAATGCCAAGAGTGTCGTAATGGTGAAATTTATCTTTAACCTGAGAAGATGATGGTGATAAAGATAACTGCAAATAATCATAGATTTTGGACTTTTCCTTCAGTGCTTGTACTTAGAGAAGCCTCCTGCCCTTCCTCTTGAAGTTCTTCAGGAGCTGAAGCTGCTGGAAGAAAGTTCAAACACAAAATATGTATTTTTTTTCCAGATCTAGATGAGTGTGCTGAAGGTCTCCATGACTGTGAATCCAGAGGCATGATTTGCAAAAATCTGATTGGTACCTTCGTGTGCATTTGTCCTCTTGGGATGACCCAGAGACCTGATGGAGAAGGATGCACAGGTAAAGCTTAGAAAGGGAAGAAGGCATCTAATGGAATGTACACAAGCAAACAGATTAAATTTTTTTTTGTATATTTATGTATATATATTAAATCAGAAAATAACAATTCATGGAGGACACTTAAGATATTTAATGATACCCAGCATCCTAAATTTTCTATTTTGTTTCAATATGAGTTCTGACTGACTAATAAGGATTTGAGAATAAAAGCTCCATTGCTCAACAACTAAACGCAGAAATGTTTCAGACAATTGTAACATCTAAAAAACTTAATTTTCCAAACAAATGAGACCTCAATTTATGGGTAGGAAGTAAGATTTTCTTAAATAAATAGTTACATTTCCTTTAGCATAAATAATGTATCACTTTTTAAAAGAATTAAGATTCTTAAGATCCAGAAACTACTTATAAATGTGATAAAAACCCAAAAGATATGGAAACTGCCATAATTCAAAACAATTCTCCATCCTGGAAGTAAACAAACACCTTTCCTCCATCATTTACTCAATTAGTTGAGGGGAAGACAATAGTTATATTTTAGCAAATTGTACTTTCTTCTGGTTTATAGAAAAAAACTCAAAACCATTCCAAAATTCTCTAGGGGGAAAAAGAAATTAAACGCCCATCTTAGTGAATGTTTTATATGGAAGTATTTAACAGCAATGTTCCTTCAGCAAGAGAATGACTACTCCCCTGTAGAGATCTTTATGATTTTTTTTTATTTTAGAGAAAATAATCCGTATTAATAAGAATTTTGTCCTTTTTTTGACATGTAATTCTGCCTTTAAAGAACCTGAGGTTTTTCTGAGCATCTAAAGCATCTAAATTCTGAGCATTTTAAGCATCTAAAAATTAGTGTAATAGCTTGCAGTATGTGTGCCATTCGCTATGGAAGAAAATACAAGAAGACTGTAAACTTTCAAGAAAATTATGTGTGGACTGAAATATGACTTACTGCGGGAGAGATCAAATGTGTTCAGAGATTCTTGATGGTTATAGAGTGAGGATTTATCACTCAAATCATGCATGTATTCCAGTTTTATTTAAATATTACTTAACATGTAAATGTTGTGACTGGAACTTGCTCTGCTGTGTTTTCTGCTTCTTGTTATAAGCTGTGAAGCATTAAAGCTTTTGTTCTGGGATGAAGTACAGAAGGAATGGAATAGGATAACATTCCTTGGAAACTTCTTTCAAGGATTAATCAGTTGACTTTTCCATGTCTTGAAAATATTTTTCAAATATTACATGGGATATTTAATGTATTTTAGAGAGTGATTAATTTTCTTGTAATGAATCGTTGTGGTTGTTGTTGATGTTGTTTGGTTTTTTTCTCATTTCTCTTTTCTGTTGCTGTTATTTTTATAATTTTTATTAATGGTTTTATGTTTTTTGTAAAGATGAAAACGAGTGCCGCTCCAGGCCAGGTGTCTGTGAAAATGGTCGTTGTGTGAATGTTGTTGGGAGCTACAGATGTGAATGCAACGAAGGATTCCTGTCAAGTGCATCAGGCACTGAGTGCCTTGGTAAATGTCTCTGTTGTACACATGTCATCTCACATTAGAGAGTAAATGCAGAGGGAAATTTGCAGTTCTGAGTACCTAACAGCTGTCATATCTACAGAAATTAAATAATAACTTCTTAATTAAATAATGATACAATATTAAATAACAGTATTAAATTTAATTAAATAGTGATAGGAATGAACAGCTTGTAGCAATCAGGCAACGCATAGAAGTGTCTTAATTCCACAGGACAAAAATGTAGGCAAAATACAGGGATTTTTAAAGAAGGAGAGTTTAGCTACCCTGAGATAATACAGAAATGGATGCAGAATAAAGTTGAGTGTTTGGTTTATTCAGAACATGATACTAAGCACCACATGGCAACTAGGCATCTACATATATATATACATATACAGAATTTTCTGTACCTTTAATTCAGATGTAAAATATTATGATTTTAGTAGAAAATTCCAAGTTTAGGGGTTTTTTTTGAGTCAGGCCTGCAAGATAAATGCTGATGAAGGGTTTTTGTTCATCAGCCTATGTTTTCTTTTTTTAATACATTCATATTTGTCATTTGCACTACAAAATTCCTCATTCCCTTTTTCGGAGTCAAACGGAACTGCAAAAACTTACATTTCTTGACCAGTGTTCAAGTGTACTGTACTGAAAGGGTGTATTTAATAGTTTCTTGCATGAAAAAAGCATAATTATCTGATGCTATTGATATAAAACCAGCTCCCTGTAAATTGTCATGAGGAGTGTGCTGACTTAATGGCTAAGCAATAACATTGAAGTGCAGAGTATTTCCTAAGGATTAGAACCAGATGGGAAGGGAAAACTGCAGTCTGTTGACCCCAGCCAGTCATTAATGCCAAGGAAATACCCTGTTTGGAGGTCATTATTGCTTTCCTATATTTAATATGTAATTTTTTTTATTATTTTCTGCCTTAGGAAGGGCTTTGCTTTTTTGCTGCCTTTCCTTTCAGGTTTCCTTGGTTAGAAATTACAATGGAAAGTGGATCTGGCAGAAACACAGAATTTGTTCTGAATTATAGTGCAAGTGTTAAATCACAGATTACATTGTTTTAAATACATTATGCAAACCTTTATATTCCACTCACATGAAAATTCATTCCACATCTCAAACTGGGGACAAAGCATTTATGTGTTCTTCAGGTCATAATGTCCCTAAAGGCCTGCACAATATCTCTGTCCAGGAGAACAGAAATCTGCAGAGTCTTGCAAAGTACTACAGCAAATATTTTGTTTCTCAGAACTGACACTTTCAGTGAGGACAGCTTTATTTGATGTTAACAGTGAAGTTACCAAGTGGACAGATTAAATCTTTCCTAAAGCCATTTGCCTTTTGCCTAATTCTTGAAAGAAATGTGCGTATTCTTCTAATTTATAAAAGTGAAGGTCAGCTGAGTATTGATAAATGTATACATTCTGAAGGATCACTACTATCTTTGAGAGGAAAAAAACCGAAAATATTTCATTTAAAACCATAAGCATTCTCAGATCAGTAATTGACAGTGTCTCCATTCTAATCAGTAAATAAGACAGGTGACATACCCTCTATAGGAGATACAATCTCTGCAAGATTTGGAGTTTCTGTTAGCACTGGAAATTGGGATTTGTCCTCTCAGCTCCCTGTTTGAAGGAAACCTGTAGGAGCTCCATGACTTCAAAGTTTTGCTTCCTTTTCATTATTGATAGGCATTAACCAAAAGATTTAAGGTTAAAATAGAATTAGACAGAGGCATACCAACAATAAGGCCACACAATTCTTTTTTTTTCCTCAACAAGATCTAGGAGTACCACTGAGAAAGTACTGAGTTGCATATACACTACTAAGTTGTAAGGATTTTTTTATTTAAACCACACCAGGATAATTAGAGATGATCAAATGTGTTATTTTGGCCAGTAAAACAAACAAACAAAACAAACTTCTAACCCCACTCCAAATAAATTATTCAAATGCAAACACAGCATAGGCAACTGAAGTGGAAGCTCAGTTTTGCCCACAGCCTGTTTTACTGCCAAGGGCACAACTTCCCTACAAGCAAAACTCTTACCCAGCTCATGCAGATACTGAACATTAGGGATGTCTTGGATATATTTGGAATGGCAGCATATTAGCAGAGCACACAGCAATTCTGAAAGGCTAAATCAAGATAGATTTCATGGTTGCTAATAACCTTCTGCTGCTTACATGTATTGACAGAGAGCCAGAATAATACACCAGATGTCTGATGGAGCAGATCTTTATCTCCTTCTCTATCCCAGCCTCTCTCCTTCTTCCTCACAGATAATCGCCGGGGGTTTTGCTTTGCTGAAGTTCTGCAGACCATGTGCCAGATGGCTTCGAGCAGCCAGAGCCATGTCACCAGGTCCGAGTGCTGCTGTGACGGGGGCCGGGGCTGGGGGAACCAGTGCAGGCTCTGCCCCCTCCCCGGAACCACCCACTACAAGAAACTCTGTCCACATGGGCCAGGCTACACCACAGATGGAAGAGGTATTTGCAGGGATGAAAAGAGGCAGAGAAGGGGAAAAGAATATGCTCGCATGCTTAAGAAAATGTAGAGTTCTCTTTGAAGTTCCTTCGGAGAATTTCCTGTTAAACAGAGTTTGGTTTTTCAAATAATGCCGAGAGACCAGAAATTAAAAACACATTTGACAGTAGCTGCAAACAGATCAACTGTGCAGAATTTTCAGAATTAGGATCTGGTTGGAAGTACCAACCAGTAACTAAAAGCTAGAAATTATCTCAAAGTTTTTGTATTGTTGAAAAGCTGGACACATGGCAAGGTCAGCAGCCATCTCATTTAACAACAATCTCACAATGCTTTGCAGGCACTATTTCCACACAGAAAGCAGAAGCTAATGTGTATTTCTTCATGTTGGTGATAATTTTTGACATGGAAGTGGTTGTAAGAAAATTCTATTGTATAGGGTTTGTATTTGGAGATAGCAAAACTGGAATCTGAGTACCCAGGGAAACAGCAGGAGGGTGTTAGTGCAAAGAACAGTAATGAAATTTGAAAGATATTTGGCTTTGGATTCAGATCCATTTTTAAAGAGGGAGAAAGAGGGAGAAAGCTCCTGTCAGAAGCATGATGATGACAAGGAACTTTGCAAAAATGGAACAGAAGAAAAAAGTAAAATTTAAAGCTGAGATATGAGATATTTAATACATATGATGACATATATTTAATCATTTCTATACAGATATTGATGAGTGTAAGGTCCTGCCAAACCTGTGCAGGAATGGGCAGTGCATTAACACCATGGGCTCCTTCCGGTGTTTTTGCAAAGCTGGCTATACCACTGACATACCTGGCACCTCTTGTAATGGTAAGATTCATTAATTAATCATCAGTCAAAGTAATCATCAGTTATTATTTAGTTGTTACACAGTGATGTACCAACCTTTGTAAACCCTTGTAGCAAACCATTCTTTTTAACTCTTTTATCTCATGTCCTTCATTTCTTTTCCTAATATGCATTTCTGGCGTTGTATTTCATTTGGGGAAAATGAGGAACAAGCTCTGCTGGCAGTATTCATGAAGTAGAATGATCACTGAAGTTTGTTAAAGCTGTGTAACCACTTTAAGTGACAAACCAGCTCATTACTTCACGGTCTACATTCTTCCCACTTTTTTGTTGGTTTGCAGGTACCAGTATACCACAGTATACCAAAAAGTAGGTATTTGTTGCTTAGATGAAAATATCAATGCCACTGTCACTCCACTGTATTACCCCTTCAAGTTTGTCATGGTAGTGGCAACCCCATGGAAACTACAGCAACACATTTGTAGAGACAGGATTAGGAACCCTGAACAAATGTGAACGGGAGGGCTTTCTTCTATGAGCATGCTTCTCTAAAATGTTGGGCTGTGTAACAAACATCTTTCTGCCAGAGAGATGAAGACAAAAGATAACTTAATATTTTCCTCTCATTAGATCTTGATGAGTGCTCCCAGTCTCCCAGACCATGCAATTTTATCTGCAAGAACTCAGAAGGGAGCTATCAGTGCTCATGTCCCAGGGGCTATGTCCTTCAGGAAGATGGAAAGACATGTAAAGGTAAGAAAGTTATACACAGCAACTTTTAATGGTTACAACTTAAAAGGACTTGGTTTAGAAGTGTGGCATTTTTAATCAAATTGATTAAATGTGCCTCTTTGACTTTTTTTTAAACAACATCTCTTACTTTCAGATCTTGATGAATGTCAAACCAAACAACACAATTGTCAGTTTCTCTGTGTCAACACCCTTGGAGGCTTCACATGCAAATGTCCGCCTGGTTTTACACAACATCACACAGCTTGTATTGGTAAGGAAAACATTGGTTTTCTTTCATAAGCTTTTCTGTAAGAACAACATTCTCAACTATCTCTTGTGCTCTTTATGTAGTATCAAGAGGGCAGAAAACAGATTTGAAAAGCAGCAATTACAGCTAAAGAAAAAAGAGTCTATCCAGTCTGTCCTCTATTTCTATTTTTTTGGTTAGTAAAGAGTTGTACATATTTAATACATGTTATTATGTTCTAAGTATAACCACATGGAGACAAAAGGGTGAATTATTAAAATCTCATTTAAAATGTAGTTAACCAAAACCAGACTGCATTTTCTTTTTTTAGTAGATACAGATGTCTTTAGATCTTAAGCATAAGTATAAATCTTGCCAACTGAAACTGTTTTAGTTCAGCTAACACAGAAGGGCAGCATTTTTCCAGTATCAACAATTACATGCCTGCTCTTCCACACTCTTATCACAACTGAACTACCACTAGCACTTCCAATTTATTGATTACTCCTTGCTCTGCATGAGCCTCCAGTTCATCTGCATTTAAAAATGAAAAGCTACAAAATAAAATGTTGTACCTCTATGGATTTTCTTTTTTTATGTTATATGAACATGTCTAACATCATGCCACAAGGTAAACCAACCTTCTCTCTCCTCTGTATTTTGAAGATAATAATGAATGTGGTTCTCATCCATCGTTGTGTGGATCAAAAGGAATTTGCCAAAACACTCCTGGAAGTTTTACCTGTGAATGTCAAAGGGGATTTTCTCTGGATTCTACTGGATTAAACTGTGAAGGTAATTATGAACAGTCAGATTTTTTAATGGTGTGAAATCTTACTTCAGTTTCTAGTGAACCATTTGATGTTAAAGGTAGAGAAAATAGAGTACCAGCCACAGTAAAAGTAACTACAAAAAGAGATTGGAAAATACTAGACTAATTGTAAGTATAACAAAAGCATATGCGAGAACATATTGCCTTGAGTAATTTTTACAGAAATTGGGATAGAAAGGTGACTGTCTAGTTGAACTCTTCAACAGTTGTTTTCAGACTGCCATTTCAATTTGACACAGGTTTATGCATCTAAGTCTAGTAGTGTGGGGCCTTTTTACATTTATGTCTTCATGTGTCTAAACAGAATCTCTCTACAATTTTCATTTTGGCTAATTTTAATTATCCACCTGAGGGTGGATAAGATTAGATTCTAAATTCTGTATTTAATTCTCTTACCACAGAGTTACATACTGAGAAGGCCAATTCACTGCCTTCAGATAGATAATTATTACAGTTACAATGCAGGTTATATTGATTAGCTCTATCTCTCCCTGTTGACCCAAGGGGAAGCCTCAGTCAGGAAATCTATATTTCAGAGCTCCAGACTTCTCAGTGGGTCTCAGGTATTGAGCAAAGAAGAAAATAAAAGGCAGTGCAAGGCCACCTGGCTGCTGAGAATTAAAAATCCAAGTGCATACATGAAGAAATTTATGACCTCTCCAAACACCAACAGCTCTGACAGAGCATTTAAAACAGAAATTGATATTTAGAGGTTATTTCTAGAACAGCACTCCAGAATATATCCAGCTAGAAGTTTTACTAAGATTTATCTCCTGTCAGTTTACTTTGTTCTCATAAAGTGCATATGTCCTGGTGTGCCTATAAACAAAGAAATATGTTTTTATTTTCTACTAGACTTGCATATTATACCTTAAAAATTAGGTTGCTTGCAATCTACTTACTTCCTATAGCAGATACAATTACAAATGTCTGAGTTTTTAGAATTTGGAGAGTGGGATGGCTGTGGCTGTCTCCTTTTATTAACACTTGTCTCGGAGACTTTTTATGTGGCTTTTTATTTTCAATTGCAAAGACATCCAAATTTGGCATTCAAACACTACAATATGTTTCAGGAAAGTTTATCCCTAAGTGGTTGGTTTAAAACTGAAATTACAAAAACCCTCAAATTATAAGCATTATACTAAAGCAACAACATGCGGGATTACCAGGAATAGTGTTTATTCTCCAAATTTGAGTACTGAAAAGGCTCAAGAGCTCAAATCAGATTATTGATGGAAAGAACTAAACATTAGTTGACTTCAGGGCTTTCTGGAACAACAACCTGCCTAGTCCTTCTATCTGACAGCACTGTTCCTCTGTCATAAGTCATAGAATCACAAAATGGCTTGGATTGGACAGGATCCCAAAGCCCATCCAGTGCCACCCCTGCCATGGCAGGGACACTTCCACTGTCCCAGGCTGCTCCAACCCCAGTGTCCAGCCTGGCCTTGGGCACTGCCAGGGATCCAGGGGCAGCCACAGCTGCTCTGGGCACCCTGTGCCAGCCCTGCCCACCCTGCCAGGGAACAATTCCCAATTCCCAAGATCCCATCCAGCCCTGCCCTCTGGCACTGGGAGCCATTCCCTGTGTGCTGTCCCTCCAGCCCTGGGCAATTGTCTCTCTCCATGGTTCCTGCAAGGCCACCCTGAGCTCAGCCCAAAGCTTCTCCTGTGCAGGTGAACAATGCCAGCTGTGCCAGCCTTTCCTCCCAGCAGAGCTGCTCCATCCTCTGCTCATCCTGGAGCCTCCTCTGCCCTGGCTCCTGCACCTCCAGCTCCTTGCTGTGCTGGCCCAGGGCTGGGGCAGCTCTGCAGGTGGGGTCTCACCTGGGGTGCAGAGGGGTAGAATCCCCCCTGCACTGCTGCCCAGGCTGGGGCTCAGCCCAGCACAGATTTGGCTTCTGGGGCTGCCAGAGCTGGGTCTTGACAAACTTCTGATCCACCAGTGTTCAGCCGTGGGTGTAATCCTGTGTCATTCTCTGCTTCCCTCCTGAACAGATGTGGATGAATGTGATGGAAACCATAGGTGCCAGCATGGCTGTCAGAACATCCTGGGTGGGTACAGATGTGGGTGCCCACAAGGATTTATCCAGCACTACCAGTGGAATCAGTGTGTTGGTAAGGAAACAAACAGCACAGCATGCATTTAAACAGGAAATGTATCACAGTGCTTATAGGGACAGAGCAAAGGGTGTGCAAACAAACACCTTTTTATCTGTCTCCCACTCCTCCCATACGCTTACTACTCCCAATGTAAATCAGTGACAGGAGGTAGCAAGAAAACACACTCAGCCTTTTGAAACTCACTGTGACAATTAGCTTTCCTGGAAAGGTCTAAATTCTGACCTGTCTCTTCTGTGAAAAATCCCCATCATTGAATGTTCATTGAATTCCTGAAAGTATCAATGTAAATACTTCTGCTGAGGAAAAAAAGGATTAAAAAACCATACCTGTCATTAGAAAAAAAAATAGCATAAAAAAATTAGCAATTTAAGAATTCAACAGAATGGTATCTAAAGCAAATGGTGAGGAAAAAAATCAATAAAACCATTAAGGATATCCTACTTCCAAAATAAAGTCTTAATGCCAACATTAGTTCTTTGTGCAGGGAATGGGACTAATTAGGAAGCTCAGGAGTTCTGTTTAAATTTAACTCATTCAATCCATCACTTATTTTCGGTGGTTCATGAACTAACTATATCACATACTAAATGAAATCTGGGATTTTCTTTTTTTAATAAAAGCCAGTATGCACAGAAGCCATGTCGTGTAGTACTGTTCAAAAAGACCAATACAAAATATTTACCTTTTCAAGTTCTTTCATGGTTTTCTGTCAACAGTATCATAATCAGAGCATGACTGTGAGCACTGCCATACATTTCATTTAGGCTGAATTCACTGTCTTGATTATATACATTAAAATTAGTTTATTTTACCCATTTTAGCAATAAGTAGCACACCAGACAGTTCTTCTGAAGTCCCAATCACCATGATCACTCCTGACTTAATACTGCTCTTCAGCAAAGTAAGCAAAGGACTGGGGCGAGAGTGACAGACCACACAATGAACAGCTCTCACAAAACCCCAAACCAGCTTAAGTTTCTGTAAATTATAGTCCACAAAAGAATCTCCCTCCAAGTGACTGCAGGCAAGAATGGCAAAGTATTCTTTAGTGGTCTTCGTGAGGAAAACTGTGGTGAGAAAAACTTGGTGAGGAAAACCTACAGGTTTTAGAGAAACGCCTTGGTTAGAGAAATAAAATTATACCAACTACCAAAACATGACTTTCCGTATCACAACCTTCTTGTTTTTGGGTTTTTTTTTGCTTGGTTTTGGTTTTTTGTTTGTTTGTTGGTTTGTTTATCAAGTCACAGCGACTGGAGGTGTCATCTTCTCTGTATCTTAACACCCACAAGTGAAGATGATACTCCTTTTCTCTTTCAGAAACCAAGTCTCTGTGGGATGATGAGGTCAAGGATGTAGCAGAGCTCTGGGACTTGCAGATGTTCTCATTTGTTAGCTGCATCATGCTGACTGTTGTCTCTCAGGGTAGAAAACACCAATATTTTTGTGTTTGCTTCCCAGATGAAAACGAATGCTCCAATCCTCACACATGTGGCTCTGCTTCTTGCCACAACACCCTGGGGAGTTACAGGTGTGTCTGCCCATCCGGGTTCTCCTATGACCAGTTCTCCCATGCCTGCCACGATGTGAACGAGTGCTCTTCTGCCAAGAACCCCTGCAGTTATGGTTGCTCCAACACTGAGGGTGGTTATCTCTGTGGCTGCCCACCTGGCTACTACAGGGTTGGACAAGGGTGAGTTTCTTCACGTGTTTCTCCACATCCAGAAGGTGCAGAGGTACAAACGAAGGAGAAGCTGCCAAATCCTGTCTAGTTGTGCACAAAATATCCAGAAACTAGAAAAAAAATTTAAAAGCCTGTACGTGCAACCAGACATTAATTTTAAGTGTAGCATATAAACAATGTTATTTGTATGTTATATTTAAAATTAGTTAATTAATTAAAATTAACTAATTAGAGTTCTGCTTTCTCCCCCAGTAGCACATGAACTCCTTCACAGACCTGCTCAGTGGGGATTGGTAATGCATAGGGATAGGTACCATGTGTACTGAGATAATTAAGGGGTTTAAGAATCACTGATCAGTCCGGAACATTAAACACAAATTAACATTGTTCTGGTACAGAACAGTGGGTAAATTCTGTAGTCCCCAAACTTCAGGGCAGGCTGGCTTTGTTTGGTTTCTCTGTAGAATTGTCAATTAAAATTAGATCAGGCTTAAAGCCTTCATCCAGAGTTTGCATTTCCCTCAGTAAGCCACTCTAGTGTGAAGGAAATTAATGCATAGCCCTCCTGCTGAGGGAAGGGCAAGGAAGGGGATACAGAAACTGTGGCACAGATTTTACACACTCTGTTTAGCAGGGACAGTTCATAAAGGAATAACTGAAACACATGTTTTCATTCCACAGACACTGTGTCTCAGGGGTGGGATTTAACAGAGGCCAGTACCTGCCACTGGATGGAGATGCTGATGAAGAGAATGCTTTGTCCCCTGAAGTGTGTTATGAGTGCAAAATCAATGGCTACTCCAAAAAAGACAGCAGGAAGAAGAGAAGTGCTAACAATGTATGTACCAGGATAAAAAAGCACTGTTATGTTTTTCGAGGTATTGTCAGAGCAATGACACCAGTAGTAAATGGAAAGAATCTTTTAAACAGGCCACATTCAATGGTGAAAATATCTTTTCTCCCCCTGCCTCATCTAGGTCCTGCTGGCAGTAATAATTTGACAATAAACACATCAAGAGCTGTGAAAGGATGAGGTTTTTAAAGCTTGCAAAGATTCCTTTGTAGTGTCAGATATGGTCTAGTTCCTCAGAGTACCTTCAGGAGAATAAGT
The DNA here is from genome assembly GCA_037013685.1 of Acridotheres tristis. Lineage (NCBI taxonomy): Eukaryota > Metazoa > Chordata > Aves > Passeriformes > Sturnidae > Acridotheres > Acridotheres tristis. Next base: position 9,057,532 of record CM072919.1, read on the forward strand.
CTCTTTTAATTACTGGAAAGATGAACATGTCTTCAGTATGTTCTGCTGCCAAGAGGAGGTTGGGCAGCATTTATGGTCTGAGATAGCTAAACAGATCTCTTTGCAGAAGATATTTTAGTCTTGGTATCTTTTCCATAGTTGCTCATAGGGGTGCATGATTAGACCTAGCTGATGGAAGTCCAATATTTACAGAATTGATGCAGTTTTTAGAGAATTGCACTTCAGATTTAATTTTTTTCTTGCTGCATTTAGTGGGCTTATAAGGGTAAGTTACAGGAACTCATATCTAGTTTGTAATTGTTATATCTTGTTATTACACTTATTAAATACCATTGACCTTGTCCGTTTCTAGAACTTGCTAGGCAGTAAAAGTGACATCCATAAATGATGTGAAAAAAAGCATTTTCTAATCACTGTCATCATCTATGGGGTTCAAGTATTTAAAACACTGCATTACTTGCTTCTGTCCAAAAATTTTCCTTATTTTCACTATCCTTTTTTAGTTGTTTTACATACTGGTACAGTATGGAATTTTCAGAGAAGGTTCCAGGGAATTTCCATGCAGTGTTGTGAAATGCATTTCTCTGTAGTCTCTGTTGGTCATAAGAACATAAGAACTGTGGCTCTTGTGTGTAAACAGAGTAAGCAGAGGTTTCCCTTTGTGGTGGTGCATTCCCCTCTCCTCCTTCCCAGGCTGCAGCGTGGTCTGAGAAATCCTCATTAGGCCTCAGCCTGGAAAATGAAATCTGGCTTTTGCGATATCCTGATGATTTTTTTAAGTGATCTCAAACAATTGTTCATAACACTTCCCTACACGGCCTCTTTGCAAGCATGAAGTTAAACAGGTTCTCAAAATAATCTGAAGTCAGAGCCTCCTGTTCATTATTGCTGCAAGGCCTGTTTGAGGCCTTTGGGATTTACAGAGCGCAATGCACGAAACCGGGGCAGAAGCCGTCAATGATCCTGATTATTCCTCTCTCCCTCTCTCCCTCTCTTCTCTCCTCTAGGTGAGCTGGGGCAGCCTGGACACGGCGAGTCCCCTGCGGGTGAGCGTGGCGCTGTCCCGGCTGGGCCGGGAGCCCATCCTGCAGCTGCTGCCGGCCCTCAGGCGCCGCCGGGCCCGCTACGCCATCTCCCGGGGCGGCGGGCGCGGAGCCTTCCGCATGGTGCTGAGCGCCGGCTCCGGCCGCCTGCACGCCGTCAGGGGCAGGGCAGCGCCCGGCCTGCACGCCCTGGAGATCACCGGCCTGCCCGTGCCCGCCGAGCGGCTGCCGAGCGGCCCTGAGGGCGGGCACGGCCCTGAGGGCGGGCTCGGCCCCGGGGAGCCCCTCAGGGTGAGGCTGTGGGTTCGCCTCCGTTAGCCCCGCTGTCGCTCTTCGGGCACCTCTGCTCTGCCTGCGCGCCCCACAACAGCTGCTTCTCAAAGACAGCCGGCTTTGGAGAAGTGTGTTTTGGGGGGAGGAAGGCACAGGGGAAGAGCCCTTCCTTTTCCATCCTGCCAGGACTGCAGAGCCGCCCTTTGAGGAGGGTGACTTGAAACTCTGCCGCTGCCAAAACTTCTATTATGAGGGCAGATCGTGTTTACTGTATCTTTTATATAACCTTGATTTAAAGTGTATTAAGAAAGCTAAAGTTCAAGAAGTCATCGTATGGCACTAAATGGCACAAAAATGTGAGCTGTTTTTTTTTTTTCCTGTCAGCAGTCTGTAACACTTTGGGTATTTTGCTATAGTTCCTAATGAAAAAAATTATAGAAGTTTATTTATTTTTAATGCAGTAATATATGGAGAAAATAACAAATTATGTAAACAAAAAGGGAAACTTGCTTTTTTTTTTTTTTCATTTTATAAATTTGAGCTATAACAGTTTAGAGGTACTTTCTTAATCAAGGAAAAAGGAAGTGGATTTGAAAGGGGTTTTCTACTTGGACCAGCATCCAAACTATATAAGCCATTCTAAAATATATCAGAGCTGAAAGATCACTGTAGCAGGATATCCTGAAGAGGGATATTGTAACCTGTTCACATGGTAGGATATTCTGAAGTGTTCTTGCAAATGAGAACTAAGGCAGAAAAAGAAAAAAAAAGGGAAAAAAAAATCATAGAGGACAAGTATCACAGTGTCAGAGATCATATTTCACAGCAGCTCAGTGGGATTGTGTTCTGAATCCCCCACAGCAAATAGTGGAGGAGGCACAAGCCCTGTAGCAAAATACCTGGACTGTTTTTAATCAGTGTAGAACCAAACTGTGCTGCCCTTCCCTCAGTGACCTCTCGAGCCAACACGGGCAGCCACACCTCATGCTCAGAAAGGGTGCTCCACGAACTGTCATTAATTAATTCCTGCAGGCAGCTGAAGGAAATGTCTCTCAGAAGGGAACGTTTCACTCTTTGGTGCTGGCTGAAACCAGGGTGCATTTCCTGAGCCCTGAGTGCTGTGTCAGGACTGCCACACCTGCACACTTAATTATGGAAGTTATGTATTTGAAGTTCCTTTGTTAGAAATCTCATTAATGCTGTAGTTGTACACGCCTCATTTTATCATAGCTTGTTCTGTAAGGAAGATGATTGTACAATGACTTGAGTTTTAGTTTACTTTAGTGATTTATTTTTTTTCTTTTTACGTTTTGTACTGTCATGTGTTAAGTGTATGTCTCAATGGTGCTTTCTATGACAGCTGGTGCCTGTAACTGGCCATGCAACAGAATCTCACATGTGAAAATAGCCAAAGCACATCCAGGATTCTGCAGTTGCATGTAGGTGCTGACCAAAGACTATACAAAGTTAAACTCAGTGATTTTTCTTCTCTTTTGTTGAGTTTGGGGATTTTGAAAAGAGATGTCTTAAGAAAAAAAGCTTTCTCTTGAACATTTGTATCATTAAGACAACACTTTTCTTGCAATAAAGCTTATTTTGGGTTATTTTTTTGTCCTTTTGTTTTCCATTCAGAGTTAAACTGGTGACTGATTCAAAGCAGTAGCCAGTACTGGGCTCTGGAGCCACATTTATTTGACATTACTTTCAGGTATGATTGTGCAAGTTTCGTTAGGATTCAAAGCTGGTTCTGGGTGAAGTGACTGACATCTACAGAAATAAAGAGACCTCTAGGAGTCTGATAAACACCTGCAGTACAGCACTGATTTAAGGGTTAAAAACTGTAATAGCTGGTTTAGAAGGAGGCTGCTCTCACTCCAAAATTGGAGCTTTCCAGGAAACACTGCCAGAAAAGCCATCAGACTGCACACGGCAGAGATTGTGTCCTTTGTTGTCAAACCCTCAGGAGAGGAAGTAGCAGCACTCAGCTATGACTGCTCTGAGGCTGCAAATTATGGAGGATGTTATTGGCAGAGATTATTTACGTGTGTTCTGCACACTTGTTAGATTTTTATGCCTTTTTTTTTTTTAAAGAAATATCATCAGGTAACACCTGCATTAATTAATTACACAGTAAGTACAAGGTATGAAAAAATGCTTATTTCTTTTCTAGAAAGGCAGCATTATCATTCACCATCATAAATTGCATGAGACAGTTATGCAGAATCCCAGAAAGAAGTCACTCCCAGCTTCAAATCCAGATGATTTTTCTAAAGAAAAAATAATCCCAAGGAAGAAATCCAAAACCTCTTTGCAATCCATCCTTTCACAGTATATATTTATATTCCCGTTTCTCAAAGTTCTACCTTTTTAGAGCTTCTAGTCTTTTAATGAGAAGCATTTAATGAGAAAGCACATGAACAGACTGGTGTCCCAGGAAGCTACAGAACCACCAGGTCTCTTGATAAAAGTAAAATTAGGATCTTCCTATTTGAGAGAGCCTACAGTATCTCGTGGCAGCTCAAACCAAGATTTTAGGGACTAATTATAAGACCTAAGGTAGGCCTAGGCAGCAGGGACTTTAGTTATAACTGTGTACTACAGACACAGGTTTGATTAAAGTCTTTTAGTCTAATCACCATCATAAATTAAAAAAATATATATTACTGGCATCTTTAATATCACAAGGTTGTATAGAAGGCTCAGTTAGACCCATACAATCCTTTATACGTGAACTGTTGGCATAGCTAGGCACGGGCAGGCAGCATTCCAGAAAGGGCTGTGGGATTCTCACGTGGGATTTTGTTGTACTGACTTGGGATCAGCAGCCACAGGTCTGCTGAAAAACCCACAGAGGAACCCAGGAGTGGCAACACACTGCAAAACTGAGTAACAGCCAAAATCTCACTGCCCTGAGTGTGTTTCTTAATTCTTCCCATGTGTAATAAATTAAACTAACACCTAAACTAAACTGAAGCTGCACAACAGCCTGAAATCCAAGAAAAGGGCTGGGTTTGTGAACTTCACTCTGAGGAGGTGAATATTCACACTTCTTAAAGAAAATGTGAGAGGGGAGAGCTACATTTCACGTCTGAGATAAAATCCCTATTGTGGTTGCTCATGTTTCACACCGAATTGCTGTAGCAGAGGTAGGAAATAAGTTCTTTTCTCCTGCAGAATTACAGAACTGGTGGAGGGGGTGTTTTCTCACATGTTCCAGGAAGCCAACCACACGTCAGCATGGGTGGTCGCAGAGAGATCTGATTTGGGCACGGTTTTAGCACCAGCTAAAACCTCCCAAGGTCTCCTCCCTGCCTGGGCTGGTTGAAAATGAGGTTGTTACCCAAACCCTGTGAAAATGTCGGGAAAAATACGACCCTCTCTAACACTGTCTTTTTTGTGTTAGCAAGTCAGGGAGTTCTTGGCCAGGGTTTGTGAGTGTGGTTGTCAGAGTTTCAGCCTCCACACTGAAGCTGATGCAAAGCTTTTCCACTCATTTATACATTTTTTGCAAGCAGTGAAATTACTGTTGGTTCCAAACGACATAACTCTCTTTATTAATTTGTGTTCTTTCCTGTCTTGATTATTGATTTTTCACTCTTCATGCTCATTTGGCCCACATTTTTAGTCCTTCCATCATCTTTTTCTCAGACAGGGAGTCACCAACTTTCCAGGCCTTCATCTCCTCTGTATCTTTGGGTTACTCCAACATCCTTGAAGTGCCATGGATTTAGGATCTCAAATCTTGGATGTCCAATATTCAAGTCCCTTTGGCTTTGTGTATTGAAGCCTGTCAAGGTTACTTTTAGCAAAATCAAGTGTTCAAGTATTTAATGATCAAAGGAACAATAAGAGTCTAAGGAAACCTATCTAGTGCTGGCTAAAAGTGGTCTCTGCTTCCAATTTAATAAAAGCAACTAATTAAAAATTAGTTAGGAGAGTAATAGCATTTCCATTTCTACTCATGGACAAGACCAGACCTCCAGACACAAAGAATGCCAGCAGGAGCAGCTTTTGGTGTGTCATCCCTTTGTTGCCTCAAAAAGCACTTGTTACACAAGCAGGGATTTCTTGGTACATTTTAAAATCCTGTGACAAGGGATGTTTTTACATAAATATACATGTTTATACATAAATATGCAACGCTTTTCGGCAGTTTTGTCAAATTCTGGTATTTCTATATAGCTCAGATACTTGTAGAAATATTTGGTATTTCTACACTTCAACCTCCAGCATTTCCTGACCAATGTAGACTCAAAAAACCCTGTCAGTTGCCATAAGATATTTGCCTCTGGGCAAGATTACTAAGAAGCTGCCAAAAAAAAATGCAGTGAAAACCAAAACAACACAAAAATGCACATGGGCTGGACAGACACTCCCTCTCCTGTGCAGTGATGAGAACTGGAGAATTCCTGTCACCACTACACCTGAATTCTGGAAATACTTGGAGATTTGGGCCAGGTCACCAAACTCACAGCTGGACATGAGTTGTGTTCCCAAGGTCTGGCTTGTGGTTTTGAATCCAAAGAATAAATATTCATTCAAGAAAACAGGATCTGACCCCCAGTTTACTTATTTAGCAACATGAATTCATTACCTAAGTGAGGTATTAGCTAATTCTACCTAAGTGAAGGAAATACAAGGGCCTCTCTGTGTTCTGTAAAATAATGTTCATATCTCCAGGCCTTGCTATTCTTCATGTGGGGAGGGGGAATATCAAATAACCATCTGACCATAACATTCAGGTGAACATTCCAATTTTTTTGGAAAAACTTTAGATTTAAGGTCAACAGACCGAGCAACCATAACACCCAAAGGCACAGATTTCACTGTTGTTCTGTGTTTCTGTCAGAAAAATCATATCATATTACATTTCTGGAAGCCACAAGTTCTTAGAGATCAGAAATAAAAGCAGTTTTGAGGTGGACATTTGAGAAGTACTGATCCTACACAACACTGACAGGCACAAATGGCCTGAGTCAGGTGCAAACATTTACCTAAAGTCTGCACTTAAACACCCCAAACCTGGTAAAATTATGAGCATTTCTAGGGAAAACATTGGGAAAAATCTGGAAGAAACGCAGCCTAAAAGACCCTAAAAAAATCCCTGAAAATTTGCACTAAGAAACACAAAAATCCCCTAAAAACCACACAAAAAATGGCCAAGAAAATCCTAAAATCTGTGCTGAGGCACCCAAAATCTGCCGAAATTCCAAGAATTTCTGGCAGAAATATCGGGAAAACAGGGAAAAAACTCTTCTTAAAAATAAAAAATAAATCTCTAAAAAATTGCACTAAGAAACACAAAAATCCCCTAAAAATCACACTAAAAATGGCCCCAAAAAGTCCTAAAACCTGCACTAAACCAACCAGAAATTAACATCAACAGGCAGAAGCTGTGTGGTACAAATGCAGCACTTCTGGTGTGCTGTAACTGGGGAGGAAGCTTAGCTCATAATTCCTTGCACATATTTTTATATTTTTTACCTGGGTGTGTGCACAGCCATAGAGGAGCAATGTCAAGAAGCAGATCTGGTAATTCTGACACAAAACGTGGCAAAAATCCCAACAATTCCTCCCTCTTCCAGATGGGGTTTAAACATGTATAGCCTTCATATTTTATGCCTAATTTCTTAAAACTAGGATTAGAATGCCAGCTCCAGCCTCTGCTATTGCATCCTTCACATCCGAGCTGCTCTCATTTCCAGGCCCCAGTTTTAGGGATAACCACAATCTTCAGGTCTAGAAATGAAGTCTGCAGTCCCAAACCATTTATTAATCACGGAGTTCATTTCCCCCCTCATCATTACTCAGAGATTATCCAAACAATTAGCTTAGTTAAGAATCAAGATTCAGCTTGAAATGCCTGTTGTTAAATCTATCAGGTTTAATTCATCTTAGATAAGATAAGATAAATTTAAAAAAAACAAAAAAAAAACCCAAGAAAACCCAAACTAAAAACAAAACAAAAACCACAAAAAAACCCCAAAACAAAACAGAAAATCCCCCAGCTACAGTACTTTTGAGACCAAACTCACTGCTGGGATACCTCATCTCTCTGTCCCTCAGTCTTGATCAGTAAAATTCTGTAAATCAGTAAAATTCTGGATCAGTAAAGTTCTGCCAGCAGCAGCCACACCTCTGGGTGTTTCTCCTTGTGGTGTAACCCTAAAGCCTGAGAGTTTTAAACTTTCTGTTCCCCAAGGGAAAACTGCTATTCACCTGAAGCCTTGGGGAAAGCTTCCAAATTTAAGCAATAAAGTTTAAATCACAGGTGTGTAGTTTGAATAGAAGTGTGTAATATCACATGGTGAAAAGTTTGGAATTTAAAGTTTTAAAATATAGTCATAAATATGAAACAAGATAAAGGTTCTTGGGCCTTGGCTCTTCTCTGTTCCTTCTTCTTGGTTTTAAGTAGTAGTTTTTAGTTGGATAAAAAGTACCACAGTGCCAGCCACAAGTGTTTAGTCATTGTGTCAAAAAGTATAAATAATATAGATATTAGCTTTAATTAAATAGTTAGGCCTCGAAAAACCTTGTAGCAAACAGGATACAGCCCCATTTTGTCATATTTAGCTTATTAAGTAAAGGTGCTGCAGCCCTTACTGTACTATAGATGAGAATTAATAAGCAACCAAGTCCAAACACAAAAATCCTGTCTCTCGTACTTCAATCCCAACTCTAACTAAAAAAAGCAAACAAACAAACAAACAAAAAAACCCAAGCAAAACAACGACAAGAACAAAACAAAGCAAAACAAAAGCAAAGCAAAACAAAAAAGCCACCACCAACCATTAATATCCACAGGCCTCTGAATTTTGTAGAAAAACCCTTTTCTGATTCATCCATTGAATCCTTGGACATGTACATCATTTTAGGCTTTTTTTTAATTTCAGGATGCCTAAAACTCAGTGAAATCCTTTACATGGTGTACAGTTTTGACAAGCACAGGGATTCACTGGGGTGGCTTCTGGTGTAGCTCATCCATTAATACCACCCCATGGAAAATACCAAATATACCAGACATTCCATTAATTGAACAGATTGAAATTCCTCTTCTTTCTTATCACATGATGCAAAGAAATGCATTTCTAAGTGCTCCACAGAACAATATCCATCCAGTTCCAAAACAGCATTTTTTTTGGCTAAACAGCAGCTGTGGGGGAACCCAGTTTTGAAGCCAGGATGGGAGCAGAAGATAATGGTTTGAAAATAAATATTATTTTCTGCAATTATTTTTCCATATTTATTTTATTTTTACTCTTTAAAATTCTCTGCTGCTGAGAACACAGATGTAAATTTTATAAATACACACACACACTTTTCAAAATACGAGTGTTTGTGGAAGATGGAGCTAATCACAGATGAGTCTTTTTTCCTGCTGGATGAACTGAGTTACTCCTCCAGTGAGAGGAAAACTGAGCTGCCCTTCCTCAGGGCATGTATTCCTAAGGAAAGCAGAGTCCAGAGGAAGGGCCCAAGGAAAACAAACCACAGAAACCAAACCCTGAGTGGAGGACCAGCAAAAAAAATGCTTGGAAAGCTCTTGTTTCCTTAAAGTTATGTTCAACACCCATGAAAACATTGCTGCTGACAAGAGCAAAATAAAAACCCAGCAAGAGACAACGTGGAAAGGGCATAAAATACGGATATAACTTGGCATGGTCAATAAAAGCAAACAAACAGACAAACAGAAGCAACACACCTGTCCTCTGTGGAATGCAGTGGGTTTTTTTTAATGTTTCTGAAGTTCCAAAACGAATACAGACAGGAAATGGGGTAATTTTTTTTTCCACAGACCATGCAAAAATGTTACAATCACAGTGCCAGATCTGCCTTCTCCATTGTCCAGACAACACTTTCCAAAATGAATGAAATAGAAATTTCTTCTATACGTGAGAAGAAACCGCTATTAATTGTCAAGTTCTTTGTCTCCAGACTAAATACTAGAAGTATTTATGTATCATATAAATATTTTTTTGTGCAATAACCACCACCTTCCTAAGAAAGCTCCTTAGATTTGCTTTTATTTAGTATTGTTACTTAATTAAAGAATAAACCCACTTCTTAGTTTTTCACTTTCAGCCATGCAGTAGCATACAGAGAACTGCATTCAGGTGCAGAGTGCAGTCTGCAACAAACAAACTGGTTATGGGGGCAACCAAGAACAAATACTCTGAAGTGACCCAGAGAAAAACCAAGATTTACTAAAAATCAAGAGGAAGCAGAATCTAGAATATGGCCCACACAAGCTGTCAAAAACCCAAATTTTTCTGTGATCAAATATCAAGCATTCTGTAACTAAATGGTTTATATTGAAAAAAATAAAAAGACAAAAAAAAACCCCACTTTAAGCCCTTCCATAGCACAAAGTGCTTTAAAAAAAAATAAAATAAAAAAAATCTAGCATGCACAGAAGGCATTCACACACCCTCCTTGTCCTGCTGTGTGTTTCCTTACACCACTTTTGATGTCCTCTCCAAAGCAGAACTCAGAGCCGCAGGATCTCATCCACAGGGATTCATCTTCTGCCAGTTCACTCCACCAGCTCCTTTCACAGCTCCTCTCGTGGCAGGCACTGAAATTCTCTCAGCTCCTAATCCCAGACGTGAGATGCCCCCAGCATTCCTGCAGGTGACCTTCTGCTCCTTCCTGTCCTGACAGGATCATTTAAATGCCTCCGAGCACACCTGAAATGTGTGTGCTCCCACACGGCACAGCACCAGGTGGGACAGTGCACAGGTTTCTCCCACATCTCTTGAGAAACAGGAATATTTCTGTTTCTTCAAACAAACAAACAAGCAAGCAAGCAACCTCCCAGAAAACTGCAGGTGCTCCAAAGTGGCTCACCTGGAGCACAAACGGCACCGATTTCCAAAACCTGTCCATGTGACCTCACCAGCCTCACTTTTACTAAAACCACCAGGAAACTCTGAAAATCTCAGGAGGAACATTGCTGTTCCTTCAAGCCCCACACACCACAGGCCAGGTTAAAAGGTCTGTACATACATTGCAGTGAAACCAATGAAACTACACTTCTTTTCCTGCTTTGTTTAGATTTGGGAAATACCTTTCCTTATGCTCTGGGACTGAAGGAACAAGCTGGTTTATATATTTGATTTTTCTTTATCAGAATCTAATAATTATCCCACAAGAATGTTTTAAAGTAGATTACAAAGATTAATTTTAAAGTGTTATTTTAAAGAAATTACAAAAAGATTAATTTTAGGTGTTTCCCATTAAAAGGAAGATAAACTATTACTATTACTCACAGCAAAACACACACAGAAAAAGGATTTGATCTGAATTCCAAATCTACCAATAAGTGGTTTCCTGGCATAAAAACTGCCATAGAATAGGATTAATTACTATCAGAACAAGGACAAAACTACAGCTCAGAGTTTTCTTCTCTGTACTTAGGGACTGACTACATAAAGCCAAAGCTATAGCAGGGGAAGATGGGTTTTATCACTAACCCTGTTTAGTCCTGGGAAAGTGAAAACTTCTTGGCTGTGATGCATTTGGAGTGATGGCACATGGATGCATTTCCAAACCACAAATTAGTGCTGGAATGTTTTGTGTCCGGGGCAGAATGGGTTTTCTGGAATGACTGATGGGTCTGAGGGTTGGCCAACAGGATGGAAAATGTGAGATCTGTGCTCAGGCTACAGAGGAAATCGAAACCTTACACTTCCAAGTCTCATCTGAGAATCAAGCCTCATTTTTCTAGATCCTTACAAAGATGGCAAGAGCATGACAGCTGCCCCCAAGCCCTGGAATACAATGAGAAGAGAAATGCCATGAATGAAGAGTGCTCAGCAAGGTTTGCCAAAAGCTGAACTTTACTCATAAATCCTGCCATGCCTGAGTTACTGCTATTACTGCTTGAAGGGTACAGAGAGATTTTAATGAGAAGAAAGACTCTTAACAACGCTCCATAAAATGAAATCTGTGTGAGGTTAGCCAAAACCCTGCAGAGAGCCCACACTACTGTGTGGTTAGCCTTGATTTCACCTGTTAATTCTGCAAACAGCTGTCCTTGGTTGACTCTGCAGTGCTGTTTGCTCCTCTTGGCAGGGACTGTGCTTTGACCTGCCATGATTTACAGGTGCTTAAACTACAACCCTGACTTTGTGCTGATATTTTTGCACCTTATCAAACGGTTTTGATTCAATTTTTTTCCTTCAGAACTGGTACCCATGAGAGAGGATTTGCATTAAATTGCCCCCAGGGTTTACAAAACACACGGGCTAACACTGGATAATCTGGCACGTTCTTTTGCACAGGTGTCCTGCCCCTTAGCTGGTGTATAATTTTATTTAATACTACTCTAAACGTTGTTGTATGCAGTACTGTAACAGCAGTAGAATGGAACTGTTCAGGAGTCCCTATAATTTGCAATGCTGTGGTTAAATCATCCAGCCAGATAGCTTGATCTGAAAAAATGAATAAGCTCACAGGGCCAGGAGTGAGGATATTTCAAGGCTAATCCCAGCTCTTTAATAGTCAGCCAGAGCCTGTGGAAATACTTTGCTCGTGACTGACTCCATGTTACGATCTGTTTTGCATAGACAAATTTAATTGCAGAGATGTTCCAAGAGTTTAGTAGTTGCAAACTACTGAACTACTACTAACTGTTCAACAGTGTAATAAAGTTATTTTCAAGCTAAATATGAAAATTTGTCTAGTGCTACAGGATTCAGTTTCCTTCCATAGTTTAAACAGCCAGTACCTGAATATTTCAGGATGACACAAAGCATTTTCTTTTGTCCAGCTCCCACCTTTGCAGGTGGAAGTGGCAGACAGTTGTCTTGGTTGTTGCTTATGAAGTAAATTGCCTTATTGGAATGTCACAGATCACTCTGAAACCAGATGCCAGTGTGTTCTAACATCTCTTCTCTCTCTGCCTCCAGCAATTCTCCTTCTGCTCTCTAAGGCAAACTTTACTGGAAAGAGCCACTGAGAAAAGCAACCATCACCCAGTGAGTTATGAAGTGGTTACTTGGTGGTAAAAAGGCTGCTTGAATTCTTCTGGCAGCTTCTACTTGAAGGTTCCTGCCTTTCTTTGGAGCAAAACCACAGTATTTTTCCCCACAGGGGCCGGCAGAATTAATATTAAACTCTTCACCAATCCATTCAAAATTATTAAAAATATAAATATGGAAAACAATGTTATTATGCTGATATTTGTTGTGCATTCAAAGCACTAAGCCATTTAATGAATGGAACCAAAGGAACAGCGCAGGAGGAGTGCATGTGACAGTGCAGCTTCAGGCATCACCCAAAATGCTGAAAGGCAGTGGTGCCACCTGGTGATGGGATTTTAGTGGGAACGCCTGGGAACTGTACAGGAACGGGATTTCCCTGACTGATGTTCCCTTAGCAGGAGTTCTGTCATCACTGGAGATGGATCTGAGGATGGTTGGTACATCCAGGGGATGTACCTGGATATGGAACCTCACGCTGGAGTTTGTTTGGGTCAGTTCTCCCCAAATCCCAGGGAGGGATTGTGAGGCAAATCTCAGAGCCAGAGGCTGCTGCCATCAGATTTTGCTGTCAACAGGGGTGAGAGGGCTGCGAGAGCCACAAGACAGGATGCTGTACTGTTATTTTTACATCACTTGTTAGCCAGGCAGAGCAGGCTGACATCTCCCTGCAAGCCTCTGCTGTTGCTCTCTGTAGATTGTATCACAACTGAGAGATCTTTGGAGGAAGATGTGTTGATAAGTTTGTAATAAATAATTTAACGTGGCCTGACAGTTTAAATCCCCAGGGATTCCCTTTCCCTGCTCCCTGTTGTGTGGTGATGTGCAATTAAAGCTGGCTGTGCAGGCAGGGTGCAGAGAGGGCTCCTGGAGACAGAAAGACAAAAGTTTTCTGGAAGAGACAGCAGGCAGGTCACAGGAGAGATAAAGGAACTGCTCTCAGCTCCTTCTGCTGCTCTCAGCTCAGCAAGGACGGGGTGTAGGAAGTCAGCAGGGCTCACCTTGGTAACTTCTGTTTGTGCTGCCAGCAAGCCCAGAGGAGGCTGAGGGAGGGAGCAGAGTCTGCCAGCACCTCTGGGCACCCTGTACTTCAGGAAAACATCTTCCCTGCTGCTGTCTGGAGAATGTGCCTGCTATTCCTCACCGTTCTCTCCTTCCATGTTAACAGTCAGAGCTCTGGACCAGTTTGCATCTCTGTCCTGAACACAGGCATCCATCTCACCCAGAGGTAACTCTGGAAACCTTTTTTTTTTTTTTTTTCCCTGCACCACACAAAAGCAGAGCAGCAGGCAGGATTTGATGATGCACCACTTTGCTGCCAGTGTGGTCGCACTGACATGAAGCCTGGCTCCCCGCCCAGCTGAACACCATCCAGGTTTTGGGATTTACAGGAGCCCACAGGGGTGATGTGGGAAGTGTAACTGGACTGGTCAAGGGTGCCCTGCTTCCCTGTTGTAAAACAAAATCACAGCAGTCATTCTCTGCAGTGTGAGCCTTCACTCTCTTGTGAGGTGATGGCATTGACACTGACCAAATCCTCATGTTTTACCTTCAAACACGTGCTTGGGGTCAGTAATGTATGAACTCTGCACAAGGTGATGTCATTATTCAGCTCCACTTCTTCACACTGCTCCAAGCAAACTGGAGAACCTAAAAAAAGCTGCTACAAACCCTCTCTGCCTCTCTACAGAATAAACCAGGGTCGAGCCAATGCCATGGGAGCTGGCAGGGCATTTTTAACAAGCTTTCCCTTCCCTCCAAACCTCTCTCCCAAGGCCTCCACTTAAACACGACTAACAATGGAGATGCAGAAGAGCTCTGAATGTGGCAGGGATTAAATACCCAAACTGGTCAGATTATTAAGTTTTTCAGTATTCTGTAGGATTTTAATGACAGAACTCACCCTTTCTTTATGCTTTTAAACTTAAAATTTTCAGTACTTCCTAGTGGATTGTACTGAACTTAGGGACAAACATGTCTCGCTTACAAAGCAACTGTGCAACAGTCTGAGAAGGTATTTTCCCAATATGTTTCATGGCGCAGTGGAATTCTATTTCAGTGGGAGGAAGAGGAGTTAAGACAGTCCTTCTCTGTGTTCAGGGAAAAAATGAATTGGAACCGATTTTCAGATACCACCATTGAAGCTGAGACACACCAGGGGCTGAGGATGGGTCTGTGCTGCCACAGCAAATTCTACACGGTTAAATTCTTATGCAATGACTGCTGTTCCTAAACGTTCTAGAGGCAAACATTACTACCCAAAAACCAACATGATTTTGGCCTTGTGTCAGACACATGAATTGCTTTCACTGGTCCTCTGCAAATCCCACTACAAAGGTAATTATTGGATGGATGCAATAAGCATATTCATATCAGGAACCAAATTCAGCATTAACCTGTTGAATTATGAATATTATTCCCTTCCCACCACCAAAATAAAAAAAGAAAAAAAAAAAAAAGGCTTTGTTAGACAAGAGAGTTGTATTGAATTCATTTCTTTTATTGCAGTGACATCCCCCTGGTACAAAGTATTAACTGCAATAATTACGTTAAAACATTAGAAAAGCATTTGTGTGGGACAGTTACAGTACAGTGTCAAATCTTACATCCTCAAACCAAGTGGGCCACGACCCACTAACGCTCAAATCTTTTAAATTATTTTTAGTTATTTTTTTAAATATGTAATGTCAGAAAAAAAAGCATATAAAAAGAATGTATGTAAAAGGAAACCTAAATACAAGTGAACAAATAAATAATTGATTTTCACCAGCTATTACTGTCCTTCTAAACCCATACAAGGGAACCTAATCTATAAGAAGGTATGAATTGCCATGTGTAAGTGATTTAATTCTCCACGTAATTAATGATGATTGGAACATAAGTAAATTTGGCGTCAAAATCAAAGCAGGAGTTGGAGTGACTGCCACTAACTGACATCTGTTGCAGACAATTACCATTAACTGTTCAAATTTAAAGTGAGCAAACAATCTTGGAACTTGCCCTCATGCCTAGCATTAGTGGACTCCTGAGAGTGCATGTGAAAAGCATCCTATGGTATTTCACAGACATGACCTTAACTATCCCCATTATGCATATTTAGATATACTTTATATAATTTTATACACATATATGCATGTATACACATATACTTCATTTGGTTTCCGTGTTGTGTTACAGATCACAAGCAATGGTTTCCTGAATGGGCAAATAAACCTTTTTTAAGTAAGTGTACCTGTGCATGTTTTGTTTTTGTATTTTTTTTTTTAAAAGATAGCAGCACTAAGTCCATGCCATACTGTCCATCTGCTCAAAAGAATGCTACCCACAAAACAAGGAGAAATGTGGCAATGATTCCATATGCACAATGTGACAACCTTATCCCCTACAAAACACTGTAAAACCTGTGATGTTTATGTTGGTAAGTTTGATCCACATCCCCTCACCTGGAAGGAAACATTGCTCTGACCCCACACTGTCTGTCTCGTCTTACAACGTTTTATCATAACAAGCTGGGTTCATGCTGGCATCAGTTATCTCACACTTAGCAGCAAGACATGCATGTTTTGTTTTTCTTAGAAGTTTTTCAAGAGTGAAATGATTCCATAGTCTCAAATCCAATTGACAGAAACAGCAAACTAAAAGGAAAAAAAAGAAGGATTTTTCGCAGTTTACCAAGAACTCGACAGTGTACACTGCACAGTGTATTTTTTCGTCTTTAATCACGAGAAGTTGAAGCTCTACCTTGCCACACAATGATTATACTTCCTCCCTCAAAAGGAACAGTTACATTTCAATTTGATCCTGTATTTAGCAAAAAAAAAATTTAAAAAGAAAAAAACCCCTCAAACAAACCAACAACAAAAAAAAACCAACCCAAAAAAAAAAAAAGAAAAAAGAAAAAAACAAACCCCAAAAACCTTTTCTGTGCATCCTTAAATGAAAGTCACTCACCCACTGGTAAACTGATCCAGTAGCATGTCCAATGCTAATATCAAAAGCTTGTGAAATGTTTTTAGGCAATCCTTTCTATCCAAAAAATATTAGGAATTTAAAAAACAGTTCACATTGCTAACCTTTATACAAAGGCTCAAGTGAAATTTCTTTTGCAGGTGTTTGTAGTAGACTAAATTATGAAACTTCCAAAATATACAATGAAAGGGCACACAAGACTGGCAGTTTCTTTATTGAACATAGAAAATGTATAAAGTAGGAGGTGGAATAGATCAAAATTGCTAGACAATCAAACCTGAGTATCATTTAATAAGACTAATAAATTTATTTTCTGACAACTGAATGAATTGACCTAAAAACATCTCCCTTAAGAACTTAGTGGTCCGTTTAACCATTTGTTGAAAAATGCGAGAGAACTGCAGCTTTTACATTTCATACTGGATAGCACAACTCCACATAGTGTTTACTTTTTTCTGTTAGATAGCATCACATTGCTTATATTATCCCCATTCAAGCCTTAAGTCGAGTTTTGTTTCAAAAATAAGTTGAAAGTGACACTAAAATATAAGAGGCCAAGAACTAGGACAGGTCTTTTATTTTCTTCCAATTTGTATTAAGATAAAAAGCCTCAGCCAGCAAGATAAGCTTTATTTCACAGCAGAGCTAAGACTAAGAGGACACTACCCTCTGCCAAGGTAGATAAAATTAGCTGTCTCAGACGACTACCTAAGTAGTACACACTATCAAATTTGAGGAAAAGAACCCTCTCTACAGGCAGAATTAGTTTCATTTTAACTGTTACAAAACTTAGTGACAGCAACATCAGGGTTCAACTGACCTGCCCCAATTCTCACCTTTAAATCTAACAGATATAATAATTAAAAAAAAAAAAAACAACCTAACAAACCAAAAAACTTTCTGATGATAGAAAACATACAGTACTAAGAACTAATAGCTCAATGGAAGACTGAAAAGCAGCATTCATTTTTATTGTAATATGGAATAGACTAAAAACTAAAGGAAGTCTGATCGAAACTCTTAGTTGAAGGCAGATTTTGACATTCTATATAAATTTACAAAATAGGATGTATGGGTGAGATTTGGTTAATTTCAGAAGGCACCTCAAGGCTAAAAGGCTTTTATAAATCTATAATCCTTTCATTGATCAAAAATACAACATTTTATTGCTGCTATTCAAATAGCAAACAAAAAATCTCGTCTTGTTCTTCAGTCTAACAAGGAATCCTCCCCCATTAAGCAAGATTAAATTACAGAAAATATAGAATAAAACTGAAGATGTCACAACTTTAGAAATACAGTGACTTTCCTTGTGTGCTTTCAAGTCAGTGAAACAGTGAAAGAAGAGTCACTTTTTGCCTTTGTGATGTTAATGAACTAGAGACCACGGCAGTCACTCTCCCCTGGGCACTGCAGTACCATTTCATCACGGCTGAGCCACGGGCAGCACTCTTAGGAATAGAAGGTGAGGACACTCTGGTGATTCCCACGAACAAGGAGGATTGGTGGCAGGTCTTTAGAGAGAGCTTCCAGCCAGGCCATGTACAGTGCACTGGAAACTGCCCCTTTCCGGGCCACTGGCAAGCTCCTGCAAGCCACAAGGGAAACAGCTTTGAAAAACCTGGCCACGTACAAGTCACATCACAACAAACATGACAGATGATTCCAGAAAGATATAAATTTTAAGTCAGATTTCCTAATCTTTTAAATCTTACTTTTTCGCCCCCTCAGAATTCATGAGTTGAGAGTTTGTATCTTAAAGATCACTGGCATTTACATCCATTTCCCCTCGCTTTTGGCCTGTTGACACCATTGAATACTCAGGCAGCTTCATGCAGAATCCTCCTCAGCTGAGGACATTTTAAAATAGAGCAGTAAGAAACCTACAATGTGCCTCTTGTTTGTTCACACCAAAAGCAATCCCCCAAAAATCTGTGAGCAAGATAATGACTTAATTTTATCTAGAGAGATCCTCTAGAAAAGGAAATCAAAGGAAGGACTTGAGACGAGAGGAGTAACTGCACACAGGAGTAAAAAGAATGTGAGAATCCTGAGCTGCACCACAAATGTGGAGGTGACTAACTAAAGCAGGATAATCAAAAGCAGAACACTAAAAAACATATTTGTTTCTTCAGCAGAATACTTCTAATAAATAAATAAATACAGTCAGCACTGAAATCTCAAATATTTCTATACTTCAATGCCAAGGCAAAGTCCTGTTCCTGATCTATATTTACATTTGTATTTTGATTTACAGCTCCCTATCAATTCAGGTAACACCACAAATCCAAATAATTTACTTACATGACAATTATGTTAGCTGTACTTGAATGTTCCTTCAGCAACTCGTTTAACCTAATCTGTCGGTAAGTCTGTGAATAAAATGAAACTTGTTAGGAACAGCTTTTATTTAAAAACTATTAAAAAAATCTTAAAAAAAATAAAAACAGAAAGAAAAACAGTAAGACCAGCTGGAATGAGTAATTAATAACAAGCAGGCACTTCCACCTCAGTGTCGAAACTCATTATCAAAAAAACTGTGGTTGTAAGGTTGGAAAAAAAGAAAGCAGCAAGCTCAGAATGTGCAAGCAAGCCAAGTGCTGCCCTATCACAGGATGCAATTTATTTTCTCATACAAAGAAACACCTGAGAAGAAATACTTTTGTGTCTCTGTGGTGCAAAACAGCTTGGGAAAGATGTCAAACCTTTAACTGCTCCTCTGCACCACAAAGCATCATTTGGTTTTAGTGGAGATTTTAAAAAATAATAAAGCAAAAAACATTAGCTTTGTTTAAAAAAAAAAATAAAAGATGGTCACAAACATCTGGCTATAGACTAAATGATTCTAAACTAACTGCTGAAATACTGTAGGAAAGCAGTCTGGCCCCTGCTCATATTCAAATGTAGAACTTTTTTGCTTTTGTGAACGATCTAAATGGTTTTAGATGTTACTTTTTATCTGCTGTTCATAAAAAGTGCTATGGAAGAGAGAATAAAAGGAATTAACTCATTGTTATCACAAACACAAATGCAGTAGGAGAAGGAAGTTTTAACTGAAGTAACACTCTACAAAATACAGAACCTTTGTTTTGTAAAGCTCAAGCTCATTATCTGTTATCCTCCATGGCTCATCCTCCTTCATTTTATCTGCAACTTCTTGTTCTTTATCATCCTCATGAAGTCGGAAGGGCTCTATCATTTCCTCAAAAGCTGCAATACTGGAAGGATTAAATGAACAAACATTAGAGAATATATGAGTTTTTATTGAGTTAAAAATTATTTTCATGGTATCAGGAGTTATTTTATTGCTATGTAAAAACAAACTGAAGGTTTTTTTCCCCTGCCTATTTTAGTTAGACCATCCAATCAGCTTTTTCCACGTGCAGACATTGTAATTCAGCAAACAATTCACCACACAGATAAAGTTTTACTCAGTTCAGAAATTTACCTTGAATTTCAGAAGTTGAACAGTACTATCCTTAAAAAAGGGACAATAACTAGGAGCAGGTTCTTCAGAACTAACTTTGATATTACAGTAAAAACCAGCTATCAAGTCTCATGCCATTACTGTTAGGATTCTGGCTTTCATCTTTTTACTTTGCTTCTTTTATGTCTTTCCAGTACAGTCCAGGAGCCACGTTCAAATGAAAAAAACCACAGATCTCTAACCCAGTCTTCCTGTTGCACTTGTAAGAATATGAATACTTGGAATTTACCAGGACTTTAGAACAAGAACTTCAGAATAAAACCTTCTGAAGATCAAGGAGGAATTAATTTCTGCTAGAAAGAAGAATTCACATAACCATACTTTTTTCACCTACAGTTCCTCCAGGAAACACTCACATTACAAACAAAACATCTTTTATTTACCCTTGGTGGTCTTTACTGTACAGTGACTTCACCTCAATCAAAAGAAAGAAAGCAAATGTGATCTGCTATTCTTTGGCTGAGCAAAAAGGAGATCTAATAATAACATTATTATACAGCACAGCAACTGTTAAAAATGAATCTTCCACTTAGTTCCCAGCTGTTGTAAATACCTAAATGGTATTTAGAAATATTTTGGATATACTGTGGGGATGTATCCATAGAGACAGAAATAAAAATGCTCTCAGAAAAAGTAACTAATGGATCATTTCTATTAAACAAAAATAATTCCACATGATTCTCAGATCTCAGCTGTGATGCATAAATGGGTGCTACTCCAGAGCTTACACCTTTCACAGCAGCAGGCTCCTGGAAGCTGAATATCCACCAGAATGACAGAAATATTTTGTTTTACTTTGTTTTAGTTGCTCAAGGTATTCTATAGATTTAAAAAATATATTAAAAAGGTATAAAAGAATTCATATTAACTTAAGCATTTAGCCAAGTTCTAAAATAACATTGCCCAATTTCCGTGGCATATCAAGGATTTCAGATAAATGCAAGCCCATATAAAAGATATTTTTACAACTTCAGCATACTCAAGAAGGCCTGAAGGGAAAGAGGATAATGGCAAAAGAGGGTATTTTTAGATCACACACATTCTGTTCCAAATTTGTGCTGAAAGCCACCTACAATTAATGGTTTTTGGAACTTGAAAGTAAGAAATATCATATATATGAGCATTCCTGTGTACATTAGAAGTCCAAGAAAGTTAAAAAAGGAGAAGCAAAAAAAAAAGCACCCAAGTCAGCCTATTTCAAGACCAAACTTTGTTACAGTAAACCAAGACATTATGAGATTCAGATCATATAAGTTTTGGTGAACATCTCTCTTCTTAAAGAAGATTGCTCCAGACAATTCAGGTACTCTTTTAAACTTCATTCTTCTGAATTTAGTATTACACCCTCAGGGCCAGAGATAAAAAAATACAGATTTCTGTATTCCTGGACATGGGAATTATTGTTAATTAATTTCCCACATTTTGTGAAATACTGAGTAACACAGGAATTTCTGTACCGTAAGTTATGTAGGAAAGAATGAAGTGCTCTAACTTAAAGACATCACAAATTCAATGAACAAGATATGTTTTGAGACTTACTTTTCTTTCTTTGGCTTAGTATTAATATCCCCAAGGACCATAATATCTGAGAAGTCTATCCGAAATTTGCTGAGCAAAGTAGCCATCCTGCATCAGAAAAAAAGAAGCCTTTATACATGATCACAGTTTTAACTATTTCATGGGTTAAACAGATAGATATTTGGTAATAAAAACCACTGGTTTAAGAAACAGAAAATGTCATCTTAAATGTAATAAGGACAAAAATCAAACTGACTTGGCATATGACTGTAAATCAACAATATGGTTTGGAAAAAAAACCCAACCACTTTTATGGCTTTAAATAAGAGAAGAGCTCTCTCATGAAGATAATCTCAGAAAATATTTGACAACAGTGCCAGATAACATAGTAGACAAATTAGTCTGAGGTAACTCATCCAAAAACAATCTGGGAGAAACAAAACCTTTTTTTGAGAAAGGCAACAGAATATGATCACACCTCCAGCAAAGAACAACAGAAATAAGGCAAGTAGGAAGAGAAAGTAATCCAATGTTTAACATGCTGTATTAGCATTTGAAATGGAATTCTTAGGGCAAACTTACGCTCTTCTGTCATGATCAATCCTGTTTATTTTTCCACCAATGAACACCCTGATCTTGCAGTCCTTCCACTTCTTCTTGGTTGTGATAAGGTAAGGAATCAACAGTGTCAGACCTGTGTTTTGAACAGAATTTGAGACAGATTAAGAAAATTGTACTGCGTTAAATAGTACAGATTTTGTATGAACTGACTGACAGGTATCTATTAACAACTAATCCAGAAGTGCTCCAATATCAACATCTAAAGGTTTTTAAACTATAAAGCACATTACCTCCATCATCAAAGAGCCACCAGACGTCAATATTGCTCTTGCCTTGTTTCTTCTGGAACTGAGAACTGGCATCAAGCAATCTTTGGTCAGCCAAGCTTAAGGGAGAGCTCTTTGAATCTGTAAAAAATACATGGTGAAATTTTGGTTTTGAAGTGTTTTGCTTAATCACTTTGAAAATCATCAAATGCAAGTTTTAATATTTTGCAATATACCTATTTTTAAAATAAAAAATTTTCCTTATGCCTCCCAACCCAACTCCAAATTTTGATTGACTGGATATAAGCTGAACTGTATATAAGTATTTAGGGTATCTGAACTGGTATTTAGGATGTCTAGAGACTCGTAATTTCAGCAGTGAAGTAATTGAACAGGAATCTGAAAAATAAAGGATGATTAAGATCTTCACATAAATATTTGCCTGGACAGTTTAACTTTGCTGCAGCTTTAGGTCATGCACTCTACCTCTTTCAAATGACAGAATTTACCTAAAAATACGTAGGTAACTGATTTCACAAGTAAATGTCATGTCCTGAGCCATTCTTTCCTTAAGTCCAGCTTTCTTTAAGCACGTGGTGAAATTAAAAGCTATTTGTGCATATTGGGCCCTTTTGCAAAAAGCACTGTTTTGCATAACAAAGTTACTTGATTTACTGAGAACAAGACAATAATAGCATTTTCAGTTGGAATAATACAGATATTCTTTTTTGAACTGCAGGAAAGAAGCCCTAAGTTCTTTCTCTTAATTAAAACCTCAGTCTGAGTAAGAGCCAGGAGTCTGACATTCGTCTCTGTCCTTATTTTATTAGGAATTTTTAAAATTTAGAGCACATCTGTGACTGATTTACATTAATATACTACTTTATTGCATACTGGGACTTCTTCCAAACTGCCATCTTGTGCTTCAAGATATAATCTCACTTTCCATTATAAAACACAAAAGCTTCTAGCTGCTGAAATTAGGAAGAAAATGTCAAAACAGTTCAGATGAATTGCAATTAAGACAAAAAATACCTGATTAACTCAGAACAAGTCTGGAATAAACGAGGAAGTGAAAACTGCTCAGTTAACTTCTCAAAATGCTGAATTGAAGGACTATTTTAAATTATTTCAACAAGTTCACCTCACTGAGTAGCTGTACTAAGCCTTAATTTTCAGGATATTGAGTTATTTCCAAATCACAGAGCAACAACTGTGACTTTGGCAGATACAGTGAATAAACTGAGAGCATCTCCACTATCCCATCAGAGGGTATTTCCTGAACCAAGCAAGGGCCCAGACAGACACCTGAGATACAAAACTGAGAGAGCAGAAAGATCCTGAATACATTTCAAATGTTACTTCAAGAGAAGAGCTTTTTAATTTTTTTTTTTATTTCAACACTTATGCATAATCCTTTCTCAGTAGCAACTTTTGGGAATTTCCACAATGTTGCTTTTTTATTCACAGCCTAGTCCCTAAGGGTGAATCACATTCTAAAGCAGATATGAAGAAACAAATAAACATTGCATGGTTGGTATTTTCCTCTCTGGTACTTAGGTGTAGAAAGAATTACAAAAGGAAAACTGAAATCAACAATGTGAAAGAATGATTTAACACAAAAAGATGGAAAATGCCTGCCTTTATTCAACAGTGGTTGTGTTGGAGTCTTTCCATCGTCATCCTCCTCTGGAAGGTTTTTAAAGACACAAAATAAAAAGGTTAATTTCCTTTATGATATTAATGAACACAATACAAATGCAAATTTAAAAAAATTAGAAAATAAAGATGTGAAATGAAGCGGGATTTTTGGAAAGAGAAAAGCACAAATGCAGCCTACCAAATCCTAAGATTCACTTGTACTTCAAAAAAATTACATATACCTCCACTACCCAACTAACTATTGAGGCTTTTACTTTGTAAGAGAAAAGTTGCTTATTGTCATGTCAAAGTATCTTGAATGATTTGTATCTGTTAATATGCACATAATATTCTAGTCTGAGATGAACAAGCCTCCATAAATTTAGCAGCCTTCCAAGCACTCGTAACATACAGATGTGGGGCACATTCCTCAAGCATTTTTTACTGTCTCTCAAAAAAATTTTTTTTTTTTAAACTGAGTTTAAGTCATTGCCTATCACCTGGTTTATTTACGGGACTAGAAACAAATACTTATTTTACATACCAAGTACTTAAGAGATTAGACATCAGCATCTATAAAAGCGTAACACTTCTATTCCACAGATTAAAAAATCCCCTAAATAATCCCTGGGCAAAGAGAGAGAGGAACTGAGGAGGAATCAGAGAGAAAAAGAGTGAGAATTCAAGGCTCATTGCTGACTAGCAGTTACCTTTGCGTGAAGTGGGAGCTCTTTCACTGGATGGTGGAGCAAAAGCTATGGAAGTGTCTGTCTCAGACTTCTTGCTGTAATCCACTTTTACTATCACATCCTTGGTGCAGGGAGACTTCTCTTGGGATGACAGCAAATCTTTGTGAAAGCAAAAGACCTATTAGAAACCACTGAATTGCTACATACAGTATCAACAGAGGTGTGCGACTATACTGAGTCGGTTTGAAATTAATTACATGGTGCTGCAACTGTTACACCACAAAGAGGTCAGGAGGGAGAAAAAGCAACACAGAAGTATTCCGTGAACTTCTTCAGAGCACAAAGAGGCCCCTCCTCGGAGCAGAGCTGTCATTTTCTGTTATTTTTCCACGTTGTGATTGTTGATTGCATGCCCAGAGTCTAAAAACAGAGCTAGGTAACACTGTGGAACTACAGCTAGAAGACGAAAAGGAAAAAAAAAAAAAAATCTCTTGGTGAAATGTTTTCTGTTTCTGCTTTTAACACCAAGAGGCAGATGAGCCTTAGGCAGGGCACAGAACAAGTGTGTCTGTCTCACTTCCAAGTGAGATTTTTTCCAGGTTTGGCTTCTGTGGAGCAGCTGTCAGAGCTGATGCAAACTCACACAGTCCCCAGTGGGTACCAAGATCCTTCTGACACCCTGGTGTTACATTCCCAGTTTTCTCAGCAGTGTTGTTTCCACTGCAGGTTCACTCCTTGCCATTTCTCACACTCCTCTGTCCCCCTGCACATGGTGACAGACTCCCTGACTCTCTCCTAATACTAAAACATTCATCTTTTCCAGTGAAGGAACCTCCTCTTTCAGGGGGATGCCTCTTCTTGTGCCACTTCTCCTCATGGAGCAAGCCACAAACAAACTACACATTATCAAATCAGGACAGCTGCACCAAAGCTCGCAGGCTTGGAATTTTACTAAAATTACACCATTCCACTTAAGAACACTACTCAGAAAGCACAGAAAATCTTCCCAAATTTGAGGCAGACTAATCAGTCTCTAAACTAGTCTGTGTAGGGGGTGGCAACCCATGCCAAACTCAGTGGAGTTCCTGCAGAGTGCAATATTTGTTATGATTTTCATCATTTCTGGGCTTGAGCTCCAAATACTTGATGCCAACTTGCCAGCATCATAAATTAGTTTCAGGAAAGTAGCAGGTCTTCTGGAAGCAGCTGTATGCAATTTGCAAACACAAAAAAGATGAAACACAGAAAACCCAAGTTCTGCTGCTGACCATAGGTCACTATCTTACAGTTCAGACTTATTAATTTCACTTCATTTTTGTGTACCATAACAGTGGTATTTTGTTGATTTTTTTACTGAGCTTTAGTGTTTTTAAAATGCAGTTTTAGAAGGAAATTATAACAGCAAATTCACCAGATGGAACAAAGTAAGTCATACCTTGGCCCTGAAGGTGAGAAATGTCCAGGCCCTCCTTGAGGCGGATGACAACTACACCATACTGAACATCAAAGGCATCACTAAACAAAAGGGACAAAAATAAAATGTTACAACTTTTCCCAAATGAAAAATGCACCCTCCCTGAACAAGTTCCAGTGATTAAGCAGTGCTGTTGGAAGTCCCAAATTAAAAATTTGCTTTAGGACATCAATTTCAATTCCAAAACATTAACTGAACATCATTTTAGAAAAAACAGTATTTAGAAAGGATACCTACTCCTCCCTCTCTCCACTGTGTAAACAGTGAGTAAATAAAATCAACAGTAACAGGTCACTCAAGTTCTGCACAGATAATAACATAAAAATCTGTATTTCTTGCTGTTATCTCAATCCATCAAAAAAGGGATATGAATAGATCTTTTTGATCTGAGAACTAAAGATTGCTGACATCTTCCCAAAACATTTGGGTATTAAAAACACCTAAGATGATATAATTTAATATCACATTAGCTGTAAGTTAGCTATGATGTGCCTACTCCCATTATATCTGATACTCCAGTCAAAGAGAGGCAGAAGTTCACCTTCTTCATTGAAGAGGGCAAAATCCCTGCATAAATTCCTGAGTAAAAGTGGAGTAAAGTTAGTAACAACCCCACCCTTAAAATATAAGACAAGAAAAAGATGAACTTAACCATATCATACAGGTTGCATTAGTCATTAATCATCAGCCTTTACATATAAATACCTCGTTTATTACAAGCAATCATAAATCAGAGAACTCCCTCCCATATCATTTCCACAGACATAAATTTCTCAGGATTTCACAAATTAAACATTTCCCTTTAGAAGCAGTGAGATTTGATTAGAAATGTTTGAAGTGTCAATGTATTCTGTAATAAGTGCAAGAAAAATTGAGGTCGATTTGTTTTGTCTATTAGTGAACATTTTAATTTAATTGTTTAATGTGTTAGATTTGTAGAGATTAGATGTGTTTCTATTGTGTGCTTCAGAAACTTTTAGTTTTCCAGAAATACATTTGACCTGCAGTTATTACCTCCTGAGGTTTCTTTAGGGATGTGGAGAACCACATGACTTGTTGACCTTGACAGATCTTCCTGCAAAAGCCATCCCAAAATAAAATGGGAAAAAAAGAAAAACTAACCAATGTGTTTCCTTATTTTTCCACTGTATTTGGTGCCCCTGCTTTTCTCTTAAAGACCTGGGTGAGATGACTTTTTAATGTCCTTTTCTAATATCCACATTGATAGCCTAAAGCCCCATCTTCTCTCTCTTTTACAAGCACAGAAAACGAGAAATATAAAGCACAAAGGAAGTGGGTTAAACAACACTTCAGCTGAACACAAAATCCTCTCTGTATGTAAAATAAATTTTGGTTTTGTTTTCTTTCTTAACTGCTACCCAAACAAGTTTTTACCTTGTCTGGGCAGCAACACAAGTTACTCCATTAAATTTTTCGGGCACAACTGGTATTTTCAGTATTGTCAAGTTACTCTGCGATTTCCTTTCTCTTCTCCTTTCTGTTCCAGTCTGGGTGTCAGTGCTGTGTATCCTGTGAGTAAAGTATTTCTCCTCCTTTTCAGACAGCACCTCTCAAACCTCAGACCTCTGCCACAACTCTTTTTAGATACAGAAGGTTATTATGGAGATTTCTAATCTGCTTAAATTGTAAAGACTTGCTTATTAATTTCCGTATCAGAAAAAACCCAAGGTACTGAAGACTGCTGAAGGGAAAATCCAGGTCCACTTGAAAGAGACTTCATGTAACTAAGATCTTTCTTACTACCAAACATACTGAAATGGAACATAGCAGCCAAAACTTTGTGTGTTTTCTACTTACTGGAATAAATTGATATAGGTTTCAACATCTCTCATATCACCTTGTCTCCAGTTTTTCTTAAATCCAACAACAAGGGTGTTAGGTCTCATTCTACCCAAACCAGCAGCCTAAGAAGAACAAGAAGGATTTTATAAAATAACACGTTACTGAACTAAAGGTTCTGTTTCCTGCTTAAGAGAATAATAAAGTACTTTTCATCAAGGCTTTCAAGATAGTTTTGCAAAAGGAACATTTTTCAAAATATAAACCTTCCGATTTTGATGTGCATCTTGAGCACTTTAACTTTTATTTTAAAAATACCTGCATTAAGTATTGTCCTCCATCCCTCAAGTCCTCTGCATGCACTGGTGCATAGAAAGCTTTCATCTTGTTTTTAATTAACCATCGCTGATATTTAGCCAAATCAGTTGACAGCTCCTTCATGGCTTGCCTCCGAGGACCCTTTCAAAAAAAGGAAATAGTAAGAGGGGAGGGAACAAGAATTTGGAATATGAATAATGGAAGTAAAAAAAACCCCCTCCCAATTTTTTAGTGCCACTGCTAGAAACTAGTTCAAACTCAAGAGAGCCTCAAAACATGCTTCCACACTATCAAAACCACCCTAAACCACAAAATACCAGGCACTATCAGCACCAAAAACTGAAAAACTTTCACCATTTTTAGGAAAAGGGTTGCTCAAACTTTAGCAATCTTGTTCCTGCAGAGCACAACCCTCTTTCCCAAGGGGTGGCATAAGCTTCTCCTTCAAAGCATTAACAGTTTTAAAAGAAAAGGGCTTTGCAAAGAAATATACACAGATGCAGGATGACTTAATATTACACTTTATGAGAGTATTTGTATCCTGCAGTCAAAGTCACCTCCTCTTTAAATAATTCCTTTATGTTACTTCTCTTGGGGTGAATCTTTTGTGCTCCTTCTGGACATCAAAATGCAGAATACAGGACGAGATGTCATCAGGAACACAGAAGCCCAGTTTTTGTAGAAGGACACAGACTTGACCAAATGTCAAAGCTACTGAAGAATGAGGCAATGCCACCCTTCCTGTAAGAAAGGCATTTTAAACAGGGAAAAGATATGCTCCCAAAAAATCTTCAGTTGCTTTCCCAGGAGAAGGATGACACGACCTTATTCTTTTCTGTATAGCCCTACTTTTAAAAGGCAGTGATTACATCTGGGATATCTTACCTCAGTTTGTCCTTTGATATTCACTGAAATATTAAGTTTATATAGACAGATATTAAAAGCTTCTTAAGAAAGTATCTGTGTGTGGATTGCATTAACTTGATTTGCTTAAGAACTCTACAAGGGAATCAATTTCCCAATATTCACTTCAATTAGAAGTAAAGAGTCCTTCAGCATTTAAGCATCAAATAATCAAAGGTACTGATTTTTTACAAATTTTCCCCTGTAGTATGCCTAACTGGAATAGTGATGACCCATGCATTAGCAAAACTTACCAGTAAATTTCTTCGTGCATGTTTTTATGTCTAATGATGCTTTCACTTTAAAAAATACCAAATAAATAATAGAACCAAAACTTAAACATGAGTCAGAAACAAAGTCAAACAGGTTAAAAAAACCAAACCCCAAAGCAGAGAGAAGAAAAACACCAATAAAGCAACTTTAAAAAGTAAAGACAGAATAAACTTACCATATGTACATGGCCACAGATCATCAAGCCCACGTTCTTGGTGAAAGCATGGACAAGGTGAAGCAAAGCTGGACGTGCATTGGGAGCACCTGTCATAATTAAGCACTGAGGTCTAGAATTACGAGGGGAAAAAAGAAGATTGGAATTAATCTGGAGTTCTGGGGCTTTTTTATCAACAGAAAAGTTTTTTTCCGAATATTAGCCATAACAACATATTCATCACTGCAAATGTAATAACCTCATCCACTTTTATAAGACTATGTTAAAGAAAAGATCAGTTGCTACCTAACTGTCAGCAGATCTATGACTAATTGCATAAAAATTTAGTAATCCCATTACATCTGAAAATCTACACATTTAAAAAGTTCAAGAACAGATTTTAGACAAGACTAGGGCAGAAGGATTAAGTTTTTCTTTCCCACTGGTAAATCACATCCCTTGCATTTTGTAGCTTAGATTCTCCTGTGTCCAGCAGAAAAACTGGAATCATATGCTCATTTTACATTACTTTCCTTCAGAAGGCAGAGCCAACCTAGTGCAAGTAAGTCAAAACCAACTTTTAAATCAATTTTAAAAGAGGAAGTGTCCAAACTTCAGAACTCATTACAGGTGATAATTTTTCATAATCATCATAATTAATATCTAATATCATACAAAATCCTCTAAGCAATCTCTCTCAATCTCCTTGGCTGCTCCATTTAATTTTCATGGATGCTTTGTTGAAAACAGTGCTGCTGCCAGGCTATCCATAACCTCAGAGGATGGCACCTGTACTAAGAACCCCACTCCATCTGTAATTCCATTTACTTGGATAAATCACAGGAGAGGCACATGGACCTAATGGAAACCTTGACAGTAAAACCACATGTCAGCAGCCTAGTGAACACAGAAAATTCCCTGTTTTTAAGTGTCACCTGAAGTTTTTCACATGATCTTCCACTCCTGAGAGTCGAATGGAATGCTGCAGTGCATTCAGGTAAGTCAAGGCTTGAGTTGAGGATCCCCAGTTCACATCTGTTGGAAGATTTGAGGTTCCAATGTGTTATTTGCAGTTGTCCATTGTAAAACTACGTGATCACAACATGAATGCTGAACACTGACTAAACCCAGAGATTTAGTTGCATTTTATACAATGCCAGTCAACAACCCTACAGCTTAACAGGCAATTATATTTAAAGATAATATTTTCGTAGAAGTCTTAGCAAAAAAAGTTAAAGAAGGGAGTAACTGACTTCTTTATGTCCACATTTCAAAGACCACATCAACTTCACAGTCAAAAGAACACCACTTGAGGAAAAAATACTGTGCTGAGTTATTTTATACTACAGCAAAGAAAAAAACTGAATCTCAAAACAAAGTCAGATACCTGCAGTGGAAAACTGCTAGATTAAGCAGATCCTTTAAGCAGATTATTATTTTTATGAGGAAAAGGAAGATCCCACTATCATCTTTTTGCTCCAGTACTTGATAGCCACAATGAATTTACCATTTTTCATATGCACTTTTCCCTCCAATTCTCATTTAGACATTTATGCCTAAGTGGCATCTTCATAATTTGGGAGAAGGGGGAAGCAGTGACTGTGCAGGAAAAAGTCAATTTAATCACAACTAAAAAACCTAAAACAGAAATTTTATCTAGTGGTCCAAACAGAAGGAAGTTGCTGGGGCTTTTCCCTGCCAAGGCCATCACTTTTTTCCCTTCTTTCCCCCCTCCAGAACCAAAAAATTTCCCAAACATACCTGGCTTCTTGTAAGTGACATAAATGTAAAGCCCAAGGACTATGACATAGGTTAGAAGTGCTGCCCACCAATTAATGACAAACATTACAATGCAGCATAGAATAGCTCCAATAAGAGAAATCCACATATTGTAGTACTTGAAAGCAGGGCGCCAGCCTAGTCAAAATAAAATTTTGGAGGGTAGAAAAAAAAGGGGGAAAATTAATTTAAACAACACTACAAGAGAAGGAAGGCACTGTACTTTTCCCCCTTTCCTGGTATTCTGCATCCATTACAAATGAACATCTGAGTTTCAGTGATGTACAAAATGCAGACTGGCACATTTATGCTTTCCATTTTCCAACACCTTTCAAATGAATTTGTATCATTCTCACACAGGTATGTAAATGCCCCTAATTTTGCCCCCTATGAGGATGCTTGTGCCAGAATGTCTATTGAATCAGGCTCCAAGAACTTTAGGCAATAGCTTTTTCTTTCAAAGGAAGTGAAGCATAAATCATCATCTCATATCTCAGTTTCTTACATACTACTGTTTTTAGTTGTGCATTTTTACTGTTTTCACATGGAAATTCTCACTACATGAAAAAGAAAAGGACAGGTATGTCCAAACAGAACTTGGGTACAACAAAGTACTGGACTGCCAGTGTTTTACATTATTTGCCACAAGTTTATCCAAAATCAGGTATGCACATGCACAACTTCACAAACACATCCAAGAGTAACAAATGTATTAAACGTACAATCAGTAAAGTTAGAACTGTTGTGCAAACTTATATCCACCCTCTGAGAAACAAAAAAATAAAAAAAAAATAAACCCATCAGTTCAGTAACTTAAGAAACTTTTAAGGGAATTATTCCAGTACACTGCACGTGGACTGGGTATAATGTACATTTGCTCTGCAAGCATCAGGTTTTGGCCTATCACTGTAGTTTAACTAAACTCCCATACTAAAGACTATAAAAATGTGGCAATACCACCAGCAATTCCTGTTTCTTCAGGACTGGAAGATGATACACGTTAACAAACTGAAGACAACATAAGGGTAGTTAGCCAGCACCAGCTACTGAATTAGCAAGGAAGCTTTCTTCCTGAGTTTCTGAATAAATTCTGAATTATCTTGTGTTCCCTCAGCAAAGATGACAAAAATCAGTAGCCCTCAAACCCTACAGGATCACCCAGTTCTCAAAATTTCAGAAGACCCATGAATACAACGTGTTAAGCTTTTAATGTCATGAGAATCAAATACGAATTTAATAATTAAATTAAGCCTTAATTTATCTTAAAGCCTTTTAAATTGCATTTATGCATAAAGGAATTGCAAGGCTAAACTCCCACCCCTAAAATGTAGTTCCTACCTGGAGACTTTGCAAGAGAAGCATGGAATACAGAGAAGTTAATCAAGGCATATGAGGCCAAGAAGAAATTAGAAATAATTGGAGCAATGACATTCAGTTCGGCTGTAAAATGGGGAAAAAAAAATGCAGGCTGTTATCAAAGGTATCATCCAATGACTTTTCAGATTACAGAATAAAAATTCTGCTACAAGGAATCTTATTTTCTGATATACTCTGAGGAAATGCAGCTTACCCTTTTTGCTGACAGAGCTTTATGTCAATGACCTCCTATTAACCAAGTAATCTTTTAATAGTTAGGAAATGTAGCTTTCAGTTTCAAAAATTTAAGCACTAGCAAGTGTTCTAGATGCACTTTGGAAGCAGTACATACTTTCTAAAGATCATTAATCGAGAAAATCTCATTCCTAGCAGGGTTTGGATCAAACAGTGCACTAATACACTGGGTTCTGAAGAATGCCAGAAGATTTTAATATTACAGACAAACACCATCACAACAATGACACGTGCTTACACCCCCACCAGTGAGAGGGAAAAACCTGATGCTTTCTTTCCTCGAGGCAGCATGGTACAAAACACTTGTATGTGTACTCTCACCATCATTTAAAAATAAAAAAAAGTGATCAAAATGCAGAATGTGCCATCCTAGCCTGCAAGTTTCTAGTTGCAATCAAGCTTTCAGCCAGCATGGGTAGCTCTGCCTCAAGTAGATGAGGACAAAAGAGGACAGAGCAAATTGGAAAAAGCAGTTTAAAGCACTGGCACATAGACAGACATAGCACAATTAGTTCGCCACCTACAGAGAACACATGTAATTAATTGTATCTAGACAACCTTTAGCAACAGCAGTGTCAGCAGTAGCTCTACCACTTGCAACTTCACAGAAAAGCACATTTTAAATAATACTGCTCATGCAAGTTTGTATTTTACTGAAGCTGTCGTTGTTAAATATCCGAAACAAACTCTCATATTTGCAAGATGTTAACACTGCCTCAAGTAAAGGATGTATTTCTATTGACTGATAGTACCTAAAGACAGACATCTACGGTTAAAAAGAGAAGTGCAGTTAAAAGTTACTGCAGTTCTTGAGATAGTTGTATTTAGAAGATGGGAGAAAATAAGCCTCAAAATAACCAGATTTAGAATGCTGGCTTAGAATTAAGCTGTGCACTACTTCTCTAGGACCGGTCATCAATATGCATTGGAATGCTTTCTCTAAATGACAAAAAGGGATTGAGATTTACTAAAATTTCAAACTAACCAATTAGTATGAATCCAAGAGCAATTAAAAACGTTAGAATATATCCTCTCAGAGGTTCATTGTTCTTCCCATAGCCTTTAGCAAACATCTGAAATCCTGGATAAATGCTGTCCTTGCACAAAGCCTAAGGGGGGAAAAAAAAAATTTAAAAATCAAGAGTCAACACGCATGCCGTCTTCCATTGCATACTGTCTTTCTTAACATTTCCTGATAGTTTATAGCCATCATGGACTAATTTTACTCTCAACTGTCTTTGCATCTTGACATTTTGCATTTCTACTATTCTATCCTTCAGTAATGTCCACCTGCAAGAAGCAGCTTTGCCATTCTGTAAGTAACTATCTATTTTCCTTCACTAGGGTCTTACAATCACAAAAGGCCTTTTTTTTACAGACTATATTTTCTCAGGAAGTGGAAAGTTTGGCCAATATACACACTAGCTCTCTGCATCAATAGAACTGACACCCCACTGAACTTTTTTTAACCCAATTAAAGACAGAGAGATAGAGATTGAATAGTTGAAAAGAAGGTAGAGCAAAACACACTCAGGAACCTCAAGAAACAGTAACAAGAAGCTGTTCTCCCATTCTAAACAACCAGTATTAGAATCATCTACTGATGCCATCTGATATGGATTATGACTGGCAGTATGTCAGAGCCCCCTTCCAAAATTCATGACTCAAAATTAATTATTCTTCAAAATATTACCAATTTCTTCCCTTACTTACCTGGAAGATCTTAGGGGCACTCACAAGAGATGCTAATGCAGATGACAGGGTGGCTGAGAAAATACCTGCAGAAATCAGTGGTGCAAATCCTGATACCATGCTCATGACCTGAAAAATAAAATAATTTTTAAAAAATATGTGAAAAAGCACAATTGGATGGCACCATTAACGACACAAACAAAAAAATACCATGCATTCTTCACTTAAAAGCTGTCTGAATATCATGCATTCATATAAATGAATGAACTAGAGACATCAAGGAATACAAATGCATCCTGATTTCAGGACAAGAAATGGTAGCTTTTCACACAATGTAGCTGTAATTCGAAGCTCAAATTATCAAGGGCAAAAGTCTTCAAGGGCTCATAAGAAGATTAGAAGGAAGTAATGGAAGTAAAATACTTTGGAATGTGTTACCTATTTCAACTACTCTATTGCTGACTAACATGGTCTCAGAAAGCCTAAGTGATAAAACAAATGAAACTGGGGAATATCTTGGGAAAGTTCATTGCCTCTTCTCAGAATCTCCACCATTCTAAGTTAGGATGTTTCTCCCCAGTCTAAACTACAAGGTCAAGACAAACTTGTTTCCTATCTCCCCAGGATCAAATCCCAGCACATCTCTATAATCTCAGTGACAGAAGTCAAATACGTAATCCTTGGTAAACTGGATGAGTAATGAGCTGGTACCTTCCAGTACCTCAAGGGCCCCTAGAAAAAGAGGGAGCTTATAATAAGTGAGTGCCACCCCTGTCTATAGCATGTGGATTCGAAAATCATCATCTTTTAAGGTCCCTTTCAACCTAAACTACTCTAGGACTCCACTATTCTACTGATTATTTCTGTACCATAGTTGCATCCAGCTTTGCATCTGTCATGTGAATTAAGATACACAACTGTGTAATTAAAAAACATTAATGGTTTAATAGAATACCTTTCTTTACAGAAGCTAAAGTTGCTTTAAGACAGCCAGTGTTGAAGAACTTTAGTCAACAGACCAAACCCAGCAGGGTGTTTTTTAAGCACAATGTGGTTCTGCATCATTTGCACTGCTTACTTGACTTTTTCACCCTAGCAATCTCATTTAAATTATCAGGAGAATGACTGAAGGAAGGCAAGAACAAACATGCAGAAGTCTCCTGTTTTAAAGTTATTGTCACCTGACATTGTAAAATCTTGCTATCTAAATAAATCTGACTAGGTCAGATGTTCTCAAACATAATGTATACATGACTGATGATGTTTTGTTCACCAGGGCTAAATTCATGGTAAAATTTGGGAGGATTTCTCCAGACCAGACTGACAAAGACTGCTGGGCCTCTCAATCAGCTGAATCTGTGCACTACATCAGGTTTCACTGGTCAGTTCAAGGCATGCCTTGCTTGAAAAGAGGAATGTAATAAATTGAGGTTGCAAAAAAGTTAAATATCTGTCAGAGTAATGTAACAAATGGAGAGAATTTCTTGAAGCCTACTTTGCCCTGGGTTAATTTAATTTTATAAGCAACAGAAGTCACAGTTTTAAGTGGCAATTTCTAACAACCCTACATTATGTAACAGAGTAAAACTTAAGGGTGTAAAAACGCTTTACTACTGTTGTAGAAAGAAAATTTTGCTATAGCAGCATAAGTTACAAGTGCAGAGTAATTTTTATAGAAGCAGCATGTAAATTTTTTTCCCCTGCAAGGATGGCTTAATCAATCTTCCCTCATTATAGAGGGAATCTCTGTAGAAGTCTCCACAACTTTTCTTCCCATATGTAAAACGTTTTTATTTTCATACCTTCAATTTACTACACTGCCTCATATTTTACATTCCTTTTCTAGGTTCTGTCCAATGCCTCCAGTTATTGACACTCTCTATTTTTGACTATTACACTGTTTTTATAAATTTGAGAGATATCTCAGCAAAGCCTATGCAATTAACATTTGGCATTTTAAAAGCTAGCAAGTTATGCCTTAGGTTAAGCGACTTTAGGAAGCTTCTCTAAGCTAGGAGAATACAGGGAGAACCTGATCCAGCAGAATCAGTGTGCTGTGGTGTTGAACTCCTCTCCCTCCCTCCCCAACACAATCCAGACCTCCTGACCATGAACCAAGGAGCCCACAAAGGCAAGTACCCATGGCACTGAAATTTTCATGCCTCCAAAATCATGCAAAATAGGGCAGAGTGGCCCTGTAACCACTGGTGTGCTGACACGGACATACAGTTCCTGCTGATAAGGGCCTCATTATGTCTGCCTGGCATTTACAGTTAAGGCAGTTTCCTAAATTTCAAACAATTAGGATCATGAAATACTGTATTTTGACTACTTCGTTCCTTGGTCCAGCACCCTGGAGCAAAACAAAAATGCTGTATTAAAACAACTGAGTTTCATGCTACTTTCTTACACAGTTGAAAAAAAAGAAAAAAATATCTGCATTTTATTGCCCAAAGCTGTAACTTTTTGTTGGGAAGCTCTAGGCTGAGGCTATAGAGCCCAGAGCAAATTTTTGAAAATCCTCTTCTACCAGGTGACAGCCTGGGCACAGAATGACCACTGACACTGAACAGAAATATCAGAATCCTGTGAGGATCTGTAATTCACTGACTGTAACAGAAACTAAAGATGATCTTCCTAGGAAGGTCTGACTAAGCCTGTCTCACCTACTGTCCTCATTTAAGAGCTTCTCACTCAATACTTCCACAGGTAAACCATACTACAAGCCGTCCATCTGCTGCCTGAACACACCCAAACCCTGAG
Organism: Acridotheres tristis; assembly: GCA_037013685.1. Taxonomy (NCBI): domain Eukaryota; kingdom Metazoa; phylum Chordata; class Aves; order Passeriformes; family Sturnidae; genus Acridotheres; species Acridotheres tristis. The sequence goes on from CM072919.1 coordinate 9,094,728, forward strand.
CTGCCCCAGCAGAACTTCAGGTCAATTCTTTGCCAGAAGAACTGAGAGCAGCACAGTGTCCTGAAGTGATAAAGTCATTACACAGAATTCAAACTGGCAATTTCTACCCCAGAACCTGCGTGTTTACAAGCTGGAAGAGAAACTGAACAATCTTCCCTCACCTTAAGGATTAATTTTAGTATGTGCAGCTATTTGTTCTCAGTTTTTACCATACAGAAAAGAGATGTAAGTTAGAGCCTGAAAAATGCACAAGCTTGGACAGGCCCCTTCTCACACACACCATGCTCTCATGAAAAGAAATATCTCTCTTTACACCTAACATTCAGAGATAAAAAACTGTGAGCAGTTCAGTTACAAAATGGACAAGTTTCTTGTCAGATAAACAGCCTCTCTCACACAAACATTTTCCTTCTGACATCTTCTGAGAAGACAGAATCAGACTCTTCCCAGAGATGTACAGTAAAATCTGGGAGGGTGAGAGAAAAAAACAACAAGGGAGAGTCCCACTGGGTGTTAGAAAAATGAAATTTCACGGAGGTGGTTTTCAAAACTACAACAAAGCAGAGGGTGTGAGGAGTGCTGCATTCTCTGTGCTGCCTCTGGCCTTAAAAGTGACTTTTTCTCATTGACACCAACTCTCTTTTCCACAGAGAGAAGCAAAAACAATTTGGGAGGCAGAAATACTCTGTATACAAGTAACCTTTATGTTAACAAGCTTACAAAAGTCATGACTTAAAGACACAACCAGAGGAAACCAGTTACAGGCTATTCATAGCTGTGCATCTGACAATTACGATGGCTCTTTTGAGCTCAAAACAAACAATGGAAGTCATCAGATTTTGCAATTTTGTCAATCCTACAAGAGCAATTCTGACTTTCTCTGAAGAAGAACAAAGTTAGCACCACACAACATACTCACATTATTCCATTACAACAATTTTATCAGTGGATTTCAGCTCAATCTCTAGCCAATTTTTTGTACACCTGTTAGGAAAACTTCGGGCAAAAATGTGACTACCACAGACCAAGCTGGAATCAGAGGGCAGTTAAATTCATTTTCCTTGGATTTTTTCAAACTCTTACCAGTAATTCATGAACAACTCAGTTGGCTGTGGTGAAAGACTATGAATCCCTTAATTTGTAGAAGACTTTTAAATACTGTAACATCGTGTTTAATGAAAATTCATTACCTTACTACCATAAAAGAAGATGCTGTCATGAATAATGTAAAACAGTCTTAGAAAACCTGTGTATTTTCTAAAAACTTAAAAATTTAGCAAACAAATTACTGACACAGGCTACCTATGGTTACTCAGCACCACTACTGAAAAATGAGTACATCTACCCTCACCAGTGAATGAAGACATTCAGGTTCCTAAAGAAAGCTGCAGCACCACCACCTAAATCTAAGCAATTTACACAGAAAAAGAGTAAATATTTATACCACCTGCATATAAACACCTAAGAGTTTTCAACATGTATACATTCTTTTGCATACCAGCTAGTGTACTACACACCTAATCCAGATAAAACTTGTAATTATGGAGATGAGTGTATTTAGCCTATGACTTTTCCTAATAAGAAACTAAAAAACCCAAGCCAACAAATCCAAGGAAAAACCAGACAAAATCTGCCAAAACAACAACAACCAAAAAAAAAAAAACCTAACAAAAAATCCCTCCAACTAAAACCACCAAAAACAACAAAAAACCCCCCAAAAATCCCAAAACCCACACAGCCCCCACAAACACCACACAACAAACAAAACAAACAAAAAAACCCCAAAACCCCACAAAAAATCACCCAAAAAACAAACAACAAAAAACCACAAAAAAATATCAACAAACAAAACACTAAACCAACCAAAGAAAAAAAAACAAACACAAAGCCCAATTACACAGATTAAGGAGAAAGTTTTATACCTGAAAATTGTTCATCAGCCCATAGTGACACTCTGCCCCTGCCTGAGAGTGACAGGATGAGAAGTCATAGTTTAGTTTGCAGGCTGCAGTAGTGCAATTTGTCAGCTCGTTGACAATGGTGTCATTAACATTCCCTGTGGCATCTCTGACTACACAGGAACCTGCAATTGACACAACAATAAAAAAAGCATTAACAAACTGAACCTGAATTTAAGGATCTGTGTTAATTCCTTTTTATGTAACCATAATCTCACAGAGCAACTTTAAAATACAGCATTTAGTTTTTTAACACACTAAAGTACTAAGCCTATCTTCACTATGAAGAACAAATACAAACAAAACAACTGCTCCCTTGACTGAAACCATCTTTAGTTTTTTTAATATATCTGACTGTGGGAAGAAATAGAAAGTTTTAGCCATGTCAGTAGACTTGCAGAAGTTTAAGAGCACAATTTTAGCTTAAAATACTACTTCTCTGAAGTGTGGGTTTTCAAATAGCTCCTGAATTGAAGTCAGTATTATACCACACCACTTGATTTGACAGGACAGGCACAGGGTGCCCAGAACAGCTGTGGCTGCCCCTGGATCCCTGGAATGCCCAAGGCCAGGTTGGACACTGTGGTTGGAGCAGCCTGGGACACTGGGAGATGTCCCTGCCATGGCAGGGGTGGGAATGAATGGGCTTTAAGGTCCCTGCCAACCCAAGCCATTTGATAGCTTTGTGATTTTATACTTTCTCTTTTGGTCATTTTTCTAAAGGAGTGCAGATTTGTTTTCTATATGTAGATGTTTGCAAACAGGTATATATTCTGCTACAGTTGGTTTTTTTTCCAGTCGTTGTGACTCATCCATTAAAAAAGATAAATTTCACAAAAGCCTGTTGCAAGCTATTCCCCAATGCTTAAATAAGCCATCTCCTGTGTGACCATGGTATTTTTTAGTTGGTGAAAGACAGACACAGAATACCAATTTTTCCACATTTTTTTATACTCATCACCTTAACTACTGTCTTCAGTTCATCTATGATTACTTTTTATTTTGCTGGTCAAGAAAATGCTGGAGAAAACTCATTTCAGCCTGCAAGTATTATGGAAAACTGAACAGTACTAAAAGATCATTAAGTCTTCTATTTCAAGGGATTTTCAACTCATATGGCAAAAAGTAGATCAGACTAAGTATTATTTAACATTCTGTGGCCTAATAGTAGAGGTAATCAAACTGCTTGAACACCAGGAAATACTTCCAGAGACTGAAATTAAACAAGAAGGGGGGAAAAGTCTAAAGACTCAATAACAATTTATTTTAACCTTTTAGGAACCTCAGTGACAAGAACTGCCATATGCAACAGAATCCCCTGACAGCTAAGGACCTGAATTAATTACTTGCAAAATAAGGAAGAAGGCAGAGATCTGCTGCAAGTTTATTCAGTAATATTCCTAGGCATCTTTGTCTGTTGTCTCTCTTCCATGGGGAAAATGAATTCCTAATTAGCTATACCATATTTAAATTGTTGTGAACTATCAGAACTTAATTAACAGCCCACTGCAACACCTGGTCCCAGTAGGTGGACATTAATTAATCCTTCCACTCCTCGCTTCTTTTTTTAGTTACTTATTATGCCTAATTGGTTAAATTACAGTAAAACTTTCCTACACTAAACAGCTGTCTCATGCTTTTCTTGTGAGTATGTGGAGGAGCTGAGGTTTATTTATTGTTTTTGTGTTTAACTAGTATTAAAAGCTCTGTAAGAGGAAAATGTTTCTCCTTCTTCACAAGTATTTGCCCCAGCCACTCAAGAAGTATATAATGGATTTGACAACACACTTCTCAGCTGAACTATTTGTAAGTAACATTTTGTTGGTGACAGATTGCAGTGGCAGGCCTATCATACTGAACAGCTCATTAAACACCTACAGTGCACTATCACAGCCCTCCTCTTCCTCATTTTGTCAAAGTTCAAACTCAGCTGGTTTGGCAGGCCTTTCAGACATGGAATCAAGATGTGGCAGAAAGAAACATGGCAGTAGGGACAAACTTAATGTGGGCCTTGCTCTGAGAGGATGCAGAACAGAAGCCAGGCAGGCTCTGTTCTCAGCAGAAGACACCTTTATATAAGTAACAATAAATGTTACTTTCTGTGACACTCATTCACAAAAGTTTCTTTTATTTATATGATTCTGGCAGCCTTTTCCCTAAAAGTCTCTAGGTCTTCCCTGCTGGAAAACAAAATTTCACCTTTTCACAGGCATTTATAAGCATGTTCCTGCCAAAGTCAAATAGAGCTTTGCATGAGAAAGTTTACAGCCATCTCTATCAAGTTATCTCCTTAATATACGAATTCCAGAGGTACTACAAGCCCTTCAGACTGCAGTTCAGAGTATTTAATTTTCCTAGTGCTGTAAACAGCTACAGTTAGGCTCTTGTCAATTAGTTTTACTTTCATAACTACAGGAAGCAGTTACAGGAAGCAGGTCTTAATGATACTCAGAACTTTGGCTTTTTTTTTGTTAGAGCTTCCCTTGTTTATAAAGAGATAAATGGAGTTCCTTGAAATGTATCTTCTAAGATTTTTGATGCAAACTGGCCTGTGAAATCTGCCTCCTCGTGCCACCTGCATGTCTGCATTAGTCCTTTGCTAAATTATGAAACTGCATACCTACAGTTATTTTTGAAATAGCTGCCTAGCTCTAGCAGCAGGATCATTAATTTTCCTTTTTTCACCCTTTCTACTCAGTTTAGCCTTCTTACTTACTACAGAGCATACAAATAGTAAGTTCAGAACATCCTCTTCTTCAGATATGACTGTTCTGCAACATTTACTAGCCCCTTCAAATCTTTAGTGACTTGGTCACCACTCCTCTGGGGAAGGAACAGAAGTATTTGTATTTGTCCAATGTTCCCATTCCAATGCCTCAAAAGGAGCTGTATTTAACTCGATCTCCAACTCCTGCTGCCTTTTTCTAACTAGCAGAATTCAAAGCATAAATCAGTACATGGCAGAACATTTCTGATGAATCAAACAATTTCACGTCCAGTTGGTTTTGCAAACTGCTTCTTTTGTCAATTTTTATACTGCATTTTTCATGTTTGGAAGCTGATCAAAGTATTCCATTAATAAGCAAGTATTAACAATCATTTTAGTCTTGTGTGGGTTGAGGTTCCAAAGGATTCAAATCTGGTAGCAAGAGGTCCACGCAGTCAATCTAATTAGGAAATGAGTGTAGCTCATTATGCTGCATAAAGCACAATCACTACAGAGCAACTATTTGGCAGAGCTACACTCCCACGTTAGCCAACAGAGGCAGACTAGCAAGATTAGTATATTTGGAAAGGAAGTATCATTAGTGGTAAGATCAATGGCACTCTTATAAATGAGAATTTCATTCAAAAGGCACCACAGCTTATTATAAAACAAGGTCTTGCATATAAGAAAACTTAGTATTGCTGTCAGAAACTAATTTATGTGACATCTGTAAAAAACATTTCCAATCATAGGCAAGAAATGTGCATGATTCAAGTACAATCCTGTAATCTTAGGGTTACTAGAATTATTTTAGGTTACTAGAATTATTTTATGCATGGGAAAAATGTAGTTAACCACTGGTGCTCTACAGTAAAACTGGTATCAACCCCAGGGCGACTTCTACAGAGGATTTCAAACAACTGTGGGGTGGGAAAGACTGGGAAGAGAAGACTCTGATCAGTCTGTGATCATTTCTCCTCTTTACACAAGAGCATAACATAACACCTCCAAAAGTGGGCTGATGAGAACGGAAGGCCTTTCTTGGTCTCCTCCCTCAACTGGGTAATTATTGCTCAAGCATCCTCCCCACAGTGCTGTCTGATCATCCCACAGTTCACTGCAGGTAGGTGGCTGATTACCATAATCCTCAAAACAATACACGTGTTTTTTCAGTGGATATTTCCTGAAAACATGCTTTTCTAATCCAGGGATTATCCCACTGTTAAACTGGAAATCCTTTAATGTAAATAACTGCAACAAATGAGGAAACACTGACAGAAGTCTTTTGTCATCCTTAGTCTGAAGCAGTCATTTTTCTTAGAACAGCCTCAGTCATTTCACAGAATTATAAAACCAGCTGAAAACTGAATCTCCCAACAGTAAAAACCAGAAACCTTTGGCTCTTCCTTTCCCATGCAGGAAAGTCAATTACATAATGACTTTACATAACAAATTACATAAAACCGTATCAAAACACACCCTCAGAATGAACATGAAAGGATAAAAAGTTAAAAACATTCTCTATTTACCTACAGATACTGCAATTCCTACGTAAACCAATGTAGTGATTAAGATGGCCAACAGCGTTCCTTTAGGTATGGCTGACTGAGGATCCTGAAAGAAAAATGTCAGTGGACAGTGATGACAGAGGTCAATGCACACTCGAGTGCTCGTGAACAATGTTTCCAATTCACTACTCACCGCAAGGTCCCCCGAGATATTTGCACCAGCAAGTATGCCAGTTGCAGCAGGGAAGAAAATAGCAAACACAGAAAAGAAAGTTTCCTCTTGTCGGAAATCCGGTCCAAAATTCTCCATGAATATCTCGGCTGCAGGAGAAGATTTAAGCCTGTCAATATTCACCTGAAAGCTGAAGTATTAACCCATTCCAGCCACTATCAGACCAATATAAAAAGCTGACAGTCACAGGATCTTCTTAAAACTAAGCATGGAATATTTAAGCCCTAATTCATCAATTCAAAGTAGAAGTCAACACAGTAAACTTAAGCAGATTTAAAGGTAGAAAAAATACTTACAGTATAATCCAGCTTTTAAAAATTTAATATATATTCAATATTAAGCAATACCCAAGTTTTGACCCAACTGCAGATGTTTGAAGAAATCAGGAAAAAAGCCTCCACAGTTAAGCAGGACTATAAGATATATTAGATGTTTAATTTAATTTTAACTGCTTGTTTTGCAAAAAAAGGTATTATTTACCATATTATAAATTGTTCCAACATACCATTATAACCAAAGAAACCTTTGGGCTTCTTGCTGTCCAGAGGAATAAATGTTCCTATGACAAAGTCTCCAATAGCAAGTATGAGGATCACCAGCAGGACTATCTGTGCCTGAAACACAATGACTGCTGTCAGAGAGGAGAACTTGTTCTTTTCACAGTATCAAGTGCTGCGCTATAAAATGTAAATGTTTACTTGATTCCAAATTCAGCTTCACCTGCTCAGCATGTTCTCTGCAAAAAAATGAGGAAAGCTGGAGAGAACTTGTACTTGGATTTTTTATTAAGAAATCGGAATAATTTCCTAGTTTTACGTGTAATCATTACTACCAAACCCCTCAAAATTATAGTTCCAAAGACAAAATGCTTAAAAGGACCAATTTCTCTATATATAAGCCTTCCAGAAGGAATGTGTTTGAGGAGATTCAAGAAATTCACATGTAGCCAAATGAAACACAAATGCTACTAGTGCATTGTTAGCCATGGTCATACTTGGTCTTGTATTTTAGTTTTAGATTTTTTCTGAAAATTTTCTTACATCCCGAATCAAACACCTTTTGTTTCCTATTTTATGCAAGGAACTCGGTTATTTTGCTACATTCTCATGTTCTCAACCCTTACTTAGGGAATTAAATTGCAAACTACAATTACTTGTTAATTCCTAGTTTTGAGAGTTCTTTTATTGTGACTTAAGTTTTTAGTCACTTTTCTACAGAATTATTATAAGCCCTACAAGTTGAACAAGAAGTACTTTAAACCATGCAACATGTCAAAAGTGCGAACAAAGATAAACCTAGGCATTGTAGGGATGGTTCAGGTCTTCCATTTCAATAAGCAATCAAAATAAGCAATCACACTGCTGTTATCTTTTGGGTTATTTGATTCCTTAGAAAGGAGTGCCAGTAGCTTGGGGGAAGCCATTCATAGACCTTCTTTAGGCCTAGGATCAGGAGTTAATATGCAATCATCACTGTGGTATTGTTGATGCCTACAAAACAAAGTTTTCAGTTCACACAGCCTCTCAAGAAAACAGGGTGGGACAGCGATAAACAGAGCAAAAGGGTCCAGAGCAGACTTAAAAGTCCACCAGAAGAACGGAGTTTGTGCCCTGTATTTAAATCTTCAGCCTCAAGAATAAGTGAAAGGTGTAAGGATGCAGCTGGGTGCTTACGGAAGTTTTCAGTAAGAAACACAAACGTGAAGTAATCACAGAGCAAATGCCACAAGTGGATTTTTCCAGTAACTAACCTAGGCTTCTCCATGAAGCTAGGGATGTTTGCTGCATATATTACTTAAATTCCAAAGTCTGAAAGAACGGGCTTCTACACAAGGAGCTGAGACTCTGTAAAGCCATTTTTTAAAGCAAACTTCCCTGGAACCAATCCCAGTCTGTCCTCACTTTTAGATCTAATTCAAAGGCATCATTATAGATTCCCCTGCTCCATTTTCCAAGGTATTCTCTAAGACATGGCTTAGGCATAGGAGAACACCACAGATCAAGATGAAGACATTAGTGTTTTGCTGTGCTGAGCTGTGTGTTAGCCCACATGAAATGCTTGTTTGACAGGTTCAGTTGCCTATCATTGCTCCCACCTGCCTCCTTCCATGACAGAGAAACCCGGTCTTAACTTTTACATTGAGGAAAGGACTAAAATAAGGGTGACACTGCAGTAATACCACTCACAACTGAGGCTTGATGTAGAAACATTAAAAAGGCGTATTTTCATGCAAACTATTGCTACATAACCACTCTTGCTACACAGCAAAATCATGATACTTCTTGTGACTTCAGGTGGCAGCAGCCAGAGGATTAATAACATAATTCTGTCAGAACAGTTCAGAATAAGGAGGTCAGCATTGTTTGCAGTTGGGTGTATAAAGATAGCACCAAAATTCAAGTTATGGACAGTGAAGAGCTACGTGAGAAAGGTAAACAGTTATTACAGAAGTTCAGTTTAGAAGATCTTGCCAAAGACAATTCCTATTGTAAGTTTCTTTTCTTCCTAGTAGATCAAAGAAATACACTCGATCTTCACTCACTTCTTCTAGGATCCCTATTTCTTGGAAGCAACAATGCTAAAATACCTTCTCTCATTTTGTTATAAATACCATCACCTTCTTGATGAAGGAGCATAAGAAACTTACAACACAAGGTTCCTTCAGCTGCCTTTCAGTGCAGAAAATAGGAACTACTGTGATATAAGTACAAGTTGGGAAGGAAGCCCCAGTGAGAGGCTCTCCTCTAGTTCTATTTTTTTTTTTTTGAGCAAATTATGGGCAGACCTTCAGAAAAAAAGCCTACAAGGTGTAGGAAACAGAAAGCAAGGTACACTGCATCACAATGCCAAGCAGAAAACTGGTAAGGCAGCTTCTCTCTTAAGGTACTTTTAAGATCTCTTCAGTAAGAGTTGGCCTAAGACTATGCAGCCACAAGGTGAGGGAAGGAGGTTTTCCCTCCTACACATTCATCACCACCAATGTTCAAAACCCTTTTCCATGCTGGGTCAAGTGAATGTATCCCACTGTTTCCAGGTGTAAAACAAACCAGAAGATAATGGAAGAGAAGGCAAGGGTACTGTGTTTGAGCTAGCAGAAACAACACAGCTCAAAACTGGCTTTGGTACCAGCCCTGTGTTCTTCATCCTCAGAATGAAGTTCACAGTAAGGGAAAATTCCCATGCTTAAGTTCTTACCTTCTCTTATGCTGTAATTGCCCAGAAGAGGGAAATACCATTAATCTACTTGACAATGTCCTTAAGAGTAGATTATGCTGGAGTTTAGGTTCTCAGAGGTGCTTAAGCTTCCAGTGAAGTGGTTTAAGATCTGAAATGCTGTTCAGAGCTGCACGTGCTAGTGCCAGGCCAAGAACTACTGCATAAAAGTCAATTGACTTCTAACATACCATCATGCAACACCAAATACACTGAATACAGTAAAAATAAATCAGACAGCTAAGGTACAAAAAACAGAATCAGAAAAGTAGAGAATAAAAAAAAAAAAGAGTTCCTTACTTTTGCTTCCCACTCCATTCCTGCAATGGAAATGCCCAGCAGTATAACCACTGTGATAGCCCCTATGATTCTGATATCATTCATTTCATCGATCATCAATGTTCCATTTTCCTAACAAAACAAACAAAAAATACATAGTCATATACTCCATCATGTAAATATCTTCCCTACTAAATAATAGCATTCTATTCACTATAACTTATTAATAGTTAACCTGCACACCACAAATTTACTGATTGTAAATTGCCTTTGAGGATACAAGTAATTTGGGTTTTGCCTTGTTTTTAAACCAATGAATCTTCCAAATGGAAATGATAAGGGCTCTTCAGCCTGGAGAAAAGAGAGCTTCAGGGAGACCTTACTGCAATCACTTAAAGGGGGCTTACAAGAAAGATGGGAACAGACTTCTGGATAGGACTTGTGGTGACAGAACAAGGAATAATGGTTTTAAACTAAAAGATGGCAGATTTAGACTAGATGTAAGAAAGAAGGATTTAACAGTGAGAGTGGTGAGGGCCTGGCACAGGGTGCCCAGAGAAGCTGTGGCTGCCCCTGGATACCTGGAAGTGTCCAAGGCCTGGTTGGACACTGGGATAGTGGAAGGTGTCCCTGTACATGGGAGGGGGTGGCACTGAGTGGTCTTTAGGGGCCCTTTCAACCCAAACCATTCTGTGATTCTGTCTGGATGGGGGATAGATTAGGTGACCTTGAAATGTCTCTTCCAAACCACACTGTTTTTATTATTAATCAAAAAACAAGTATAATCTTTAACTTCACATGTAAAGTATATACTTCACATATTCAAACATTCTATATGAAGTAAAAAACTTTATATACAAAGTATAATCAATATAAGCACTGTCATCTACGTACCTTGAGTAGCTCAACAACTGTCTCTGCAAAACCAACAACATACATTGCCACTGCCACAGCATTGGCAAATGCAAAAATCAGACCTATGGCACCACCAAACTCTGGCCCCAGACTTCTGGAAATTAAGTAATATGCTCCTCCTGAAAGAAAAAAAAAGTATAAATGACAAAAAGGCCCTCAACATGATAGAGGCTAAAATAGACAGTCATCAGCAATTTAGCATTTACAGGAGCCAGAATCTACTCACTCTTTATTCCCTGATGTATTAGAAAATAACCCTTAACTCAGTATTTTAGGGACGTGCTGAAGTTTCAGGAATATATTTCAAGTTCTTAGGAGAAGAGACCAGTTGGAAATAAATATGACTCATGCATCACATCATATTATTCAGGTATGCAACCAGTTCAGTGGTTAAAAAACTGTAAAACACAAGCTACAGTATAACTGGGTTTTTTACTTCAAACCACTCAAAGCACTTGTGCAGTCAAGATCAAGAAACTGGCAAAGCAGACTGCAACAAACCCACTAAAGTTCCAAAATTCCAAGGCGAGTTTCTAAAAGCTCTGTTGTTAAAGGAATTTTCTGCCCTCCAATGGGACTCTCAAGAGCCTGTTTTTCGTACTTTTGAGCTGGGCAAAAACAACATCTCAAATCCCACATGACAAATGAAAATCTGAGTATCTGGAGTATTACAGGAAAGTAAAGTTTAGAAAATGTAACAAAGGCATATTTCTCAAACTTAACAGTAAGCTTTCTAGAAGCGACAAAATCCTCCAGCTCCAGTCCGAAGCAACTGAGTGCATGTTAAAAATCTGCAACAGAAAATGCTTAATTTTCCTGCATTAGACTTCCAGGCCATACTCTGTGTTTCTTAATGTACCATTTAAAAAAATCTTAATGTAATGTAACATTTTCATAGGAACAATTGCTCCTATGGAATTATACAGTTCTTCCAATTCAGCACTTCTAATTTTCTAATGAAAGAGTATCTTCCGAGAGTGACTTAAAAAAAAAAAAAGCTCCTATACGAATGGGAAAACCTGATATACATAATGGAATTAAAAACTAGAGCATTTAGAAACTAAGCTTGACATAATTCTAACACTCATAGCTGATCTTTCCTATTAGGTCTGTTTACTCTGTGATGGTGAGGCTTTTGTCTTCATTCTTAATCTTAGTGAAGATAGTTTTATAAGTTCCTACTTTAAATTATACCACATTTTTATCCTAGTAGCAGCCTTGTAATGTCATGAAGCAGTTTGATTGTATCAGAGGCACCAACTATTTCCAAAAATAGCTGACACCACCACATAAACCATGGAAGAGAATGAAAACCATCACCCTTGGGAAAGCTGGAGCTAACAGTTTGGAGAGTTACTTGTGTGAAGGTTTATTTCAGGACATGAACACACATACAAGCACACTCTTAACCAACTGGTGCAGCTCAGGAGAATATTTAAGACCCTGCTCATTCCTGGATATATATCCTTAAAAATGTTTTTACTACAAAAATTTAGACCAATAAAGTTTATTTTACAGCAGGAAAGCAAGGTACTAGTTCAAATCTAATTAGTAGGCTACCTGTTAACTTTTTGTTAATTATGTGACTGTTTAATTACATACAGAACACAAGAAAGTCTTTGCTCCTCAGCAACATTAAAGTGTGCACTCCAGAGTGAGGAAAGCTTCAAAAACTTCATGAAAATAGCATTACCTCCTCTTACAAACCCATTCGTGGCTATTGCTGATGTAGACAGTCCTGTAATAGTTGTCACAACAGTGGCCATTCCAATAACCAAGACAGAGAGGCCTTTAGGAAAAAGAGGTGAAAAACACTGTAAGCCCGGCAGTTTTAAAGAGTACAAACCTTCAACTTAATTTCATTTAAATACTCAGTCTTGCAAATACAACACAAATTTACTTTCAAGCAAAAGGCTTCCTCTTTTTCCTCTCATGATACAAACAAAGCTGAGCAAAGATTCTCTTAAATCAGCAAGGTAAGAGCTGTATTCTAGAGATTCAAGGAAACACAGGCCTTTTGCAGATCAGTCCAACACTAAGATAAGCCTTTAAAAAGAATTGTTTGTATTTACTACACAATCTATATGCAGGTTTTAATAACCAGAGATCAAGAGTTTATCTCTACAGTTCACTAAAGACTTTAAAATGCAAATTTTAAAATACTTCCCTTGTACCTAAATGACAAAGTCTAAGTAACTGGTTGAAGTTTTTGATAAAGCTAAATTACCATAAAAACTGGCAATATTAAGATAATTTCTGTTTCTGTTTGAAGTAAAACCTCAGGATCAACACCTCTTGTGGATCACATCTGAAAGTCACTGAAATAAAATTATAGCACTAGCATACCTATTCCAGCTTGTCCTACGATCCATGATAGTCTGATGAAGAGCATCACGCCCCAAATATTCAACATACATCGTACCTAGGATAAAACAGAAATTTAACATAGTGAAAATGACTGCAGATGCGAGAACTAATCTAATTCTTCATTTCAGTTTTTAATGTTCTTGAAATTATCTTGCTGTATTTCCTCACTATTTTTCAAATCATTTCACAAGAACACGGTATTATTAAACAACCCTAAGTTTGATTTTTTAAGAAGGGACTTAAAAATTACCAAAAATTACTGCCTTAAACACAGAGTTTGGAGTATTTCAGTATCTGACGCTTGTAGCATGCCTTAATCAAACAGCAACAATAATTTAGACCTAAACTTTAGGATGCAAAATTCACACTATGGAATGTATGACATAAAATAAGATGGAAATTATGATGACTATGAGGTCTACAACCCCAGTTTGCATCTCCCACAAATCTCTCCCTCAAAAAAAAAAAAAAACCCAAAAAAACCCACCAAAGCAATACTCTTCTAATTAACTTACTGTTTTTAAATAACAAAAACTGCTGCAAATTTCCATTTCTATAACTTCTGTATCTTACAACACAGCTGCACAGTAACAGGATGGAAAGGTATGGATATTCTTTTTCATCCTTGTATTTACAACTCTGAGATCTCAATAAAAGAGTTTGCATTGTACAGAATTTAGATAGGAGACTAAAACCAGATCTTGGGTCTCTTTCTTACCTAAAGAGTAAGATATCAAGCCTACAAAAAAGGAGATAAGGATCTCTCCAAACCACAGAAGTACACTATGCATTTTTCTACTACAGTATCTTTTCCCTTCTTGGAAATCATGCAATGTAAAAACCCTTAAAACCTGTCCTAAGAAACCACAAACCCTTAAGAACTTGAAGCCCTGAAGCACTTACTGCCTTAAAATTCAGTTGAAATAAGAGCAACCTTTCAAAAAATTATGGCATTTATCACACCTCTCATACATATAATCTTTAAACTACACTACCACAATGCCTGCCACAAAAGAAGGTAGTTGGAAAGATCTGTAAGAATAGATCAGCACCTGTAAAAAACTGAAGAGCCAGATATCAAACTTACCAGTACACCTTTTATCCAGCCAAACTTGACCACCCCTTTGCTGTCAGGTGTGTAAGCAGCAGCTGCATCCCCAGCTGGTGTGCCTTCCTCACCATTTGCATAGCCATCCTCAAAGGGCTCCTAGGAAAACATAAGAAAAGTTTTGTATTTTGTGTGACTGACAGAGTAGAGTGGGCAAGTGAAACGTATGTTGAAAAAAAAAAATCTTACTTGTGTAAACAGAAAAATTAAAAGAATGACATCACAAGTTTTGAGTTGCTCCTTTACATCCCTTGCATGATGCACATCTTGGATTTCAAGGAAGGAACGTAAAGCAAACTTACAAGAGTAACCTGTTAACAGCTAGTGTGGTAAGTATATTCAAGAATTAGTTCTAGATCCCTAAATAACTCAAACATCTGGTCTGTAGAAAAAGAGCCGGAAGATATCAATTGCACATGAACTTTTACTTCTTAATCTAAAGCACAGACTGTTCTACCACAAGTTACTGGTCTCTGCTGTAGCACTCTTCAGACATAGCTGTCATTCGATCAATTTTTCAGGAAATAAATTATTCATTTCCTTGTAAACTATTCTACTACTCTTTGTAAGGTGATGCTGCCAGAAAGAAGGATGGGAGATTGGCATTTCAGGGAAAAGGAGGGAAGAGAAGTCTCTTCCCAAACACTGCTCCCCATTTAAATGGGAAGGATGACAGATGGAGAAAACATCAGCCCATGGACAAAGGCTAACTTATGTCTTTTATTTACAATTCAACTCTCAACTTCAAAACCACAGAAAATCTCAACTTGAGATATAAATTGAAAATATATGTGTGTACACACACATATATGCTTGCTTAAAAGACAGTTCTGTTTTGCCAAGCCAGGCAAACACCAGAACATTTAAACTCAAACACTTCCCACTTGCTGTAAGAAAGCAAGAAGCACTGTAAGCTAAGTACATTAGTTTATCCAAGGCAACAAGTATGAAGAATGGATACACTAGAAAGACCCTGAAAAACATTCAACAAAATAGCTCAAGCAGCATACTGTGAAGCAGCCTGCACCCCAGGGCTTAGAAAACATTTTAACAATTACAGGTCAATCCCAATGAGGTAAAGGGCAAAACCCACATTTACTAAATAAGACACAAAATAGAGTGGACACAAAATTCTTCCTACTCTTGATACATTAGTACCAGATACAGCCTCAGCACAGAGTCCAAAGGAAATACTTCTAAACCTGTCAGTTACGAATGGTGTCATCCATATGCTCTTAAAATCAGCATCAAACATACAAAGCAGATTTTTAAAAACATAGATTATGTCATCCTTATGCAAAGGTCAGTAGCACAGATTCACATCAGTGCTTCTCTGATGTGGAATTATGAAATTCTCATAGAAACAAAAACACCTGCAACATGCCTGGTGATCCTGTAAGGCACAAGCCTTCCACTGTTAGGTAGAATCATGATCAGTTTCCAGATCATTACCTTTAATAGTTTATTCTTTTAAAGAGTACATTATATCATCTCCACAAAGGATTACAATTAAAAAAACCCAAAACATGCGTTTATATATATTCTTTCGTGTATGTGTGTATATGTGTTATATACAGTAAACAGAGGACACACAGAAACCTAACCAGGAGTTACCCAGTTTGCTGAACTGCAGCTTTCCTGGACAGAACTAATGGCTCTAAGTCTTGGAGATTTGCACAGCCTTTGACCACATGAATCTCTTGATTGCTGATTATTTGTATTCAGGCACTCAAGCCAAATCAAGTAGCGGCACAAAAAAAAGAGAATTACAATCTTCAGAAATGCTGACCTGCCTGAACCAGAACTAGGAAAGTATCTCCCACTCAAGCCTGAGGCTCATGCCAGAAGAGGATGAGCTGACCACCTACCCTGCTCTAATAGCTTAGAAGTGCAGAATAAAACGTAAATATTCTTCTAAGCATTAATGCCTCCCTTTATGAATTCTTTCAGATGTGGGGAGGAAATAAAGAGAAAAAAGATGCATTAAAACAAAGGGCAGATTATAAACATGTTCACAACCACGCCAAAACCTCCAATTAAGCATGAGACAGTATAATTATTATATAATTATTAATTGTTCATATAAACCCCATTCTTACTCCTCACAGAAAACCATCACATTATACTTAGAACAAACTCTATTTTAAGCTATAACATAAAGGGAGTTGCATTCAAATTATCTAAACAATTTTTAAGCTTTTGGCCAAAAAAACTTGCCAACATTAGATAACATCTTCTGCTATTACAACAACATGCATCATGTCTGTAATAACAGAATTGTTGTCTGAGAAGACTGGTCAGGGAGGATCAAGGAACAGTAGGAGGAATCTGTATCTTCATGTCTTAAAATAGCAAAATGCGACTACAGTGGCTAATGCCTTTTTGTTTTGCTTTTTTTTAACAAGCTTGGAGTTTGTTTGCTTCAAGTTCAAGTTTGGTAAGAAAGTGGAGAAATACCTTTGTACCAAGTCTAAGAAAGGACCACATACATCATCACGTGAGCATGACTGGCCAAGTATTTGTAAAACCTGCACACATCACCAAGGTGACCCCCAAAGGTCACTTCAAAACCTCAGCCACCCTGTGGCAGCCACACATTTTACTGCAGTGCTCAAACAAGCCCACAGCTCAGCCCGTTGTGTTCTGGGCAGGAGAGAATGGCTCACAATAATGGTATTCCGAGTTATCAGTTACCAGATCAGCTCCAAGATACTGCACACTCTGAGCACAGCAAAGTTTTGTTCTCTATGTCTCATCTCTCCACACCGTGCAATATTTCTTAGGAAAATATTTTGAGGCACGAGCAAAATGTAATAACTGAAAGGTTATTCCTGGTTATCAGTGCTGGTGGGTGCCCAATAAAGCACCACTGAGAACAGATATTACAGAGTGTGGGCACAAAAGAATTTCACTCCAGAAGGTTCCAAGTTCAGCCCTCTAAGGCAATATTAAGAAAGCACCACTGTGGTCTCAGCTGTAAATCAAGCAGGCATAGTATTTTTCATGCTCGTGTTCATGAGGAAACAATGCTTCTACTCAAGTCAGACACTGAATGGAAAAAACTGCCCTAGCACTATTTTAGAACAGCCAATACATGTACGATAAGATCTTCATAAACAGTCAAAAACACTAACACACTGTGGATTTGGAGGGGGTGTAACAAAAGGGGTAAGAAAAGGAGGTTTAAAATTTCAGATTAGAAACAGTCCTATTAACACAATTCTTAAAACCAAATAATCAGTTCAAAAATACTCAGTCATGGTGTTCATTTGCACTGTTAAAGGAAGAATTTTCAGCTTGTAAAAATACATTATTTTATCATGCACTGAGAGGACTTCAGACAAGAAACAGTTAATTTCTGCTCCTACACAGATAATCTACTATTTCATCTCCAGTGCTGGATCATAACAAGAAGTTATTTGTGACAACTGTGAATAGCCTCCACATCTATTAGAAGTAGATTAGTAATGAGAAAATACTTGGTATTTTGATAGAGGAGATCTGAGGTTTTTCACACACAGCCTGTAATACACTGGTGCATCAAAAAGTTCAGTAAAAATTGCTTTATTTAGGAGTTCTTGATAGTGGTGTATGCCACGCAGAATAATTTTTTTTTGTGGTGAACTTATCTAAATCCCATCTTAATGGCAATATACTTGGGCTATGTTGAACCGTATGAGGTAATACCAGAATAAACACACATGATGTCTTGTTTCTTTTCAAGAATCACAACTTGGAAGCCACAAGTAAAGGGCAGGACCACCAGCAAGTTTGTATGTAAGACTATTTGCTGATTTGTCACTGTGAACTGTGCCTGATTTGTTGTGCTCCAAGTAATCACAGACTTCTTTAGCTAATCCCTCCCATTGCTGTTAGTCCTGTGCAAAAACAGGAGGGCAGGGAAGCACCTCAGACTACAGCAATTTAACTGCTTTTCTCATTCCTCAAGTTTGGCCAGCTGCAGGTTTAGCACATGCCATGTAATATGAGGCTCTTCTCACACAAGCTCCCTAGAAAGGCTTCACAACAGCAGCTTCTCATCTTGGCACGACACAGTACTGAAGCTGGTTTCAATAGCTTGTATTATCATAATGCTAAAAATCAAGAGTCTAATCTTTTCAAGCTGCAGCTTCTGCAAAGAAATATAAAAATGGCCTTCCACAACATTTAATCAAGCTGTTTACACTTAAAACTGCTTTGTACCTACATTCTAAATTCTGATACTGTATTCTAGTACATACTTTATTTTGATTACCTACCTATGTTCTGATACTGACCATAGTTCTCTCGCACTTAATGAGAACAGAAAAAAAAAATATTAAAGGAAGCTACCTGAGAAACATCTTTTCCCAAAGAGCACTGACAGAACAATTCTGTGCCCACACCACTCACTGCCTCAGGAGCTCTGAGGCTGGGAATGTTTGCAGGAACCCTTCTTCACAAGAGCCTCACTCTTTCACACATCTTCTGCAGTCCTTCACTGCGGCTCACAGCACTACTGCCAACCTGTTCACTAGCCCTTACAGTCACAATTTCTTGTTTTCATCTCCCAAAGGTTAATTTTGTAGGCACTGCCATTTTAAGACTCCTTATTTTGTGGAAGGAAACAAGCAGGAAAATGTATTGATCCAAATGCAGCATGCCATCTGTCTCAAGAGAGGAAGATTCGTTATTTGGAGAGATTATAGTCTCAAATATCCCAACTCCAGACCTGCACACTATTAAGACTATGGCTACAAAACCAGAATTAACACAGTTCAAAACATACAGGAAAAAAGACCTTATAAACATTTAGTTTGGGGTTTTTTCTTTTCTAATTGAAGGATACTGTAGCCAGAGCATATACAGAATAAAGGACAATAAAGAAAGCTACTAAGTTACGAAAGAATTACTAGACATTTTGCCTCAAATGATGGCAACATTTCAAAGGATTTTTAAACACTACCAAAGATCTTTTCCTTGAAAGAGCAAATGAACATTTGGACTCTAGCTCCCACCACCTGTGGCACTTCCAGGAAGCTGAATAGAAGATTTTAAAAGTGCTAGAGATACATTTCATGCATAGAATAACTGCAGAGAATAATCCTGCTGCTATGGTGTTTACCTCTGATATAACAGAACTTCTGAAAACAATCTGTACTGGAACAAGGGTGATGCTGTCTGATAAAGAAGAAATAATAAGCTAGGTATTAAATGCTGTCTGAAGGACACCAAACTGTATCAAAATATCTGCTCTTTAAGCATTACTTTTGCAGGATGTTGACATTTGCAGTCAGAATTCCTAGTTTTTGTCTACAGGTCAGTTTGATAAGCTGTTTTTATCTTTTAATTCTTTAATCTACACAGCTGTCAGACAGATCAAGAGGACTGAGCTTCCTTTCCAGAACACCTAAATCTGCACTGAATGGCTTTAAGCATATTGTTGTCCAGGGACACCAGACAGTCTTATGATAAACCATTTATCAAGAAAAGCCTTGAGTCAGGTTGCCTGAGAGTCCAGAGTATTCCAATACTTAAATACACAGGAGGAAATGCAAGTTTTCACCAGTCTTTGACTCAGGCCAGAGACACTAACTACTGCTTGTAACCATTTTTTCAGAAAACCTCTGCTCAAGAGAGGCTGGGATACTATGTCTAACTTTGCTCGTAAACTACAAATCACGGTGAGTTTTTAATACTCATGGAAAACACCTCTGCCAAGTCTGACAGATCTCAAGTGGCTTTTTTTCCTGTAAGGGAAATAACTCCAAAGGGAGGAAGTATCAGAGGTAATGACTTTTAAAATATCTACTCTATGTAACATTCTCTTAAAGAACAGTCCGACTGGAAAGTATTTTGTAAACTGGTCCTGCTCTGCTGGACTAAGGATAGTGACACGTATGCACAACTCTCAACTAATGCTTTGTAACTGGCCTCATTCTCATGAAAACCAATGAAAGTGTAAATTCTAAAATAGATGTAAGGGTCTGAATCTTTGGTATTTCACAAAGGATTACCCCTCACTTAGAAATTGCTACACAGAAAGCCAGTCTCTTCCACAGAATATAAAGAGCAATTGACAGAATTCTGATTATTTATTAGTTAAAAATGGTTTACCAAGCAAACAAAACAGATTCAGGTGCTCACGTTTTTCAGGAGATAAATGGGAAGCTGGACTGATCAGCATGGTTAACAGTGGGGAAAAAAACCCAGTCAGGTAGCACATAGAAAACATGGCAGAATGAAATGTTCAATCCACCTAAGTCTGCCTAACACCTTCTTAGCATTTTCTTTAAAGAATTCATTCAGAAAATGAATACTACCAGGGAACAATGACTAGTTATTGCTGTAGACAGCAGTTCAGAAATTTCAGCAGTCATATTAGGTACTTTACTACTTGGTTATAAAACAGTAATGAATTATAAATTCTATCAGCAAATTTGCCATAAATCCCACTCCACAATCTTTACAGTCATGACTTAAAAAAAGCCTACTAAGTCATTAAATGGCATCCAGAAGTTACCTAGAACAGAAGGAGATAAATTGTCCAGATAAAACACAGTCAGTCCTTAAAACATGGGATTCCTTAGGATCAAACATGAACAGCTACAATCATTGGTTACTCACCTCAATCAAAGGAAATCCTGTGCAGGTTTGCTGCCAAGAGACCAAAACTTGAGGGCTTTGACTGTGTTACTTTCTTTACAATTACACATTTAAAACATAGTAGCAAATGCCTTTGGCACCCACTTCCAGAGATTTTAAAAGAGATTGCATCAAACACTGAACATTAATGTTATCTTAAGCTGAAATTAAAGACTGCTGTACTGTGATTGCAGCAGAACAATTTTAAACAGAAGAAATTTATAGTTGCAATTAACATGTCAACTGAAGGATTAGCTGTGTGTCTCTGCCATCAGCTTGTATTTCTGTCTTGCACACTGCTTTTAATAGGGAAACATTAAATCTGTTTTTCTGTCTGTGTGCATACACATATATTGCATATAAAATGATTTGAAAAGCCACTTTTACTTTAATTATTTTAAAGGGATAATCATCCACTCATCCTCCAACTCTTACATGCAGTATGATGTATTAACTAAGTTAGCAAGACTTAAATCAGGAAACATACTCATCCAATTGATTTCAGCTTAGGAGTAAATCCTTTCTTCCAAGATGATATACTTACAAAGGATAAATAGGAGATTTGTTTATGAAGATTAGTACTATAATGTCATACATAAACACAGTTTTCTTGACAAATCTCTAAGCTTACTACATGAAGGCTACATCCCTCTGAAGCAATTTCGACATGTAATAAAGCAGCAAAGTTTTGTTGACATCTACAGGTATTCAAGACTAAGATCCTATCTGAAATATAAATAATATTTGCTCTTTCCCTCTAGCAAAAACATTAATTAAAGAATTAGAGCACTTTGCAAAATAAAGAAAACTTCCCCACACCTTGACATCTTGATTCATACAACCCTCCATAAGCATAAGATAGTATGAAAATTTTGGGCTAGCTGATAATGAAAATTAGAAACAAATGTGAAAAGGCTTTGTAGTGTGGAAGATCCACAATACGTATGGTCTGCACTCCCAGAAATTTTGTAGCTAAAATAAGGCCTTCTGTCAAGGAGTAGTCAACATGGTCTGCCACTGTCAAAACAAAACATAAACCCCCAAAAGACAAACTTCCCCAAATCAAGCCCAAACTTCCTTTTCCAGTCTCTCCCAGTTCTGGTTGATAGAAAGTTGTGGGAGGCATGACTTCCTGCACAAGTGTAAGGGCAACCAACCCCTTCAGTTTAAGAGGAAGAAATCCATGTAGTCTACCTCACACCTCAAGAACATACCTTAATTTCTGCACTGATGCATTTGACCCCTTCCAGAACCACCACTGCACTCTGAATGATCCACGGAAGTAATTACTCCTTACTGTGCATTGAGTGCAATATTCCTTTGGGTATCCACTGCCCTGGAAGGAGAAACCACACTTCACAGGAAAGTGGATCCAGCCTCTGAACACGGGTAATTTGCACAAGAATATCTGAAACACATAAGCCTGATACACTCCAGAATGAAGCAGATGCAGCACTTGATTGCATAAGGACTGAAGTAAATCCAATTAGCGAGCCTCCTGCAGAGAAGTTTTGCATACTCAAGTGTAGTCCAAGAAATACAATGTTCTGCTATTAAATACAAAGGATACTCCATTTCAGTCTTGTCAAGAAGTTGTTTTGGACACATCAGATTTCCAAGCCATCACAGTTCAACCCCAGCAGCCCAGCCCCAAGCAGCCACTCGCCCCTTTCTCCACCAGTGGGACTGGGGAGAGAATTGAAGGGTAAAAATTTGTAGGCTGAGGTGAAGACAATTCAACAGGGAAAGCAAAAGCCACACACACAAACAAAGCAAAACAAGGAATTAATGCCCTGCTTCCCATGGTTAGGCAGGGGCGTTCAGCCACCTCCAGGAGAGCAGGGTCCCATCACGTCAGTCATGGTGACTTGGGAAGACAAACACCATCACTCACAATGCTCCCTTCCTCCTTCCCCCCACACTTTTTATACTGAGAATGATGTGACATCGTCTAGAGCACCCCTTGGGTCAATTTGGGTCACCTGTCCTGGTTGTGTCCCCTCCCACCCTCCTCACCAGCTTGGCCACAGGAGGAGCAGGAAAGGCCTTGGCTCTGTGCAAATCCTGCTCAGCAAAAACATTTCTAAATTACCAACCTTGTCCAGCACAGATCCAAAACAGAACCCCACATCAGCTTCTGCGAAGGAAATTAACTCTATCCCAGCCAACACCAGTACACAAGTCACCTATTCTCCACCCCAAAATGAAGGCCAATTTGAGGTGTTTTGTACTCTTAACAGCTTTTGATTTTCATCCACTTCTGCAAAACATGGTGCACTTTCTATTCAAGAAGTAGGAGACAGGAGCAAATGACCCCATGCAGCAACAGTAAAACCCTAATAAAAAAAATCCCATTTCTATAAAAAGTCTAGCTCCAATGTAGCAAGTTCCTGAAAAATTACATTCTACCTGGTGGCTTAAAACAGACTAAAAAGCCCATTGAAGTAATCCTAAAAAAATCATTTAAGTACCATCTGAATTTTTAATGTCACGTTCTGAAGTGGTGGATGCAGCTACAGCACAGACCCTGAGCCAGCACTGAGCAGGGCTGGTATGTTCACACAGAAAAGCACTCCCTTGCACCACCACAGCACCACATTTCAGCCAAAGTTGCCAAACTGCTTACAGTTCAAAAGCAGTATTACTCAGAATATTCTTAGGAGTCTCTGCCATGCAGACTGACAGACCAAGCTGACTAGTATCACAGTTCCTTCACAGCTGAAACAGACAGAGCTATTTTATTTGAATTTAAAAAAAAACCCAAACAACTGAATCATCTGAAGTAGGAGCAGTGGATTCAAAGAAGGGAAGTTAACTAACAAAATGAAGATAAACCTTCTTATTAAAATGGAAGTTTAATTTAATTTTTCGGAGTTTCTTTACTCTTTTTATCACTTGATCCTTAAATCAGTCAAGTTTACAAGGCACAGATAATACATCCAAAGTTACTCTTTATACATAAATGAAATTTCAGTAAGTTTGTTAGGAATAATGAGTATGGTGAAGTGCTGAAATAAATCAAAGACCATTAATTCACTTAAACTGCAAAAACTGGATTTTTTCCAAAAATCTGAACGGCAAATAATTTGAAGTCAACTAATTAAAACAATTCTTAGTAGCAACCAATGACCATAGTGTCACCACTACTACCTACACCAAAATGGGGAAAATGGGTTTGTGGTTGCTCATGAATGGGTATTATATGAGGCTTTAGGAAAAAATCTGAAGAATCCAACAGAAGATGTAGTACACCGGTTTAAATTACTCCAAGATACTGATCTTGCCAAGCTCCTCCCCTGCAAGAATGTTCTTCAAGAATGAAAATCATTTGAGGTCTAATCAAGTACAGTACCAAACGGGAAAAAAGTTTATCTGAAGATGAATTCTGTGGTACCTTCCTCTTTAACAAGTTCTGGAACAGTCCACTGGGAGAGTGACAATATATTCTTTTTGTAATGTTAAAAAAGTAGTAGTAAGAACAATATTAACCGTTTGCTTAACATAGTTCATGCTTTTTAGCATTCCATAGGTGTTAGGGACTACAGACTTTTCAAAGATTCAAGAGATACAAGCATCAAGCAACACAAAAATAGAAATGATACAAGTTCTTTACAAAATACAAGCCCTTGGAACACTAATATTACTTACTACTGCAAACAGAGCAGTACACTCATTTTTTCCTCGATAAAAGTGGTTGTGCTTAAGTGGGGTATCAGGGTGAGCAGTGTGAGGATTCTCAACACAGGCTGAAAAAGCATAAAAACATTCCTCTGCATGATGCAAGCAAAGCCTCACTGAGTACAGGTGCATTAAGGTCACTGCTGTTTAAAAGTGATGAAAGAACAGTTACCAATTATAGGCTTCTGGGACATACAACAGCACCGAGACCAAGACCAAGACAGCTTCTCTTGTTTAATTCTAGTACAGATACAGTGATCTTCAGAAAGAAGATTTCAATTCTGCTCACATATACGAAGGACAGCAAGAAGGAAATGTAATTTAAATTAAAAATAACAGGGACTCAAGAAAGAAAGAGATCTACAGACTGTAAACAAGATTCAGCAAGGTGGTGCAATGAAAACTATCTGCAAGAGCGTCTCAATCCTCTCTGAGAGGGAAGGAAGGAGCTTTTAAAGACAGACCCTATGTAACAGGGTCAGCTAATTTGATACCCTACAACCATCTTTTGGCCATTTATGCATCTTTAGCTCAGTGCTGCTTTCGTTACAGGCTAAGCAACTCTAAACCACGAACTGAAAGAAAATAAACCCAAACAAATAGAGGTGCAGCAGTTGTCTAACATTCTCAAGACAGAATATATTTTTGTCAGAAAGCAGGGCCACACACAGACCTTTTCACTGTGCTTTATATTAAACATTTGAAGTCATCAGGTAAGAGGAAAAGCTGCATTCTTTGAGAAAACACTTGAAGTCAGAAAAACAACTGAAAATAATTATGTCGTCCAACTTGAGTAGAAACAAACAAGAAAACAAATCCCTCCATCTGTATCACGACTACCAGTAACTGCCTTTTTTCTTACACCTGTCTTCAAATTCAGATGACAGGTGCACAGATTTTTGTGTGGGAGGAAGCAAAGCACACTTGTGTTTTTACATACCTTGGGATTTCTTTCTGTTTTGATTTATAATTTGATCCGGGGTGGGGGTGGTGTAAGGATCTTCCTCTGAGATCAGTACCTCACCCTGTCAGTGCTCCTGGAGAGTATTTAACAAACAGCAGAGCAGAGCTGCCAGCAGAGGGCTTGGTTCACACCACATCCACTCACCACAGCTGCGAGGGACTGCACAAAGATCAAATCAGAACCAGATCTAGTCTTAAGGAAAAAAACATAAGCTCTCCAACTAATTCAATGCTACACAGAAAAATCCTGAATTATTTTAGAGGATTACAGTGTGCATGTCAGAATACTTAAGGGTACACACTTGTCAGAGCAATAAGGTCTGTGATATTATGACATGAAATTGATAAACTGAGGAGCAAAAAGGCATGTGCAGTATTTCTACAGGCTGTATCTTTATGTACAGATGTAGCTGACCCACGAAAAGCAGCTGTAAGACAGAAAAAAACATTAAGAAAAGCAAGAACGCTTTTAATCTTCCCATGGTCTGAAGACAGATCCCCCTCAAGAGGGCAGGGGACACCACTGCAACAAAAACCTGCAGTCATGGTATGCTGACTTCCCTCCCACTTTTTTGCTCATAAACATCCTCTCACCTCAACACCTCTGGAGACCAGAGCTCCTGCAACACATTCCCTTTATCTACAAGACAGCAACTGCAACAGCATCACCAAATTCTCTCCCTCACCTCTCTAAAGCAGAGAGAAATTAATACCTACCAACTGGGTAAGGAACAGATTGATCATTAGTCATCTGCAGCCAATGACATAGTAAGACCAGACCCCTCACCTGGAGTTTAATATGACAAAGCAAGACCAGTGTTATGCAATTCATCCACCTCCGAGTACTGCAGCATCACTCAGCTGTGTTTCCACAGCCAGTTTCAAGAACAATCCCTCTCCTAAGGGGAAAACCACTGCCGGAATGACCACACAAACACCTATTCCACCAGGACTGCAAGGACGAACCCTTGCGAAATGGGACCCCTCCAGTACATGTGTGTGTGTCTTCCTCAAACAGTCACTCTTCTTCCAACACTTCCAACATGCTTTTCTGTGAGAACAGAATCAGAAGTGTTAGACAGATGAAGGTTCTAAACAAAGCTAAAGGGGGAAAAAAGAAATCTGTTCTATAACTGTCACCAACAATGCCTCACATTTATCTACCTATTAAAAGCAAACAGAATAGCACGATCTCTATCTGTCGGATAAAATAGCTGCATTCAAAGCAGTCAACCACACTGCTGGTAAACAGTTTTGGATCACTCTTTATACAAAGAATGATCTGACACTTTTGATGCACTGGGTCAAGAGCAGAGGCACAACAATAGTTATTCACACAGTGCAAACTTTATGTAAGGGTACCAGGATGTTTGTACTAGTTACCTTGCAGAGACAGGCTGTACCTGATAAATTGGTACAAAATCCACAGCTGAAGAGCAAAGCTAATTCTCCAAGCTGCCAAAAGTCAGTAAAATACTTTCCCAAATGCACAGGATTATTCAACAGTAGAGACCTGCTAGTCACCAGGAACTGAAGTCACTTTGAGAATGGAAACAATAAGCCCCCTGGAAACAGTTAAAAAAAGCACAACAGCTTTCAGAACATCTTCCATGTAAAAGGACATCACCATCTTGACTTAAAAGTTATCAGGGCTCTGTGCTCACAAACGAAGTACATAATCAGAGATGGGATGTACTTCACACTCCTGAGATGATCAGGAACGTAGGTATCTGATGCTATTAGCATGCACAGCACACCCTTATTGAAAGCTTTTGTGTTCATAGCTTTATCTTGGAAAGTGTTTTGCTAAGTTGGAAGCAAAAATAATGGCTTCCCTTCTTCATATAAGCCTAAGTAGCTCCTAACACTTTAATTGCTTTGGACATTAAACATCCTGCGACAGAACACTTGAGTTACCCCACTGAACTTCAACTTAAAATACTGAAGTTTACAACCATGACCTTTTTTAAAAATGAATCCTTAATATGAAATGTAAATCAAAACTCCATATTCCATCCCTAATATTTATTTTATGGGAGGAGAGTCCTGTCCCAAGCAGACAGGATAAGACTTTACAAGAAAGAAGTTATCTTCATATGTACATCTATCCACACTGCAGAACAAATTAGTGACATTTAAGCAATTAATAATTTGACTTAATTAATGCTCACTATGAAACTGTTTTGATAATGATCCTGTAATCAGCTTGTCTACCACTCCTCTATGCCACGCACTACAAAGAAGTTCCTTGCCATGAATTTCTACTTCATAAAGATATTAGAATTTTAGAAATAGGACTTTCAGAATGCTATATTCTGCACTGTAATATCTTAATGGAGTCAAAGAGCTTTCCAGAGTGCTGCAACACACTGAAAAAGCTATCTGCCCACCTTAGAAATTTGAGAAATGTTCTGCTTACAAAGCTGAGTATCCAACACCTGGTCAGCCCATCATGGACCAGGAGTCAGAAATTTGGGGGAGCAGGACAGAAAACCAACGTGGGTTCACATGTACTATGAGCACACATGTAAGTGTTTTATCTATAGTTTACCCAAATACAAACACATGGCAGCAACTGCCAATTTCGATTTCATACCAGCTTAGACCACAGATCATCATTTAGCTCCATCAAAAGAGGACTTGGAAGGCAGGAGTAATTTGCAAGTATGGTTAGTAATTAAAATTCGACATCTAATCTCAGATGACACAAACAGGCATCTTTATAATACACCGACCAGTTATTTCTATTGGAACAATTCCACAGTCAGTGTTAAAAAATACACTTAAAAATCACCACCAATCCCTCAAAAAACCTCAAACCCCACATATCAATGCTGATGCACTGAGCTGCCTAATAACGGCGTGAAACAGGTAAATCTGGAAAAAACACACATTTCCTCAAGAAACTCCACCTATAAGGAGTGAAAGGTAGGATGCAAAAAAAAAGTTCTGGAAACAAAATATTCTTCACTTCCTTGGAACGTGGCCCATGCGTTTCTTTATTTCCCTAAACCCAGCAGAAAGACCCCACTTAATCACTTAAAACACAGGCTCCTGAGCACAGCCACACACCAATTTTCAAACTGTTAGAAAACAGCTGCAAGAGCTTGATCTTTATCTAGCGTCAGTTTAGTGGTGATAGCTTAAAGAAAAAAAAAAAAAAGGAAGCCTAGGAAATGAATTCTACGTTCAGCTAAAGCTGGTCCTCTAGCCAAGACAGCCGGCAATGCAAAGAAGGCTCTCACTGTCAACTCGTCTCAAATAACACACGGACTCGTAGTCCAAAATAGAAGAAGCTTGGGACGCACAGCTCCAAAACGTTTCTAGCCTTGACCGCGGCTCAGGGGCCACCGAGCAGCCCTGGGAAGGCTCGCTCAGGATCTGTGCCTGTGCAGATCCAGCAGCATCCCATCCAGATCCCATCGGGTCCAGCGGAGACAAACCTCCGCCCGCGACCAAAGCAAGAGCATCCTTATTTACCTTTTTTTATTTTTTTTTTTTTCTCCCTAGCGTCTCCACCAAGTGTTCCCACTCCCCTTCCCAGACTAATTCCCATGGCAAGCCCCCGAATCGACACCCTATGTGCTGGAGGCGATTTGGAAGTGGAAAACCTATAAGAGACCCCAGCCTGGTGATGGGGAAAACAAACCTACAGCTCTATATACCTCTCGCACTGGGGGACTATCTCCCAAAAGCACGTGTGTGTGTGTGGGGAGGGGGTGGATGGATACCACTGCGTCACGAAAAGATAAAAAATAAAACCAGAACTGAGACGCAAGCTATGCATCCGCGCCTCCTCGAGGCTCGGCGAGCTTTCGGCTTTTTTTTTTTTTTTTTCTTAAAGCTTTTCTGCCGACACGCTCCGAGGAGTCGCCGGCACCCCCGGCGCCGGGGGAGCCCGGGGGCCGCTCTCACCTTGTCCAGCTCATCGTGCAGCTCGGCCAGGCTGGGCCGGAGCAGCTTCTCGCCCAGGTCAGCGGCCGTGTGCCGGTAGTGGTCGATGCGGGGCACGGCGTCCATGGTGTTGTGGCCGAAGGTGCGCAGGTAGTAGGTGTTAGTATGGGTGTCATAGTAGTAGTGGTGGTGCCCGCCCGAGTGCAGGCTGCCCTCGCTCATCACCGTGTCGCCGCCGTTCTGGACGCCGCTCACATTGCCGCCCTCCGAGCTGCCTCCCCCGGGCTCGCCGGGGCTCTCGCTGCCGGCCGACGGGTCCACGAAGTTCACCCGAAACCTGCCCTTGGCTTCCTCGCCTCCCTTACTCGCCGCGCCGATGTCCCCGCATGACTTGCGGGGCCCCTCGGCCACCAGGTCCACCTGGAAGCGGCTCTGGCTCGGCGTGGGACCCAGGGGCTTGCCCAGCGCATCCTTGGAGCCCTCATCCCCCGCGGACCCCGCCGCCGACTCCTTGCCCTCCATGCCTTCCCCTCGCTCTGCGGCCGCCACCGCTCCGAACGCCCCTCCCGGCCGGCGGCTCCGCTGCTTTAAGCGGCCGAGCAGCGCCCCGGGGCTGCCGCAGACACAGCGCCGCGCCCCGCCCCCGCCGCAGCGCCAGGTGACGGTGCCTCCGGTCCCTCCGCCCGATCCCGCTCTGCCCAGGCAGGAGCACGGTCGCTTCCCCGGCTGGCGCGGCTGGAGGGA
Organism: Acridotheres tristis; assembly: GCA_037013685.1. NCBI lineage: Eukaryota > Metazoa > Chordata > Aves > Passeriformes > Sturnidae > Acridotheres > Acridotheres tristis. The sequence goes on from CM072919.1 coordinate 9,124,918, forward strand.
TGCGGCGGGGAAAAAACCGGCGGCGCCGCGCAGGCTCCGCCCGCTCCCGGCTGCGGCGGAGGGGGCGGCGGGAGCGCGTCCCCGGGCGGGCGGCGGCGGCTCCTCCCGCCCGCACTATGGCGGCCCCGCCGCATCCGCCCCGCGGCGGCGCTGGGAGGGGCGGGGGGGGCCGCGCCGCGATCCCGCCCGGCACAGCCCCGCCGGCCGCCGCCACGTCTCGCGAGAGGAGCGCGGGGGCGCTCGGAGCCGCGCGGTGCCTCACAGAGCCCGGACCCCCCGGGAGCCCCCGAGACCCCTCCGGCAGCCCCGGTCCCTCACACACCCCCAGATCCCCCCACAGACCCCTGGCCTCTCACACACCCCAGACCTCCCATACACACCCCCAAATCCCCTCAGACACACCCAGATCCTCTCACAGACCTCCGGTCCCTCACACACCCCCAGATCCTCTTATACACCCCGGACCTCCCATACACACCCCCAGATCTCCTCAGACACCCCCAGATCCTCTCACAGACCCTCGGTCCCTCACACACCCCCACATCCTCTCACACACTCCCTGACCTCCCGTAGACACCCCCAGATCCCATCAGACACCCACAGTCTCTCACACATCTCTGGACCTCCCTCACACACCCAAAGATCCCCTCGTACACCCCCAGACCTCCCGTAGACTCCCACAGATCCCCTCACACACACACCCCCAGATTCCCTCACACACCCCTGGTCCCTCACACACCCCCAGAACCCCCGTACACATCCCTAGATCCCCTCAGTTTACCCACCAGTCCCTCACACACACCACCAGTCTTCTCATACGCACCCCTAGACACTCCTCGATCCTTCATACACACACACACGGAGTTCTCACACAACCCTTGGGCCCCTCATAAACACCCCCAGTTCCCCTCATGCACACTCCCAGAGCTCTCTCATGCTCCAGTTCCTCACACCGCCCCTCGGATGCCTCTTACACCTCTAGATCCCCTCACATCCCTTCTGTTCCTCACACACAGCCCCAGAGCTCACACACCCACCCTGGTCCCATACATACACCCCCAGATCTCCTAACAAATCCCCGGTTCCTCAGCCACCCTACAGAATCACAGGACTGGGTCAGGCTGGAGGGACCACACTGGGTCACCTGGCCTGACCTCCCTGCTCAGGCAGCTCCATCCCAAAGCACATGGCACCAGATTGGGTCCCGATGGGTCTGGAATGACTCCAGAGCCAGAGACTCCACACCTTCCCTGGACTATCAGTTCCCATGCTTGGTCACTGCACAGGAAAGAAGTTCTTCGTGCTCAGGTGGAATGTTCCTGTGTTTCTTTCACAGTTCCTGGTGTTTCTTTCACCCTGGTGATTGACCATCACCAAACCAAGCCCCACTCCATTTCCTTGGCACCCCCCTCTGGATATTTATAACCAAGGATGAGGTTCTTTCTCAGCTGTCACTTCTTGAGGCTGAGCAGGCCCAGCTCCCTCACCTGTCCTCGCGAGAGATGCTCCAGAGCCCCCATCATCCTCACTGCCCCACACATGGACCTGCTCACACATTCCCTGGTTCCTCACACACCCCCTGAACCCCTCACACCTCTGGGCCCCTTCACACTCTCCCCCCCTCCCCGATCCCTCTTTTTTACCTACCAGCCTCTGGATCTCTGCCAAGCGCACTGTAAAAACCACTTGCGTAAGAGATCTAATGTCAGTAATGCCTTTTTCTGTCTCCTCTGCTGCAGCTTTTTGTCCCTGTTCGCTTAAAGTTTATTCTTTCTCCAGAAGCATACATGGTTCTTTTAACTTGAAAAGTGAAGTTGTTCTGCCTCCTTGCTCTTACTGGAACATAAGTGCCTGTATAATCCATTAAAGCATATGAAGTTGGCTCTGAGGTTGTGAAAAGAAACCTCAGATGAGAGTAAAACACTTCAGCTTCCATAGTCAGAATTTAAACAGGGACTCACCAATGATTTTCCATTGTATATTTTAGTTGTCTTTATACTTGAAGGTAGCAGCTCACAGAATATTACAAGAGGTGGGCTATGTCTCCAAAACAGTTTCACCTTATTTAGGGTGCTAAAAATCATCAAACAAACATTCACTTCAGTCAGGCCTCTTGAACAATGCCACCACTTTATTTCAGTGACATTTTGGTGGTACTTCTGGGTTCCAAATATTTTTTTCCCCTTCATGTGCAATTTTGTGTATTTTCCCCCTCTGCCTAGCAAATTCTGCGTGCAAACATCCGTTTTCTAGCTCACCATTTCTCTACTGTTTTATTTTAATTAACAACAAGCCTGATGACGTCATCCCACAGAAAATGACTGGAACTATAAAACAAAGCTTGCTTTTCCATTACAATTAGAGGAAGAAGTATTTCAATTCTAGGGATGTGTACATGCCTAAAAGGACTTGAGGATGCCTCAGTAGGTTAAAAAGATGGATACACTGATCCTTCCCTTGTTGAAACACTGTTCTAGAAAAACAGTAAAAATCATATACTTGAAAATAGTTTGAAACATTCTTTGATAGACTCACAAATTAAAAAAGGGAAAAAGATAAAATATTTGAAACATTTGACAAATTTTCAGAGTGTAAAGCAAATAAAATCTGTGAGCAAACTGGAAAATAAAAGATTAGGTCATGGTGAAGTTTTTACTTTTGTCAGGGTACAAGGACTTGAAAAACAGTGGGTGATGAAGGGAACAAATCAAAACAAAACATTTTTGTTCAGAAGTGAAAGTGAAACAGCACCTAAACAACAGATGATTTGCAAAGAAAATCCACTGTACATTCTTCATAAGCAGACATAAACAGTTCTTGATCAACATCTGCATAGAATGTCATATGATAAGGTGTTTGGAAGCAGTTTAGACTTGGAAATGGCAATTTCTGTCAGTTCCCTGTATAACTAAGTAAACACAGAGGAGGGAAAACAGCTTGTGAAATCCCATGGATGTTATATAGTTGATGATGGTGGGATGATATTGCAATATTTAGATATTTTAAAGGACACTCTTCATGGATGAGTGAATGTGTGTTGGTTACATCTGCAGGGCTTCTGGCCTGCCTGACATCAGCTCTTAACATTCCATGATTCCGTGGTTGTAAGAATGTGAGATAGCACTGAATACTGGCTTGGAAGAAAACAAAAAGCTGAGGATGCTACCACAGCCTCCAAGAAAGACAAGGGAATAGAGGACACGAGAAAAAGACTGATGAGGAAAATGCCAGCCTCTCAGCATTACAAGTCTCAAAGAGGTGAGGAATTACCACTGTATTAGAAGCTGGCAACAATAGCAAGAAGAAAATGAACCAAGTCTTCATCTCCTTATATCATCGTCGTCATCATCATCATCATCATCATCATCATCATCATCATCATCATCATCATCATCATCATCATTCACTGGCCTTAGGCTCTTGATAGGCTTGCTGTTCCAGATCTATGTGCTAATTCAATTTTTTTTCTGTATTTTTTTTTCTGTGTCGGGGCATTCATTTCATGCTCATGATCTGTTTTGACTTAGTTATAATACATTTTAACACTTCAGCTTTTGCATGGGAAAGGTTTTCTCTAGTAACTTGCCTTAATCCTGCTGTTTGTTTGTGCCAACTTCCTCTCAACCTTACTCAAGACATTTTTGCTTGGAGATACAAATTTGTCATCTCTCCATAATTTTTTTTCAGCACTTGGTACCTGTAAGAATCTAACTGCTTTTACTCCTTTTAGTCTCCTCACGAGCTTTGTCTTTGATATGCAGTTCTTGGGGGCTAAAATTTTAGAGCAGGTTCTGTGCATGTACTGCTTGAACCATAATGAAGGTTATTTGCCCTCTTGAATTGTCATTTACCTAGATGCCCCTTAATGCAATCACCATTAAGATCTAAAAGTGTTGTTTGTGCATCTTGTCCCCCATTTCCCCAGCTCACACACAGCCTGATTCTTTGTTCTGCTTTTTTCTTTCTTCACTTCCTTTATATGATTTCTTTCCTTCTATTTTTCCTTCCTGCTCCTTAGAAAATAGAGACAAGAGTTAACATTTGTATTCTCCTACTGTGCTATTTATTGTGTCCTTTATAATTACTACAGGTGTTCATCCAAATCAATGTTTAAGTAATACTTTCTTTTCCAAGAAATCTGGATGAAGTCCTAACAAATACAGTATTGTCATGTGGTAACTTACCTGTATTTGTATTACACTAATCCTAGCTTACAAGAAAAAAAAGGTAATTGCAGCAACACTTTTGAAAGGCTGCCAGATAAATCCTATGATTAAGACACTTAGAAATGAAATCCATTTGCTGGCAGCCGGATGTGGTGCTGGAAAATCTCTTCCAGGGGATCTTTCTTGTTCTGATCATGCCTTAGATGTGACCCTCTGTGTCTTCAGTATTTCACTGTCCTTGTTTTTATGGACCTGGTGGTACTGCCATTATTATGCTAGTCCTAAAATTTTAGTGTTCCTAACATTCTCTGAAGACTGACACGCAGGATACGTTTTAGACAGTTTCTTCAAGGGGCCCCAGTTTTCATACTCTGTCACCAATGCTTTTTCTTAGGAGTGAGGTGCAGGGTACATCTCATGTGCATCCAGAAATGTAAGTTTTTGCAAGATGCTGTGTGGTTTTGGCCATTGGAGGAAGGGCATTCAGCACCTGCTCCCTGCCCTGAGTGTGAATTCCCATGTCTAGTTTTAGGGTACTGGTTTATCTCTAAAGTTCTGGTTGTCTTGGTACCCAAGAAACTGCCTTTCATCCCGTGCCCATATCAGTCTGGTTGAGACCAGCAAAGCCCCACAGGCTCTAGAAACCACTGCCAAGGTGTGCATGTGACACAGTGAGATTAAATGCAAAGACAGACCTTATAATTACAAACTTCAATTATCACATATCATTCAGAGCACTTATTGCCTGACTCACTCCTCTTTTTGCCCAACATTTGAAAATTGCAGTGTGTATGTACATGCGTTAAGAAGAAGAAATTATTCAAAGGGAGATGGAATTAATTATTTTAAAGTACTGTGGCTATAGGCAGATGCATCAAGAATGATTTGAGAATATAGATGAACTTACTGCAACAGTTCTGGAAATAAACAGGCCTTTTGTGCAGTCTAATACATTTTCAAAACAAAATTATATTCTTTGTGATTTTTTTTTGTTTTGTTTTGTTATATTTCTTTTGTTGTTAAGTTTTATAAATTTCTATGTCTCAGTCTCTAAGGAATTTTATCACAGATGAAGCTGCAGGCTATCAATGAGGTGCTGCTGAAATGTAAAGTGGGCAGCCTGAACACTCACTGACTTCTGTCCGGACTACAGAGGACTAATTTTGATTCCAAACCGAGCAGCTGAGCTGCTCAGGACAGAGCTCATACCATCTATCTCACCAGAGATCCTTCTGTTTAATATCTCTGTGAGCTAGGAACCTGTTCTGATAGTTTCTTTCTGACACTTTTGTGTGAACAAAGTCCATTTTGCATATTTCAGCCCCTTCATCAGTTCATCTCTTTGCTCTCTAGAACTACAGGCAAGAAGCTACTTCAGACATAACTCTTCTGGAGACTGTAGCCCATAGTCATGAGATAGCCAGAATTGGGGGATAAGGAACTGCATTGCCCTTCAGGGGTATAGCTAAAAGGTTTGTGTTTCTCATTTTTCCTTTTCAAAGTTTTTTGTTGTTTTGTTGCTGAAGGTTTTTGGTTGGTTGGCTGGTTAGTTGGTTGGGTTTTTTGGTTGTTGTGTTTTTTTGGTTACTTAATTATGTTTCTGGAAGATAGAATAGCTTCTATGTCTTTGTATCCTAATCATTATCTCCTGAAATGCGTGTCCTTTGGAGCAAATACCCATTTTGTAAAGAAGCCAAAGGAGGCAGGTTGGCCAGCAGCCCACCAGTGTCCACAGATATCTATATTTCCAGGAGTTCAGGCCAGCCAACCACATTCTACTCATACAATTAATTTTCAGTCCTTTTCTTTTAATTCTTCTTGTACTATGACAGTCAGTCCATTACTATTTTTTATTTTTTCATGTTCTATAAACAGTCATTATCAAAATTGAGTGGAAGTTACCAGTAATTTATTATGCAGTCATCCTTTGGGGTTTTTTTGGTTTTGTTTTTGGTTTTTTGGTTTTTTTTCCCCACTTTGCCTACTTAATTCAGTGTTTAGAAAACTCCTAGTTTTTGTTTGCCCTATAACAGCTTAAAATTGAGTGGTTCAGGGTAGAGAGAAAAGTCCAATTTTTGAATGGAAATCTTGATACCCTCCTCTGATGAGACAAACAAAATGTGTCAGATATGCCAAGTGTTGCTAATCCAGTCATTATAGATTTTTTTTTTCATGTTAATGTATGAGTTTGTAGAGTTTACATGTTCAGGAAGTTAAGATTATGGGAAAGGAGGATTGTATGACTTCTGTCGTATGTCACCAATGTAATCTCTTACTCCTTAACCTTAATTCATATTCAAATCTTTGGGGAAGTATGTTTTAAGATTGTGATGTGTATGGTACATATTTGGCTTCAGAGGATGGGATCCTTGGAGATCAGGCAGGGAGGATGAACCTTTACCACATCCCTGAGGATGTCTGCACAGGGCACTTGTGCCCCAGCATGCATCCAGCCTTTGGAGTGCAGCCACTGGGAGTGAATCAAGGAAGCTTGTTCATAAGCAGTTTTAATAACTCTTCTCTCCTTTCGTCTCCAGAACAGGAAATTAGTGTGGGAGCACAAAGGAACTAAGGTGTGAGAAGATACAGTGGTAAAAGAACATATTCTGACTTGAACTATTTCACAGATGGGAAAACTGAGGCATAGAAAGATGACAGCCCGAATCGAATCTACTGTGTGAGAGTGGAGGTGGATTATTTTGAACACACAATACCCTCTCAGTTTTCACTTCCACATTTTTGTTCCACCCACAGATTCATTGGGGAAATTGCTAATACTGAAGGCAGTCAAATCCATTCTAATCTTGTAAGTAGTGGAAGCTGAAAATGCAGTTTTGTAGCAATGCACTTGTTTTCCTCTTGCTTTCAGGCTAAGAAATAGAGATTGCATTACAGATACTAGCTGTAGATCCTTTGTGTAACTTTTAAAGATATGCTGGCAGGGTAAGTTGCTGTATATTGTATTCCTGAACAATGCTAAGTATTTTGGTCAAGTGTTCTTTTTTCTTGGGGTATTTTTGTATGTGCTATTGAAGTCTTTAAATGCTTAGAAAGTGACTCACCTGCATCCTTTCAAAGACTTTATTCCTAATCTCTGAAAATCATTACACCAAGGTTTTATTAAAAAAAAAAAAAAGGTAGCCTCATGTCTTTGTAAAGGGCTAGAATCCAAACGTTTTTCTTCTTATCATTAAAAATGTTTTTAAACTTTTACCCTAGGATAAGTTCAGAGTGACCTGAATGAATGGTCTATGGGAGTGCTAAGGAAATTTAATGTTTATGAAAATTCATTGAAAAAGCTGGTATGTACCTAATAGGTATATGACCCTTCCAAGTAAACACAATTGTTTAAAAGGAAAAAAAAAAGATTAAAACCCCATCATGGTGCAAAAATTTGGAAAAGAGATGAAACCTGTGAGGGTGGGGAGGCCCTGGCACAGGTTGCCCAGAGAAGCTGTGGCTGCCCCATCCGTGGAAGGCCAGGTTGGACAGAGCTTGGAGCGACCTGGAATAGTGGAAAGTGTCTCTGCCATGGCAAGGTGTTGGAATGAGATGATCCTAAAGGTGCCTTTCCACTGAAGCCATTCTATGATTCTATTATTTTATGATTCTATGAAATTCTTACAATAATATTCAGTCGCCCCTCATCTCCATTTGAAATCGTACAGTTTGATTTGTTTGCATTTAAAAAAATAGCACAATAGACAAAAATTTCCAGTTTTCTAGAAAATAGAAATAAAAGTGCATAGAAGTGGAAAAAGGAGAGACTGAAAAGGCTTATGAGGGGTCAAATAGGAAGGAGCTTAGTATATGTATGGAACTTACTATCCAAAATGCTGTAAGGCACTGGAAAAGGGAAAACAGGGAGCTACAGTCAATCTTTCAACTATAATAGAACTATCAATTAAGTTAAAAAATTATGACATGCAGCATAATAAGATTGGTGATGCAGATACCATAGACTTAGGTAGATGGGAAGAAAGGACTAGCCTTTCAAATGACCAATAAAATATCAGCACTTGTCCAGCAAAGGAAAATATGAAAGCTATTAATCTTTTTCTCTCAAAGTATATGTGAACTCTTAGCAAGGATCAGACAGAATTCCTGTATAAGTTGCTATCTGAATTTCCTTATGCTTGCATCTGGCACTGGTCCCTTTAGGGACTGGATTTCTAGATGATATTTGCATTAACTTACCTCATGTAGTGATTCACCTCCTAAAAAAAACCACCCCTATTCAGAGGCATCTGGTAGAGAAGGTGGACATCAGGTACCTTTATAAATACTGGGAATCTGGCGGCACAAAATCTGATGCAAATTCTGGTAGAAATGTTCAAAAGAGAATCTACTTTTATCATTTGCTTTCCCCTTGATGAAAGGTGCCTAAAGCACCATTGAAACAGACACTGACATGCTGCTGCTTTGATCGATTAACTGGTTCATGTTTTCAAAACATCCTGTAGGCAGCTCATTCAGACCAAGAGGGAGAACTTCTGCTGTAACTGTAGCTCATTCCTGTCCCACGTGTCATACTGTAAAATCTGTTTTATCCAGTTTCAAAAATAACTCCTTCAACTGTGCCAAAAAACATATGGCAAACATCACCCCCACACATCGCATTCTATTGTCATCACCCATTTATGTCAAAGGGAATTAATATCCTAGGCACTCCTTAATCTTCAGGATGGACTGGAAGAAAATGCAGTAGAAATACTGTCCTGCAGCTGTCTCTGTACATCCTTTACTTTTGAAAATCCTATAATTTTGAAATCTGATTATCCTTCTCAACTAGAACATCAAAATGCAAAAATAACTAATTTTGTCTTTTGGCAGTGCTCCTTCTTATCTCTTTACTCTGTCGGCAAGCATCAGTTTTTCCTCCCTATCCCTTTATGGTATGATCTCTACAAAGAATATTTTTGTTCTGTTTTGTAATGGAAATGATAACTGATTCTTCATTCCATTAGTGCTTCTATTTGCCTTGTAAAGACAAACCTTGTTCCTTGTGTGAGCTGCTACCTTCCACAGCAAAGACACACCTTAGACAAAGATGTGCCTCCATTCTGCCACTGTCTTTTCTCATTTTTGTGTGAAATTTTGAATCCCTATCTGCTTTTTTCTTCTAAAGCTATTGCTAGTATTCTTTTTTATATTCCTTGTCTGGTTTTGTTCTGTCTTTCCTCTTGGCCTTTTTCAGCAGTAGAACTTGAGCTTTAGCAGGTTGAAAGGTATCTGATCCTAGATTAAAGTTTTCAGTACACTGAACTTTAAAAGTTCTTAATGACCTTATACTGTATTGAAACAAATACTCACTTGAATAGCTGTTTTATATACATAACTAGACATCCAACTTAGCAAATTATGTAACCATGAGTTTGTCTCCTGTGCTATTCAGCAAGGCTCTGAAGAATGAACTTATCATTAAACTTGCTGAGGCCCACTAAGCGTGAGCAGTTTGTTTAAGAGACATGCCAAACAGAGGTGAATTGCTGAAAGAAATCCCTCATTTTGCAGTTTGGAGCCTGGGGGGAAAAAAGAGGTAAAAAGTATAGACACTAACAATGAGATTGGCATTCCAGATTGAAACACTTCCCTTCTCATCAGACATATTTAAATATTGTCACTGTTATTAATTTGGGAATAGAACAGAGTAATGATATTTACATTGAATTTCTCTGGATTTAGTTTTCTAGCAAATTGAGCCTAGTTGAGAGGCACAGTGACCTCCACAAAAGATTCTCTTATGGTTCATATTTTGTTTTTCCATTTGACCCTACAATTCCTGCTCCTTGGGTGAGCATACCCTGTCATCCATCCATAGCACTGTAACATGTTTTTGTATTAAATATAAGGAAGAATTCTGTGTACTGTTTGGGGGACACTTTTGCAGGAAGTAACCCATAGCAACTTGTTTAATGGGAACTGAAGTATACACTTCAGGAATGTAATATTAGATGGAAAAATATGGGTATTTTTTCTAAGTTCCTACTTTTATTACAATATATATGGCACCCTTACTTTGCTAAGCTGACAATTATGTCTATTTAGGTAGAATATTGACATATGTATTTTCATGTTCCAACAGGAGAGCAGGTGTTCTCTTTTCTTAACAAGTGAAATAGATAAATGCTGAAACTGGCATTTTGGAAGGCTTGTTGCTCCACTCATTCCTTAATTCTCTGTCAACAGGTTGATGAAGTGTTGACATCTCAAGCATTTGGCAACTAGCTACAAAAAAGTTGTCTTGTCAATTTGCAAAATATTACTATTTATCTTCATATTAAAGTGTAGACATTATTAAATATAATTTAAGACAGCAGAAAGGCCTTCCCTAATAAGATTGCCTGAAAACTTATACTTAGCAGTGCTCTGTGAAAACTGCAACTTTGACTTCATAATCTAATAATTTTTCATGTGTTTGCATCTTCTCTTCAATCAGGTTTCTGATACTATTTCATGAACTTTTTTTTTCAATTGAAAACCTACAGTCTACCAGTTTTTTCCCAAAGAAAAGGAATTACTTTTCTCAAAGAAACAAGGATGACTTTAAAACATGATGTGATGTAATCCTTTTACCACCTAGAACAATGAAATTAGAAAATAAATGTATATTAAAACTGCTATGTTAGCTATGAGTACTTCACATGATGTAGTCCTTACAGTTCTGGAAAATAATTACTCTTATGATAAATAATATTTTAGTGGATGAATGAGTATTCCTTTAAGATAACTGACTCATAAATACGATTCACTGAGAGAGCACAGCAAAAATTTTGTTTTCTGTTTATCCAGTATGCACAGGAAAGAAAGGTCGGGGCTAAAGGCAGAAAGTTTAGAAATCCAGGACAAAAAGTTATGATACATAGTGTGTTTTAAATTTGTGCAGCTGTTGCCATCCCTCTTTCTGTACTATCCAGATGTACCAAAATCCTTGTTTTTAATCTGGCTAATGTCAGATTGAACACTAAACATTTCACACACACAGTTGAAGTCATTCTTGATTTCTTCACCTTCATTCTGACTTGGACATGGGTCAAATTCAAGACCTATTTTTTCCCAGTAGAGTTATTCTGCAGATTACAGGGACAAACACAGTACTAAGGAAAAACTTTGGTTCTGCTGAATAATTTTACCATTGTTCTGCAGTAAGGTTGTCTTTAATTTACATTTGTGTTGTGCTGCTTTTTAAAATCTAATTGATAAAAAATGAGTAAATTAAATTAAATGCATTGCTAATTTACTCTAATTATTAAAAAAAACCAAAACCAGCCCCCAAAAAAACTCCACCAAAGCCAGAAAAACCCAAAACCACCAAACCATCCCTCTGATCAAAATACATTATCAGTCTGCTTGTTTTAGTCCTTACCTGTCTGGGAAATATTGTAACCTCTGTTCAAATTTTTTCAGGTTTGGTAATAGATACCCCTTTACCTTGTTCTGAGTCTGTAAGTTGATATTTTTCTGCCAGTTGTATTTTCCTAACATTTATTTTCTAAATGTGAAGTGGCGTTTCTTCAAATAGTAAATTTTCAGAAAAAAACTCTAGAGGTTCATCATCACAATGCACCAGCTTGAAATGTGTCCCAGTAATTCACAGGAACTATGAATACCTAAGAAAGATAAAACATTACCCTCTTGCCTTAAAACTTTGCTGGAAATGAAAACTCAAAACCCCATTGTTTATTTGTTTGTTTGTTTGTTTATTATACAGCAAAGCAGGGCTTCTTTAGTTAAATATAAAGGAATGATGACAGTCTGATTTAGGTAGTATAATATTTAAAAATTACATATGTACACCTATATATTTTCCAAAAATGTTATAAGCCATGTGACTAATTTGGTCTCAATCATTTGTTGTGTTCTTAACTTTGCAAAAGAAATCCTGTGCTTTGGTTTTTTTCTTGGCTGGTAAATATAGGAGTAACTACTTCGTATGTCAAATTACTGCCAAGGATTCAAGGATGCAAACAACCTTCAGACAACTAAATCAGATGCTTCCTCAGTGGTGTTCCTACTTGGGAAAGTATGCCGGGAAAATTCTTTCTTCTCCTTCTCACCATTCTTTTCCTGCCAGGATAAGGCTGTTCTTTTTCTTCCTCTGCTTTCTCTCTCTCCCTCCCCGCAGTCACTTAGAGACAGGTCTTTCTTTTGCTCCCCACCTTACAAAGCCACCACCATAAACAGGACTTTTAGCCAGCAAAAATCCACTCTCTGTAAATGAAATTGCTGCTTTTATTCCTCATTTCTCTTTTACAGGACTGGCTGGGATGGGAATTTCCCAAAGACAGCAATAGAACACCCTCTTCCAGAAGCTCCCATGAGAACTGTCTCCCACTGCCAGCATCCTACAGTCTGGCTGTGCCAAAGCACCTTGTCCTTTTCTGATGGGAACACTAGGAACTTGCCTGCCCTCAGCAGACAAAGCACTGGGTTAGCCATTCCGGTTAAAGGTTAACTCTAAGAGCCCTTCAGTTTTGCAATTCTATTTTCTGAGGAAAATAATTTATTTTACTGCACAGAAGCGTCAGTTCACATGAAATGAATTATTCTGTTCAGCTGAGGTACCTCATCTTCCCAAAAGCCAGCCCGGAAGTGGTGTGAGGGAGAGCTTCTAGAAGGCAGTCAGCTGTTCCAGCCCTCCCTCCAGAGGGTCCTAACTCCTGCTGCAGGCTGTGGAGAGCAGATAGCCCAGCTTTGGTCTTAAATTTTGCAGAATGAGGCAGCTGGTGCACAACCCACAGAGGTTACTCAGGATTGCCGACGCTGTCAGGCAAGGAGGGGAGAGGGCAGGTTTTCGTCACCTACTCTGTAAGAAGGGAGATGTTTCACACAGGATTCTCCCACTGGACAGTAAAACCTTTGCCTCTGGATGCAGTGTGTGCATGTTTCTTCTTGATTACCACCCCCCCCCCCAACCTTGAAAAGAAGCAGTAGGGTTATTACAGCCCTAAGTGATGCAGAGAGGCAGATTTGACCAAGAAAAATGTGCAATGGGCTCAGATCATGAGAGAACAATAATGGGCAAGGGTGAGGAGGAAGGAAAACAGATTTTTCAGAAGGTGTATAACTGTAGAATTGGGATAAGATAAATCAACTGCCCCAATAACATTCATGTTTGTCCAATAAAACCTTCAACTGTAGATTTCCCACTGCCTCTCTCTCATCTGGTGTTTAAGTAGCTTTGATTGTCTGCCCTTGGAGAGCTTTTGAGCAGACATTTCTATCTGCCCTGCCCTCACACCACAACGTTCTCCAGCCTCTTGCATGAAAGCGTCATTGTTGGTGTTTGTTCTGCCTTTTCATATCTAGGCAATCTTTCACCTAGCCAGGGCAGGTGTAATGTCAAGCTTATTCCATGCCAAAAGTAGCAGATACATGTTCCTGGATCAGTCTTTGCATTCTTATCCAACTTGTCAATACCTACGTAATATGTTTTCATGGAATTTTTTTTATCTGTACCACGAGCTGCAACATGTAAATGTTTGTGTCTGCAGTGAGTATGTACTTTTCAGGGACATTTTGGAAAAACAGGGTAGTATTTCTCAAAAGACTACCTCATTTTTACACAGAAAGAGGAATTAATTTAATAGTGTGACTGACACCATAATTATAATATTTTATTAATAAATTAATAAACTGAAAATTTTAGTATACTTGGTTTTGTTGCTGCCATATTCAATCTCCTGAGGAGGTCATTCCACGGCATTTTCAGGATTAAATCATGTTGCCCTCTTTTCAACTTCTGACTTTTAAAAATAAATCTTGTATTTTCTATTGGAAGTACTCATGTGGAAGCAGGTGTCTTCTGCCTCATGGGTGGGATTTAACACTGATGGTGGGACAGATTATTTGTGCTCCTGTAATACAGACTACTAGTTAGATTTCGTCCCAAAACTGGGGAGAAAACTTACATACCTTTGGCCCTTGTTTAGATTCAGTCAGTTCAATAAAGCTGAAGAGCCAAAATGCAGACATGAGTTTTTGTCAGAGCTTTCTGAAATTCAACAGTTGTTATCAAAACATTGTGTAAACTTCATAGCTCCACAGTTCCAGGTTTTGGCTTGGGCTCTGATTGCGCTTGAATTGTTTCCGAGTGATCAAAAGAGAAATTAATAGATGCCTAGTAAGAAAGTTCACTTTATTCTATTTGCAGTCGAGTCTAATCTCAATGCATTTAGATAACTGCGATAAACATCCCTTTGAACCTTACCTCACCTATTCCTGAAGGATTACAGAATGCTGGAGACTGTGAAAGCATTAAATACAAGTGCTGCTCAGATTAATTATACTTCTGCATTTCTTAAGAGCTGACAAAGGGCTTCAGAGAACCTACAGAACTGCACATTGTGCATCCATGTAGATATTCCTTGTATTATGGGAGAGCAGCAGCTTATTGTATTTTATTGAGAGTAGGTGGTCTAAAAGATGGGACTTGCTGTCTTAGCCATGGAGAGGTTGGATAGGACAGAGGGAGGTTTATGCTTTCCAAAGCAGGCATCTATTAATAGAAATCAGAGCCTGGAATATATCCTCTGGTGTAGCCATAAGCAATTCAAAAACACAATTAACAAATATTCAGCGGATGTCATTTGTGTTCTAGCTTGTTAATGCCAGAAAGCTATTATTAGAACTATGAAGTACTTTGACAACTTGCACTTTGAGGAATACAACATTTTCCTTTGTTTGCAGTGTGCTGCTTACTAAGTTTTGGTGTAATTTAGATTTAAACTGTATCCTCTATATTGTTCAAAGCTGGAAATCTGCTTTAGACAAAACTACCATTCCCTGTGAAATGGATTCAAGTATGCTGTTGGTTGGAATTTTTTTAAAGTTAAAATTTAAGTATAACTCTTATGATAGCAAAAACTTAATTTCATTAGAATAATTCAAACTGAGTGCTGCATGGCTAAGGTTAAAATTAAAAGTGAAAGACATCAGCTTCTGTTTAATTTACGATATTTGCATTCATGTGACATTAAATTCTTTGTCAGAAGAACAGCCGGTTTGAGCCACACACTTAAACTTACAATTCTTATACAAATTTAAACTCTGTCAAAATTGACTAGATGCTTTGTTGATAGAATTTGTTGGCGCTGAAATGCTGGCATTTGCTGAAGGAGTTTTTTGCACAGGAGGCTAAGTGGTTCTCTGCAGAAACTGTGATTTTTATAACAGCAAAGCCAAATATGGTGCCATCTTTTCCACACTGTCGTGAAATGATAAGTGCTTTCACGTTTCTTTTCACCTTTGAGTGCTGAGTTTATTTGTTTTCTACTGAAAATGTTCAAAGTGGAACAAGCTATCCCACATCCAAACAAGCCACTTCTTTACAGGCAGAATTGTTGACATTTTATATGCATTCTGTTGTGTTTTGAATCTTGGGTTATTGCTGTATTGCCAGATATGAACAATTTACTTGACATGTCTTCATAAAATCTTGCATATTACAGCAGAGCTTAGAGTTACAATGGAGTGTGTTTCCGTGCATTGTTATATTTCAAAATGCAGGAATATCTTTTCTGTAAGTCCAATTTCTATAAAATGGATCTCTGAATTTTAAGAGGGCTTTTTAAAAAGTATTTTTCTTATGTCTATCAATACATTTGCAGTATTATTAAATTGAATTTTAATTACCAAGCATTATCAATTTATGATTGTGTGAATCTTTGTAAAAATACCCATTATGATGTACAGTGATTTTTAAATGGTGCATAATGTTTAAATGACTTCTAACAGAGCATGATACACACAAATATTGTGTGACTGTAGGGTAATGGAAATGTAGACACCAGGATGTGTGCATGCTTATGTCAACTGGATGTTATGCTTGTAGCCAGTAATTAAATATTTACAGAGAGAGACAAAAGAATGTCCCTTAGGCTGAGAGCTCACAGAGCTGTGTGTGTAGCAATATTGAGGGTACTAAACTATTCTGAAGATGCCCAGCAGTCAGGGAGCTGGAAACAACACTCATATTTTGACAGCAATAATGACAATAAAATGTTCTTAGAGCCTTGCTCCCTCCCAGGTGATTCCCTGGCAGACTTTTGCCAGGATCAGCTTTTCTCTGCCACTGCCTTTGCTTTGCAAGCAGCACGTGTCCATTCTCGCCCCGTGCACATGGGCAGGGCCACCTCAATGCCTCCATCCACCCTACAAAATGATAGGAGAAGCAGAGGTAGAAGAAGATATTCTGAAAATTTTCCTAAGCAGCAGTAAGGAGATTTCTAAATCCTGTTGCAGGGATCCTTTTCCAGGATGATCATTCAAGTGCTGATATGAACAAGGTGGATCTGAGGCATCACGTCACACAAGGTGCTGCAGAGCATTTTTAAACTTGAAGTTTATTTGCATTAAGCTGATCTCTGTTAAACAGAATGATTCTGGTAATTTAGAGTTTGTCCTAATCTTCCTATTACTTTACTTCCGCATTAACAAATAAGATCTTTGTTATTTGATGATATGCAGGTTTGTACTCTGGTAAATTGCTTTCAGGCTAATGTTTAGGAGGTGCAATGTTCTCAGAATGTCAGTTTTGCATAGATCGCTTGATTTTCTTACTGGCTGGCTGGCTGCAAGCAGGACATCATGTACCTCAGAGAGCCTCCAAATATACTTTAGATATAAAGCACTGAAAAAAGCAACAATATCTATTACTACGTATTTAATTTTATACAATGATAAGCAAGGACCTGCTCCTGCTAACTTTATAGTCATTAATAAATAGATGAAGAGAGGCTAATGTGCAAGTTATGATAGCAATTTCATGGTTTTTTCCCCATCTTGGTCCAGCACAAACCTCAGAATTACTTGGATGATTCTCCTCTACCGTTCTTCTTTCTACATTTTTATTTTTAGAAACCAGTGTGCCTCACCAGGACTAAAACATTATGGAAAACCCAACTTCAAATCTCCCAAGGCACCCAGAGTGGATTGTTTAATTAGGCTGGAAAGGTAGAATTCATTAAAGCAACCTTCCAGTGTTACAAACTATCTCTCAAAGAATTCACAAAGGCTGGACCCCAGAAAAGACATGGAGATGCCAAAAGAAAAGAGCTCTGTGGGGTCAAAGGCAGATGACACGAGCTTCCAGTGGATTTAGCCTGGATGTTGGCTGAGCTGGATGCTGCTGACTGTGGAGCTGGCTCTCACCATAACCTTGTTACCGAGGTTAGGATTAGGACTGCCCGGGAGTTTTCAGTGTAGCCACATGTGAGGTAGACTGTTGTGGGTGCCACAGCTGAAATATTCACAACACCAGCCCCAGGCAGCCTTTCCTTATAGCTGGCTCTCTTACAACATGGCTGATAACTATTACTTAACAATCATCAGGGAAGACAGATCCATAATAGTGAGAGACAGCAGAGGACTGGTGCAGAAAACACTTGGAATTTAAGGAATACACAAGAGGAAGCCAGTGCGAGTGAATGACAAGTACAGGGGTTTAGCAGGTCCAAACTAAGCTTCTTGAACGGTTACTACCACCAGGAAAGGATTGAGGGCTGATTATCTTGAGAAAGAGACATGCCTATCAGCTGGCTGAATCAGATTAGTCATAAGCTCCTCTCCTAAGCTTTTCTTTCAAGCTTGTGTTCACTTTATCTTCTGAAAGGCCATTCCTTTGAGAAACAACTTTCCCAAGTACTGTGTAGGAACCTTAGCTCCAAGAGAAATATCAAAATGCCAGTGCCTGAGATGGTGCTTTGGGCTTGGGTTACTCTGAACTACAGCCTGGAACATAAAGGGATGGATTTAGAAAGTAGAATCTGAATATCTGTTGCCAGGATCTTCAATAATAAAAGACTAAACTGGTACTTAAACAGATTAACTACAACTAAAAACCTACTAAATGTTAGTATTCTAGTTTCTGAAAAACAGGCCATGAGAGTGCCACATACATAATTATCCTTTTTACAGGATGTACAGTGTGCAAAATATCAACAAAAACCTGCCTAGTGTCCAGTCCCCTCCCACTCAATGCTTCTCTTTGGGATGTGGCCATATTTACACAGTGCATAAACTTACCTTATTGATTTGGGCCAGTCTCCCAGTTGTGTAAGTCATGGGAAACATAAATAAGAAACTATCAAACTTTATACAAATCTGCAAGTGTTTGAAGTTACACATATCCTCCAGTTATCTCTCCTCTCAGTAATTTTCCAGACAAAAAACAAATTACACAAATGACTCTGACAAGGATATGGCAATGTGTAAATTGATGTGGAAACAGAATTGCTTGTGAAATCTCATTAAAGCCGAAAAGCAGAAGAGGGGAAGCTACAGGATAAGAATAGCTGGTGCACTGCTTCTCAAATGAGAGCTCTGCTTTATCCCCAGCATCTAAACCCCTACATATGTTGGAATGGATGTTCTGTTTTAAAACACTAAGTAAATATTAAACTTCCACACTCTCTGCCTTGCTGTTTGCATTCTTTGACACTTGGCTATAAGGGGTGCAAGTTTCTCAGATGAAGTCACTTAGTACCAGGATGGCAGACAGCTCCAAATAACACAAACAAGCAAAACTGGGAAAGACAGGCAGTGCTTCTCTCTGTGCAGGGATCAAGCCGTGGAAGTTTTCTGTTCCTTGAGTCTCCAGTTTTAGTTATGTAGCCCCAAGATTTCGCTTTGGTGCCTGGACAAGGTCGTGAGTCAAGGTCATGATCGAATAATGTTTGCTTTTATTTCATTACTGCTAAGAAAATAATGCTTTCAGGTAATAATTCACAGGGGGAAAAAAAAGAGAGAGATTAAAAAAAAAAAAAGAAAATGTGTGAAGTATGGGAGTTAACCAAGTATTACACTGATATGCGACTGCCTCTGGGAATTTCATCCATGCATCCGGGGCTCCCAGATACGTGCTGCACAAGATGTTGGTATTCTGTGATTATAATTCTGCAATTTTATGGTAGAAAGCTAGCCCTAGAAAACAGGAAAGAGTCTCCCATATTTTAAACAGCAGGTTGAGAATAAGTAGGCTTTGTTCCTAGGTTTGCTGGTGCCTTTGGAAGTCACCTCGAATTATTGTTCATACCAGGGATTTCAAAAGCATCCCCTGATCCTGAAAAGCCAAGTAAAGATATCTCAGAACTGTTATTCCTGTGGTGGTCAAGGCTCCTGTACATTTCAGGAGAGTATCAGAATTCAGCATAATTCAACATAGCATCTGAGGATAGAAACCTAGGAACATGGGAATGTAGTATCAAAACTCCACATAGGAAAATTAATCTCATGCATCTGAAATGGAGCGCTGCTAATAAACAGGGCTTTGATTTAAAAATTATTAGATTCCCCCGTCTTACTCTTGCCAGCATAGGCAGGATGGTCCTAATATTGACCAGATAAAAGAAAATGGTCTAGTCAGTGCACTCTGAAGTATTGTGGACATTAATGATGTAGTTAATGATAAATACTTTTAATAAAGTGTTTGTCCACAATGTGTGTTTTTTTGTTGTTTTTTTAAACTATTCACTAACAGACTGACTTACTTGAATTTTAACCATTTAAACTTAAACATAATTTTTAAATTACCTGCCTATTCTCACAGTGCACTAATAGAGAGAGATAAGCATCTCCAGTGGGTGATTCAGCCACCTGAAGATAAAAATGTAAGATAGATGGGAAGCGCCTGTCTTTCCATTGGAGAAACCACCTAGATTTTATAGAAGACATCTAACTTTCAAACAGGTAAAATTAGTTGAGAGAAATCCCAGAAAAGTACATATTCCAGAACAGGAAAACTTCAGAAGAATTAGTCAGGGATTACAGGGAATTACTGTCACCTGACTATGACACTACTGCTGAATTTAAGCAAAAAACCAAATCCTGAGACTTGAGGAAACAAGAAATATTAAGATTTTTTCCCTTGTTTTACACTGGTTTTAGTTTCTAACAGTGGAGTGCTGGAAGGAACTGTATTCCTGATAATTTTGTTGTCACTTTACTGTATTTGTTCTTGTTTTGAATTTTTTACATATTCATTGAGCGGCTGGAGACAAAATGCTGTGAACTGCTGTCAGCCATCTGCCTGGGACTTCTGGGCCACATGGAGGAGGACCCATGCTGGAAAGGGATTCACACAAGGCTAAAATGTCCTGCATTGCCTGGAAAAGGAGCAAATCAGGTGTTGAGGTGACAAGACTGACCCAGGAGCTCAGCACTGGAGCTAAAAGGAAAAAGAAGGTGCTGAAGCATTGCTTCAGTTAATTTCCTGACAAAAAATAAAAAAAAAAAAAAAAAAAAGAGGTTGTTAGCTGTGGCATGAAAGGGATGAGGATAACAATAGAAACATTACATAATTGGAAGATATATTAACTTTCTCTTTCTGTATCTTCTCAGTTTCTAACTTCAGTCTTTCCAAAGAGACTTTTGGATCTAGACAGGCTCCCCACAGCTTCTTCTGCTTGTTTCCTGCCTCTGACTTTTTCTGAGATCCTGGCTTGTAATCTGCTCTCCTCCTACAGTTCCTTATGGCACTGTCTTAGTGCTATCCAAAAATACACGTGTTCCATAAAGAAGCTGCCTATTTGCTTGGAACTGGTACTGGTATCCTGGGTCTTGCTAGATTGTACCTTCAGATCATTAATTTCCTTCCAGAAGAGCTCTTTTCCAATGTAATGATCCAGGTTCAATGAGTCATTCTGGCAGCCAATTTAACCCAAACTATGCTGAAGTGCACAGTCCCGGTAGAACTGGATCTCTAAGTGATCTGATGTTTTTGTTTTTTTCTCACAGGAATTATTACACATGGATGCTCATTTGATTAAAACATCCAATTAAATTATAAGAAAATTACTTCATGCTGAGGATACACTAAGAATGTACGGTTTGGATTCAATCTGATATACACAGGTATCAAATTCTTGCCCTCCTTACCCAGTTTTGGCAGCACTTGGGGCTCAGAGCCACAGTTAGGTTGTTTGTGCACAATTTGCACCCCACTGCATTCCCTATTGCCAGTGTTTTATGATGTGGAAAGGCCCAAAAGATGACCAAAATATGAACAGAAATTTGATATGGAGCTATAGAGAAGCTTCAAAATTTTTCTTCAATTTTCATCCACAATTCTCCCTTTCCTTTGGCATTATGCTTGCAGACAGGCACGCTAATACCTTTATTACATAACTGTTCAGAAATGCTCCCATTTCACAGGAAAGATGCATCTCATTCACACACCTTATGCAAACGAGATATAAATTGCTACACAAGTGAGGACATGCAACATTATGCTTGAAAAGGCTACTCAGCTGCAGTCATCATGGCCCTTCCCTGTGCCAGAGAGTGAAACCTTCCCTTTGGCTTGTTTTCCTCTCTTTTTGGGGCAGGCAAAACTCTGCTTTTTCATCAGTAAGGGGGAAAAGCTGTGCAATGAAAAGCAAAACCCCCCCAAGCTCCCAGTTCAAGGTTGGGTTGACCCCTTACTGCCCGTGCCCCTGTGCAGCAGACCCGGTGCCAGCTGGGCAGTTTTTTGGAACGCCAGCCCAAATTACGCGGATCGCGTGATTAAGCGTGTGGGTGAGCTTAAGCTCTTGTAAACCTTTATCATCACCTTTGCCACAGTCTGATGCAGCTGTGGAAATGTGGAGTGCTCAGCGGGGTGAGCTACGGCTGAGGGATGGTTTTGATATTTACAGAGATGCGTGCTCTTCCAGCTGGAGGCTCCACACAGCTGCGGCTCACGAGCAGTTGGCCTCAGCTGCAGATCTGCAGTCAAATCACTGATTTTTTTTTTTTTTTTCCCCTCGTCTGGGGTTTCTGTCCTCTCGAAAACCCCTTCACGATGACTTTGAGAAATTAGTGATTGAAAGACCTCTGCTGACTGGTAGGTTTGTGCAAAAGGCAGTGGCAGATGATATGATTATGTTTTGACAAGAGAGTGGCCTGTGATGATTCCAGAAGGTTTTCTTTTATTAATACCTCGATGAAGGAGAGGAGCTGAAAGCAAATTATATTTCCAGATTCTCAGATACTGAAATGCTGTAACATTTCATTGCAGTTTGATAAACACTGTTGTCCAGGAGAGTGCTAAAACAATTATAATTGTCTCATCCATCAGTTGTAGACTATTAATATTGGCTCAAGCAATGAATAAGCAAATTGAGAATGGAGCCATCTTCATTAGTAGTTCACTATTATTAGCAGTTCAATATTTCTGAGTTCCTTAAGTTCATTGTTCTAAGGAAGTTTCTATATGCAGCAGAGAACGTACTAGAACTGAGTAACTTGATTTAATTAAACTTTGCATTAAATTTGAGTCAGTTTAAACACATTTCTTGAAAGAAAAGAGGAAGTACAGTGAAGTAAGAATGGGGAATACACACAGCAGGTAAGATACTGACAGCTGCATTTCCCTATTCCTTAGCTCTTCCCCCTCCCTCTGTCTAACTGGTACTTTTCCTGTAATGCTCCTCACTGCAGGGCAGCTTAGGAGTGTTTTGGCAGGGAGCAGTCTGCTTATTCTCCCTGGAGACTGCACAGAGATCATAAATCCTTTTGGAGTTCTTAACCCTTGTATGTAACTGACAGCTTTAATCTTCTTCATTGCTAAATTCAAGCAAGAGGCAGTGCAGGCACGCAGAGAGGAGGACACATGTCCGAATTGCTGGGCAGCCACTCACACACTTTATAATATTGTTATTTAATGGGTCTTTCGGGCAGAACCCACCGTGCACTGGAAGTGATCAGTCTTTGAGGCACACCAGTGCCCTAACAAATGCTTGTGATAGAAACAGGTCCCTGAACATTCTTTTGCTGAGGAATTCTTTTGTTTAATCACGTCGGTGTCTCCTGGCGCCTTTTCCCTGAGTTATAATTTGTGTTGCACTCCCTCCCCTCATTCTTTCTCTCTTGGCATAACTGGAAGTTCCTTCATGCCTTCTGCTGAGGGAACCAGGTGCCAATAGTAATGGTTCCATCAGGGTGATCTGTGAATGCTGGTGACCTCCTCGAAGAAAGAAAAGAATGATGACCCATTAAGGCAACCAAGTCAACTGTTTAGATGACTCTGTGCAAATCATTTTTCCAGATGTCTAAATACAGCAGAGGAATCTACCCCGGCATACCTTACTCCTCACTTATCACTATTATTATACTATACCAATGAGATTTTTCACTGGCACTGTAACATGTGTATTTCAGAACATTTTAGTGCATAGGAAAACATTTCCCGCACATGGGACAGAAAAAATAAATTACATATCCCAAGCGGCATAGGATCTTATTGTTGCAGATAGGGAGAAGATTGATGCCTTGTGTCTTCTTGTCACAAAGCTGCAAGAACCATTTGTGGAAGATACTGGAGTGCTGACGCAGAGTGCTTGGGGTTTTTCCACTGTTTTAGCATGGTTGGTGTTAGTCTGACTGACTGTGTGTTTCTAAGGATGACAGAACATTGTCTCCCCTTCAGTTTACAGGGTTTTTTCACCCCTTTTACATAAGGATTGCTTTCACAGCACCGATTGCTTAAGGCAAGTGCTATCTAAATGTGTTCGAATGTATGCAATCATCAGAGGCATGTTTTGCAACTCTTTGTCAGAATCCAATAAATACACAGCAATTAAAGGGGAGATTGTGGCAATGTAGTTGGTGAGCAAACAAGTTTCTAAAAAGGACACTTTCTCCCCTTAAATATTTGCCAGCATGATTTATAGAAGAATCCAGTACTTGATAAGCTGCTGTCAGGATCAGTTGGGTGTTAGACACTATAAAAGCACATTTTACTCAGAGTTCGAAGACCCAGAAACAACGTGAGAAAATTGGTACACGGCTGATAAGGTTGGATGTTAGAGTTTTACCAAGGCCCCATTTTTCACTTGAACACACAACACTCTCTGAATGTCAACAAAACAAACACGAACTTCAGGATGTTTAAACAACCCAAATTCCTTTAGTGGCAAGCTGGGCTGGCAGTGAGTGGTACCCGATGAGGGAGCAGAAAGGGATATAAAACTCACCCTGTTAGGTCTTGTACAGATCAGATCTCAAAAGATTTCAAGTTACAGGTTTATCATCCATGGTATGCACCAGGGAAACATGAAAAGCCTCTATTTCTGATTTTAAAAAACATCTGGTAAAGCAGTGTTCCCAAGAATCATAGAGAGATAGCAAAACATACAGTCCTCCAGCTTTGATTCAAAAAACTAAATCGTGCTTTTTTAGTGTTTCAACATCTACTACAGCTGTTAAAATGTCAATGCTGAGTGCTCTTAGGGTTCTCAGGGTTTGATTTGCTTCTGGTTCCCACTTTTCATGTGGAGTCACTGATGGGAAATTGCCCAGGAGGTCTAGGGCTCAATGGCAGATCTGGAATGTTTTAAGTACTTTGAGAATATTTCATTCACATTCACTCAGTGCTCATATAAAAAGTTGAATTCCAGTCTACAGGACATCTGAGTAATGCACCATGTACCAGAATAGCAGTAACTTCTTAATAATTTCTTCGTTTTCTCGGTAGTGTGTATGTTATTAGGAAGCTGACTCCTACTGTTTCAAGGATTTTAGAGTCTTACTAGAAAAACAGTAACTAATGATATATTATTTGCCATGCATAAGGCTCTTACAACACAAAGACAACAGAATGTCAAACAGTCACTCCAGAAAATGGGTAGGGTATTTATGATATATATTTATAAAGGACCATTTTTTACAGGTTGTATGTGGGAGGTTTGGATGTCATCCAGGATGACTCAAGTTTGTAAGGCTTTTCTGAGTCTTTGACAACTGAAGTGACATACATATGAATTATAATCACAACAAGCCAATGCTGCTTTTCAAAATCTCTATTGTACCTTACAACATTTGCTTTACCTTAAGCAGCACAAGTGTCCTTAAGATACCATTTCTTATTCTGCCAGGCAGCTTCCTGATCCTGGTATGACAGTCTTCAGTTGGAAAGCTTGTTTGCACATTGACAACAGCATGGTAAGTAATTCAATCAGCACTGTTTCTTGTCCCAGGTTCCAAGCACTCCAGTTGGTTGAGCTTTCTGAAGGTGGAAATGTTGCTTTCAGCTCATAAGGACATTTTCTTTCTTTTTTTTTTTTTTAAAAAAACCCAAACGACAAAGAAACAATTCCTCTGTAAATACTTCTCCACCCACATAAACAGAATGAGAGGGAAAAACCATCTGAGAAGTATTCCAACCCCATCCAGGAAAAAAAGAGTGTGAGGAGTAATTACAGTAGGGTGCTGTGCCTGGAGTAGGGGTAAAACAACTCTTACAACACCCCATCAGTGGTGAATGGGGAAGGGGGTGTCTTGGTGTTTTTAGTGCTGAATAATGCTGAGCCCAGCCCAACCCATCCCTGGCAAAAGTCAAAAGATCTCGAGAGTGAGGTGAGGATGTGGCAGGCGTGGTGCAGGACCCGATAAAGGAGCCAAGAGATGCTGCTGATAACTTATCTGAGGCTGCTGAGCTGACCTGGGCACATCTGACTGACAGCCCATCACCTGATACTATAAAAGCCCAGGTCCGCTTTTTAAAATATTCTCACACACCCCTTCTTGGAGTGTGTGTGGAGATTCCTCCCTGGAAAGGGGATTTCCCTCCCGGTTATCTCTTGAGGCTAAAGAGAGAGATTTACCCCTATCTTGGTGTGGATGAGCCACACCAACCTCTACTTAAAAACTGATTTTTCTAGCTTTAATGCAATTGCTTCAATACCCCTTCAAAAATAGTGCACCATGCTGCACAGTAGTTGCAGCTACCTGTACTGTAAAGAATTCTGATTAAGATGTTGTAGTCTGATTATCATAATATTACCAAAAATAGATTTAAAAAAAACTCCTTAACATCAATACAGAATTAAGAAGCAGGAATTCTTTATTCAGCAAGATGCATGAAATCTCCTCTGATATATTGAGCCTGCTGAGTACAGAAAAAGCTCCTGTTTATACACTGTATTTGACATATATATTCATAGGTTTTCCCAGGAAAAACATGCAAATTATAATAATTTCCCTGAAACCATTGGCAGGGAGGTGTTCCCTCCCCTCTGCTCATGCATTCTTCTGTCCTGGGGGTCTCTGTGGTGGTCCCTGGTCGTCCCTGGTCTGTGACTTCAAAGTCACACCTGACCACCCAGTGGACTGGTAAAACTTGGCACAACTGGGCTGGTTGCTTTCCATTTCTTCTTCCTACAGAATGAGCATTGTGTGGTTCCACAGGCCAGTGATTTTTGGAGAATAAGCATTGTATTTACCCACCAGGTGCAAACAATCCTTCATCTGGCAAGTACAATAAATAACTTGCCTTCATATAAATATGTCTGTTTTGCCATCCTTAATCCAAAGGTTCAATTGCACCTATACAACTGTTCAGACATAAATTGTTGGGTGAGTCTGGGGTTGGGATTGGATCCAGCCTCCCTCTGAGAAGGGTTTTAGAAATCCAGGGGGTCCCTTCCACACCTGGTGACTCAATGGGAGGTTCTCCCTGAAAAACCCTTCCTGCAGCTCCAAGTCTGCCCTGGGCAGTAATATTGTTTATGTCTTTAAACCCTGACCCATGGGATGTTCTGATAAAAAAAAAAAAAAAAAAATCCACAGTATTAATATTCCCAAGATCCATGACTTACTGTAAGGAGATAAACTTTCCATAAAATGTTTTTAGCCTTCTAGGCTGTGGTATGCTGACATCACAGAGGAGCAATTTCTTTATCATCACCCTACAGATAATTGCCCCACCTGAACTGGGAAAAATTAAATGTCTTCATCTCTCTTTATTAAACGGTGAGTCTGATGGGGTTACAAAATTCAATTCCTGAAATTACAGTGCAAGAGTTTTTGAACATTTGAGTTAAATACTAATTTCCACTCAGTCTTTTACGGAATTTTGAAAGTCACTGCCAGCAGGGTTTAGATTGAAAAGTATGTTCCTTCATCGTTGTCATGTGTCTCACAGTTTTAAAGGACCTTGGAAATGGTCCATCCCCGAGTGTACCTGTGAAACTGCAGAACTATTTCGTGAAGCAAATGCCAAAATAAGTTGATCTCTTCTGTGCTGATGCAGAAATAACTATGTTCCAGGCCAGATCTATAATAAATGCTCATGTGGAATTGAAATAGACTGTAAAACACAAAATTCAACCTCACCCTTCCTCCCTCTGCTTTGTTTCAGGCAGGGACGTTTCTGGTGTACTCCCTGGGCTGGAAGGAAATTGCAGTTTGTTTTTAGAGCTTTTGCCTTGAAA
This sequence comes from Acridotheres tristis, assembly GCA_037013685.1. Lineage (NCBI taxonomy): Eukaryota > Metazoa > Chordata > Aves > Passeriformes > Sturnidae > Acridotheres > Acridotheres tristis. The sequence goes on from CM072919.1 coordinate 9,152,273, forward strand.
TCTTTCTGTCCTTCCCCAGCTCCCTTTCCTCCTTCTCATTGCTATTATCTGCAGCAAAATCAGAACTTTGAAAGGCTGACAGTGTCTGAGGCAGGTGGTGTTCACGACAAAGGCCTGGCACTTTGTTTTCTCTCTCTTTTTTTTTCCTCTCGTATATCAGCAGTCAGCACCACGCTTGGAGTCAGACCTGCAACTGCTCTCAATATTTGAGGTTTAAAAAAAAAAAAAAAAAATCCTGTGATGATCTTCTGCATGTAAGGACTTCAAAGGAATGTAAGAGAAACACAAGACTGTTCAGCATGTGTGAAACACGAGTTTGAGACATCTGATGGGCTTTTCTGTAAGTTCATTAAGATGTTAATGGAGCAGCAGTATTTATCTTTTCAACACCCTGGCATATTCTGAACATCAGGATTCCAGCTCCTCCTTTGTTAGAGAGAAAAAGATTTTTAACCATGCATCTACTCAAAATGCGAAATTATGCCAAGTAAAGAACTTTTTCTGGCCCTGGAAGTGGAAATCTGTGTGGAATGTCATAGAAATGGCAGTGTTTTGGAGGGGAAATTTAAAAAACATTAGGAAACGTAGAATGTTGTCTTTGCTCTTCTAATCTTGCCATAAAAACAGTTAAAAAAAGGTACATTGTGGATTGTCCCAGGGGAGACTATGTTCAGATTTTTAAGGAATTGCTAGTGCTCATACACGTGCTTGTACCACCATGGGGTGGAAGAAAATCTGATGAGAAAATCTGTGCTTTGACCAAGCGAGGACACTCTAGAGAGCAGTTCAGGAGCCTGGAGACTCCTGCTTGGTCATTTGGAGCCATTTCCAGAATAAGCTAAACAACATTTCTGCCACCAGCCTCATACCAAATGGGGACATCAGTAAGTGCTACCTGTGTGCAGTGAGCCAGGCATACTTCCTGAGTGGTAAATATCGACCAATTTCAGCTTTGTTTCAAAAGTTTAGGGTTTTTTTTTTCCTTACAGAACAAAAATTCATAAGAAAATCACTGAAAGCAGGAAAGTAACATAAGACAAATGATTTTTAGATAAAAAAGTAAGGGGAAAAATGCAAAACCAAGGAACTAATTAAAAACAGCACCAATGGTGTTATCCAACAAGCTCTTTAAAAAGGAGACTATGCAGCAGTGGGGGGAAGATGTTGGAAAATTCTTTTAACTTTAGCACAGTAACGTTTGGTCCCTATATCAGTGATTAATAAAATGCACTAGCAGACTTAGTTTTGAGATTATGTGTCAGAGCAAAGAATGATAACAGAAGGACATCTCGACCTGCCCACATACCCGAGATATTCTCCAGGAGAGAAGGTTCATTAGAAGATCTGGAACCATAAAATTGAAATTTGGGGAATGGGGTGCTACAAAATGATCACCAAAGACCCTCAAAAGACCCCTACTCATATAGTGGACTCAAATAAGTCCACTGAAATAATTTGCATATATGCATATATTCAGGAAATGTAATGAATACCCAGCTCAGTGTGGCAGAGTAGGTCACTCCCAAGCTGTAAAAATATGAAAATCGAAGGAAAAGAGTACAAGTAATCTGTGTCTTTTACCAATCTGCCCTTACTTTGAAAAGGATTCAAATGGAAACAGGAAAAACAAGTTCTAACTACTATGTTATCTTAAATGGGAGGAAGAGAGTAGTGGGATGGGAGAGGAGAAAGAAAAGAGAGAAGGAAGATATATCTGACAATTCATTGTCAGTCAATTTTCAAAAACCTCCCTTTTGCCAGTGAAAACAGCTTTTGTAAAACCATCCAATTCCTCAAAAACTACCTAAAGCACACCTCCCTGTTCCCTCCTGTGGGTTGGATCACCTTTGCCTGTCAATTTGTCACAGCAGCACAAAACCAGAGGGGCACCCAGCCTGTCATCTCCATTTCTACATGAAAGGGAGGTCAGACTGTGTGGGGCCTCAGAGGTGCCCTCCTCTTCCTCCCTGCAGTGATCCCTGATTTCAGGGAGCACTGTGTGTTAATTCCAAGTGTTAATTCCTCTCACTCAGCCACGTGCAGCCCGCTGTGCTCCCTGCATTGGGGCACACAGAGATGATATTTAGGAAGGTGATACGTCCCAGCAATGAAACCATTGATCCCCATCCAAGAATTTAATCAACAGGACACGTTTTCTTCAACTGCAATGTCTCACGAATTAATTACTGCAATTCAAGGCTCTTGGGCGTTGAAAAATGTGCTTGGTTATTTACAGGGTAAAGCAAAACACTTTGAGCAGGGAGAGGTGATTTGCCCTGCTGATCTGGGCCGTGGTTAACCCCGGGTTTAGTCACTGAAAATAAATACCATTCTAGTAACTTCCTGAGCAGGAGGTCAGGAAGAATATCTCATTTTCTTTTTTGAGTCTAGTATCCTAATTCCAGAAGCACAATGCCTTGCAGTCCTGAGGGAAAATGCAAGCATAATAAAAGATTAGAGCTACAGCTTTCATGATTCATAGATTCCCTTATTTTGCAGTCCTAATTTTGTGGAAAATTTATGTTGCTGGATTCACTTTCTCCTTAAGAGGCAGAAGGCCAAGATGAACCTGAGGGCTTTTTACATCTTCTAATTTTTATAGTTTTTGCCAGCTGCACAGGTTTTATCTTACACGAGAAATGAAATTGTCGTGCTCCAGTCAATCTGCTGCAGAAATGTGAGAGTTCACTGATAATGAATGTTACAGAAATCATGCAGTACTACTCTTAGTAAGACAAGGTTCTAAACCGACCCTCAATGTTCCCAGTTTGTTTATTTGTTTGTTTTTGGTTTTCTTTTTGTTTGTTGGCTTTGTGACAAATATGGATCTTCAAATTAGTTATCTGTAAAACAGATTAGTTTATTTTACAGTTCTGTGCAGGTTGTTATACTCGGAAAGTCTGCTCAGACTTTTATTATAGATGGACAATATATATAACCATATATAAAGGGAAATAAATAACAGAAAAGCTAATATGAAGTATATAAACACATTAAGTCCGTCAATAGGTGGCTATATAACAACTAGGTATCACATTTTTTGTGGCTTTCCATGTTCTCTTTATGGTTTTCCAATTGTTTCAGGTTAGACCAGAGGTCAGACTGTTTTTTAGTGTGTTGGCAACAACAGAATAAGAATTCAGTCCTTCTTCTTCAAGTCCTGAAATGCTGCTATAATATTGAAAAAAAAACCCTTGGTATAAGCCAATATGATTCAAAAAACTTTATTAATATCATTAGAACCGTTCTCTCTCCTCATCACCATATTTAAGCTGTATCCAGGTTTTGGAAATGATCAGCAGCCTTAAACAACTTTCTGGCCTTTAAATCCAGCTGGAAAAACAGAACATGCTCTTAATTCAAAGGTGAAAAGAGAAATCTGGCACTTGTAGGAACTAGGGCTGGAATGTCATTATAGCTGAAAATTACTCCGTTTCAGGGGAGCTTTAGAGAAATTATTCTAATCTTTGTAGATTTTCTCAGCTAAAAAGGCAAAAATATTGGAGCTCCAGGACCCTGGAATCAGATATTTGAACTGAATTTGGTTGGAAAGTTTCACCTTGTGAGAACCTGGAGGGTAAAACAAATTCTGCTCTGTGTGGAAGAGAAGTTTCAGCAGCATCTGACCTTTATAAAGAAAGCTGTGCCTATTTTGCTCAGCCCTGTATCCTGAAGGGTCACATGGCGATAAGAGCACCTTATTATGACTAAACTGTTGAATGTATTTGTGATAAGCTGGCTCTTTCTTATCCTTCTCATTAATTAATGAGACCTATTGTTGTTTCAGCCTACATGGCTGAAAAGAACACATGATCCATGACATTAATTCAAGGAGGAAAACTTATGAAAATGCTTGCCTTAAACAGACATTTCAGAGGCCAGGGCTTTGGCTCCACACACTTGCATTTGTGTCCAGACATAAATACAGATGTATTTTAAATAATTTTCAGGATTTTGAAATAAGGTAGTAATTACCCAGAAATGAAATAGGCTTTTTAAAAACTTCCAAAGGCAAACAGACAGAGCACCTTAGAGAGTGATGAAATCATAATAAAAATCATATTGAAATCATATTAGAAGTCCTAAAATCGTGAGGCTACTAGACAAAAATCTAGGAGGAAATTAATCTTTCTGTGTATGCAATATAATACCAATGATGGATAGTAAATAATGAAAAGGATTGCTTAATATTAGTGGCTGAATATTCATTTTGTGATAGCCATCCATTCTGGGAACTGCTAAAGAGGAGATTGAGCCGTTTTCTACAAAAATACCCTAAATATTTTTTTTCAATTAATAATATATACAAAAGAACACAGACAACCTAAAGTACAGGTTACATACCTAAAATACTTTTCTGCAGTTTTGGAAAGAAGTAACCTAAGCTGAACTAAGCCAAGAAGCAACCAAACCTGGAATAACATAAGAAGAGTACAGAGAATCAATTATGTAATTTTCTGCTTGTTTTCCCAAATCATAACCTGGGACCATCACACAACAGAAGATGTGTCTATCACAGTCAAAGTTGGAGGTATTTTTATGCAGGAGCAGTCCTGAATTTAAACATGCCCTTTGGGGAGCAGCAGCAAATACAATAAGAATTTAACCTGAGCAGGCCTGTGCTAAAAAACAACAAAAACAACAACCAAACAAGAAAACAAACCACCAACAAAAAACCAACCAAACTTTATTATTCATCTGCATATTCTTTCTCTTAGTAGATGGAATTTTATTGTTCTTTAAGGCCGTTTAGCCTGGCTTTTTTCCTGCTGAGATAGGTGTACCTGAGGATTGCAGTGAGCTAAATTATGGGTCCAATACTAAAAGGGCCTCAGTCAGTGAGATTTGATTGTCAGGTATTTATTTTTCCAGGGAATCACCACCTTTTCAAAGAGCTTTAGAATAGTGAATTAGAGTTGTGGAAGTTGGGGCTTTCCTGGGGCTGAGAGAAGGAGCTGTTCCCAAATTGATTTAAGGAAATGGTTTTGTGGGTTGTGGGGCTATAAGCTGACCTTGTAAAACAGAAATAAAAATGTAATACTGGATCTGGTCAATCTTAAAGGGTTGGGTTGTTGGTTTTTTGTTTGTTTGTTTGTTTGTTTGTTTGTTTTTTTCAAAAATGACAACAGTTTCTTTGAAAAATACCCACACCAGCTTCTTCCTCCCAAATCTTGGAAGCAGCTGCTCTGTGCAGTATGGAATCTCCTGTGCACAGAGATCCCGACTCACTTTTCTTGGGCCAGTAACAACTTTACTGCCCCTATGTCAGCAAAACCTGCCTGTCTGAACAATGTGACTTTTTTTAAACTTAATTAGACTACCTGAAAGAAGCGAGCCCTTTCTCCCTGGGCTCACGTTCTTGGAAACAGAGGAACATTTAGGCTGGAAAAAAAACCTTTAACAACATTGAGTGCAATCAGGGACCCAGCAATGCCAAGGCCAGCACTAAACCTGTCCCCAGGTGCCACATCTATTTTCAAATCCCTGCAGGGATGGTGACTCAACTCACGTTTTACAAGGAAGGATTCTTCTCAATTGCTTAGAAAACAAAAGCATCCCCAGTGTTCCCCTGCCTTTCATCCTCAAATTTCTGACTAGAATGAAACATGGCTACAAAGAGTCTCACGGACTCTTCAGTATTTTTTGGTAGCAAGGCAAGGCAAGCGAGTTGAGCATGCAGAAAGACATCCACTTCATGTGCTGCTGCATGCAAATGGCAAGTCATCCCCAAAAAATGTACTGCATGACGCCATTGAAATCTTATTTTCCTCAACCAGAAAGCCTTTCATTTTTTTTTTAAATACCAAAGTTTAAATAATGTCACTTAGCGATTGTTTGCTCTGATACCTTCCTTATTTTTTCATTTTTGGGTTCTTCTGAGCATGCAAAACTATAGACACCACATACTAATTATACTGTTATTCTGCTTAGCATATGAAAATGTATTCTGCATTGCATATCAAAAGCTCCTAAAGCAGCTTTCAGAAACCTTTTCTATTCAGTGCTATTGATATTTCCAAAGAATTTCAGAAGTGGAGAAAATGACTTATTCAAGTTCTATTTGGTGCCTGCATCAAGGAGTCATTAATATGCAGAATAAAGCCAAGCAATCTCTCTCTTTTGCTCATTGGTGCCTAGCACTAGAAGTTTAAGACAAAACTTAAGACAAAGTTGGTATGCAGCTAAGAAGGAAGCTAGGAATTTGTGATTTGTAACTCCTATTGATACATTTCCCCTTCCTTTCTCCATCTAAAAAAACCCTTTGGACATTTTTTCAGACGCCTGTAAGATAGCTATTTTTTCCTGAGAATCCTGACTCATTTCCTATCTTCCTGTAAATAATTTTACCCAAGAATTTGTCATCCAGTATTCTCCCTATTAACAAACCTTCAGTCTGTTTACTTTCGGAAATATTGCAATATGTTAAGGCTTGAAAGCAAAGGGATAATTAGCTCTGAGATCCCTAGTGAAGTGTTTTATTCCAAATGCTTTTCTGAAACTGGATGATTTGGGCCTGGAAAAGCAATGCCCTTAATTATTTCTTTATACATCAAGATAGGGATTCTCTCTGCTCCCTTGGCTTTGTGTCAACTCTGTCAGAAAGGAAATGATGGAAAATAAGAGCGTGCTCTGTAAGGTTTAACTGAGGTCATGGATGCATTTAAGAACACGTATTACATGACTGCCCACATGAAATGGGAGATAAGCACAGTTTTGATTATATGAGAGTATATACATAATTTTATTTTTTTTTTTGGAAGGAAGTGGATGTTTGGAGACCACTCATATTTCATGTAGAGATGCGAAGCGCTGTGTTCTACACCAATTTTTGAAAGGAAAATACAGAAATATGGAAAGTTTCCTGCAGGGAAATACAGGTCTTGGCAATATTTCACTTTTGTGATGAATACCTGAATAACCATTGTTATCCATTTTAGAGGGCTACACTTGAAAAGGGGCTTTCAAAAACGGAAAGTAAATAAAATGCAAAACATTACCTGTTGTGCCTTTTGTACTTTAGCTCACTGTGTTTTGCTAAGGAAAAGCTACCCAGAAGAATTAGTCTTTTATCCAGGATCACACCATATCACGTTTACTGCTTTGGCTTCTGCTCTGTATCAAAACCCTGCTACACTGCTGCAGCAATTTTGCCCTGCATTTAGTCTCCTGAGAGAATAATTCCAGTTCATACACAATAAAGCAATCCTGGATCTGCTTTAAATTACGTTGGCAATTGGGTTTACCTCTGTTTTTGCCTGGAAAAAACCCAAGAAGAGGGCTTTGGGCCAGCTTCTTGCATCCTGTGGTATGGTTTCACCATGCATAGACGTGGTTCTATGTACAGAAGTCTCATTTAAAGTACGTGACAGATTTTCTTATAGTCCAGGTACTTAAAAGTAACTTCTTTAAATAGAAATATCCACAAAAATTACCAACTCAGCCTTGCAGATGTAAAGAGAGGGGTGCTTGTTTTTCACACTGTGTCTCTTCGTTGATCTTGTTTTTGGAGTTGCTTGTGAGTGACTGATACCAAATCCACGCAGAATAAATCTGATAAATCTGATTAATTCAGAGGATAATGCGACTTAAATGAAGCACAAGTACGGATTGCCAGCAATGTCATTGGTTTTAGAGAACATGTCTGTAAAATGTCAAAGTTTGCAAGCATCCAGACTTAACTCACTCCTGTAACTACCAGTTTACTTCAAGCTGTTGATGCAGAGTTATTTATTCTGATACCCTTTTGTTTGTGGTGCAGCACATTAAGGTAAGCTATTCTGTGTTTAAAGCGTGGTGGTAAAGGAGATCAGACATTACACCACAGAGAAGACAGAAATACCAGCATGACTCACCTGAATTAGAAAAATCCTACACTTTATGTCTGCCTCAAACATGATTTAATTTCCCTGATATGCGACGGCTGCCGATTAAAAAAAAAAAAAAAAACAAACAAAAAACCAAAAAACCCCAAGAAACAAAACAAAATCCAACAAAACCCAGGCTCAACACAGCTACAATCATAACAAACAATGATCTTGGCTTATATCTTGTAGCCATGGCAGCAGCTGAAAGGACTCTTCCCACAGTGTGTTAGGAGGAGGGTTTTAATCACTGTTTCCCATGACTGGGTGTCTCAACGAGGGAGCAAAGCTGAGACAAAGAGTTCTGCAGCAAAGGGGGTTATTCCAACAAAATTTGTGATCACACTGTAGGAATTTTTGTTCCAGTCCTCCAGGGAATGTGCCTGCCCCACGTGCAGCTGCTCTTGGGGTCCTAAAACTGCACCTATGGATGGTGGTGAAGTTTTTCTGTATTTATGTATATGAGGGTTTATCAAAGAAAAAAAAAAAGTTATTGAGAAGGTTTCTCAGTGTTTCCTGTTAGTTTGAGCAAGATGGTCAAGTCAAAGTCAAAAACTGGAGTTTGTTCTCAGTCTGACTTTTGGATATTGGTTTGTGCCCATTTCATTAAATAGGGTAGTGCTACTACTCTCAGTTTACAGGAATGGGAAAGCACACAAATAATTGATCTCTTTCAAAGCTAAAAAACAGTCAGGTGGCTTTTCTGTCTTTGTCCCTGGCAGGTGAAGTGAATGGCTCACTCTTTTAAGTCAGTTAGCTGGTGCATTTTTTCTTGTATCTTTAGGGAATGCAAAAAGCACAAATACAATGTGAAAAACTTTATTTCCGTGTTCATAGCAGATGAAAACAATATTTTAAAAGGGGAGAATAGCTACTGGGGAGTTGAATATGAGTTTACATAACATTAAATGTGGGATTTATTTCTGCACTTCTCTTCAGGCAAGAAAGGTCAATCTGTTGGGCACCAATATTGCACATACCACAGGTTAGTACAGAGGAGGGAGTGCACATGCTGTGCTGAAATAACCAGACTCTTTCTACTCACTTCAGACACAATTCCAGAAGTCTTTCCTTAGTTTTTTGCAGGGAAGCTCAGAAAAAAAATCTGCAGGTCTCCTTTCTGGCTTTGCAGTCCATAGTTCTTGGTGTGTGGGTATAGGAAGTGCTGAAGGCTCTGCTGTGTAAGACACTTAACTCGCTTATTTTACCACCTAATTTGTTTATTTTGCCACTCTACTTAATCCAGCTCTCGGGTTTTCCTCTTTCCATTGGATCTAAGGCTCCACTCAGAAGTCACCACCACCATCAGGAAGTTGGGTTTTTTTCTGACAGCTCCTCTGTCACACAGCTTTGTGTAGAGCTCCTCACTTGACCTTCCTGGCACAGTAAATTAGTAGGATCTCAATAAATACCGAGTTGGTATTGGAGTGGATTCCATGGCAGCCTCTCCACCTGCTTTTCTCCAGGCTGTGGGGAGTGGGAGCTGCCCAAGAGTCCAGGGGATGAATTCTGGCTACACCCTACCTGCAAACAGGAGGAAACACACTGTGCAAGGTGTGCAAAGAAATGGCTGCTTGCATGGAGTTTTTAATAGTCCCCAAAATGTGTAAGAATTAGTATTTCAAATTATTCTGAGGGTTAAAGATGGTTGTTGCCAAAGCAGTGATTGAATTAAACATACAGTGCTGGGCATCCCTTTTCTTGGGAAAAAATGTGGTATTTAGTGTATCTGCAGTGACAGGGCAGCAATCACCATTGCAGTAGTTGCAGTGATGCTTGTGGAAATTTAAAAAAAAAAAGAAAAAAATAAATATATATATGACAGCAATAAAGAGTGCCAGTGTTGTCTTTTCAAAATCTGCAGAAAAGCACAAAAATAACTGGAGAAATAAAGGAAATGGCCCTCAACACTGGGTACCTAAAATAAGAACCAAGGACAAGTACTTTCCCAGAAAAGTCACAACCTGCAGTAATTGCTACTCCAAGGACTTCTCCACTATATTTAATAGCTCTTGCTGGATTGCTCTTCCATTAAATTTTTATGGTCACTTTTGGGCAATTTTAATATTTCCTTTTTTGTTTCATCTGAACCTGTAAGGCTGTGGTTCTGTTAGGTGTGTTGCAAGATGTTTCCTTAATCTTGTACGTGAAGAGAAAATCAAATAATTTGCCTACCTGCGTGTTCCCATGACTTTTATGGTCTGCTGCTGAGGAGTTTCAGTGTGCTTGTTCCCACTGCCCTGCCACTCCTGCTCATATTGTCCTTAATCTGGACTATGTGAGCCTTTTCTCATCCTGCTGGTTTTCACTATGAGGCACTCAGAGCAGCAAGCAGAATTCGGGATGTGGCAGCTCCTGACTTCACATTGTGGCACCACGGTGCTTTTGGTGAAAGCAGAGGGGATGGAGGGCCGGGGGGAACAGGGCAATAATCCCAATTGTTCATTTTTAAACTCATAACTGTGATACTCAGTTCCTGGATTCTGGCTGTTTGAGAAGTTAATGAGCGAGCGAGCAATGCCACTTGTAAACATCCACCCTTAAAACTGGTTTTACAGCCGGTCTTGCAGAGCCCAGGCCCTGCATTGTCAGTGGAACAAAGCTGCTGTGAGAGCTACATGAAAGGTCAAAGAATGTGGCTTCGTTCCTCTTTGGGAAATGCACAGCATCTAGTAAATGTTGTCAGCAATCGGGAGTGGGTGATCCCTGGAGGATGGGAGCTGTGTGAAATTCCCATGCCTTGGGCTGAGAAGGAAGAGAAGGGAGAAGGATTTATTGCCTTGCAGTGCAAGAGGGAATAGAGAGGGAAGTGTCTTTACTGACTTACAGCTGTATGACACCAGTGGCTGGCTGAAATGAAAATAATTTCACAGGTGTAGGAGGTAAAGCAGAAAACAATCACTCGCTCCAGGTGCTGTGGTGCTTGAGTGTTTAGAACATGAAATCAGTAAAAAAACCCCATAACTCACTGGACTTCATGTGGGAAGGGGTTAACAGAGAGAGGGACAAGATGTCCTGAGAGCTGCAAGACCCACGAAGATGGCAAGCAGGACTAAAGTTCTCAGTTGATGGGATCTATTTGTTTAGTTTGTATTCCATCCTACATGGGGCAAAAACATCTGCCTGAGCCCTTATCCCCGCAAGAGTTAAAAAATAAAATTAATCTGTATATTCTCCGTGCATTGCCACATTGCTTTAATTTGGACAAATGGCAGTATACATATTTCAATAATTTACATTTGATAGTAGGTCTTAAGTGCTTAGATGTTTAATCACCTCTGAAATATGTTTTTATTTTCTACATAATCTGCAAGGGGTAGCAATCCTACAAATTTCTTTGTTTTTCCCACTTTGTGGCCTGAAATGACCCATTTGTTTAAACTAGGAAGCATGTGCAATAAATGTCAGATGGAAATTAATTTTGTTCTACAAGAAGAGCTTATTACTTCCTGGAAGGATGTCCCTGAAAACCAATACTGGTATTTATCAAGGTGCTGGTATTTAGAAGCTTTAAGGTTAAATAAAAATTAACTAAAATTATACACCTTTTGCAACCCCCCTGCACATCTAATTAATTTAAAGATAAATGTCAGCTTTCAAAAGTCACACTGAGATTTCTCTCCATATCTTGAGTTATTTCAGTGACTTAAAAACAAAACTCCAACATTCTTAGATGATAGTTGCCTTGAAGGAAAAACAGCAAATAAAGATGGCTAAAGCATGGTTAGTTTTAGCCACTGCATTGGTTTTTCCATTGTGAGAATGGGAGAGATACAATTTTGTACACACAATACTGAGGAAACTACACTTATGGAAAGCTATTGCAAAGCCTTGCCTCCAGAAGAGCTTGCAAAACTCCAAAACAAGTTGGAAAGTGTCTGGGAGAAAACCCATAATCAAGGCTTTTTCCCCACAGTTGTTCTACTCTCCATGAGATGAGTCCAGTGAATGCAAAACAAAAAGGGAAAACTTCACTTAATTTCCAAAATTCCTAAGATCAGGCTCCATTTTCTTCAGTTTAAGTACATCAGTATAGATAATGTATAAAAGCAGTCAATGCCATTGGTGCTCAGCAGAAACCCACCCCTATGGATCTGGTGTTTGCACGGGATCATGCAATGGTTTGAGCTGGAAAAAGCCTTAAAACTCGAGTGGTTCCAGCCCTGCCATGGCAGGGACACCTTCCACTGCCCCAGGCTGCTCCAAACCCAGTGTCCAATCTGGCCTGGGACACTGCCAGGGATCCAGGGGCAGCCTGGATCCCAGCTTCTCTGGGAATTCCACCCCAGCCCCTCCCCTCCCTCCCAGGGAACAGTTCCTCCCCAGTATCCCATCTAAATTTGCCATCTTTCCATGTCAAGCCATTCCCTGTGTCCTGTCCCTCCATCCCTTGTCCCCAGTCCCTCTCCAGCTCTCCTGGAGCCCCTTTAGACCCTGGAAGGGGCTCTGAGGTTTCCCTGGAGCCTTCTCCTCTCCAGGCTGGACACCCCCAGCCCTCCCAGCCTGTCCCCAGAGCAGAGCTGCCCCAGCTCTCTGATCCCCTTTGTGCTCCTCCTCTAGACTTTCTTGCTTCTTTATACAAACAGATAATTTTTACACACATCAAAGCCATTTTTTGGGTCTCTTCTTCCTTCCTGTGCTGCTTTTGTTCTGTTTTCTCACAACTGGCATATACTTTCTTCAGAGGAAACAAAACAAAGCAAAGTGTAAAGCTTTGTGTGCCCTTGCACAAACATATCCTTTCAGGGACACATTCTTTAAAAATGAACAATTCTTTTATTCAAGGCTCAGGAAAAGCTTAATCATTTACTTTCTATGTGGCTCTCACACTGATCTGGCAACTTATTTAGGGCCTCAGTATTAATGACAACACTAATTTTTCAACTCAGACAGCACTTTCTAAGTTTTGCAAAGTCATTTATATTTGCCTGTGTATCTCAATTGCCTTTCCCATATACCTCCCCTGCATACCATTTATTTGGCTACATCTTTGGGAATTGGTATTTTTCCACCATGTTTAAGTAGAAAGAAATAGTTGTCAAGGTCATGAGTTGTCTAATTTTCCAAGGTTACTGATAAAACACAATCATTCTCACTTTTGCTCTCACTGGCTTGTAAACAGGTAGAAATGAAGTAAATAAGAAAAACATTCCAATCATAAGCCAAATATTGATGAAAAGTGTTTTTTATTTCCCCTAAAACTATGTTTATAGCTGCATTGCTGTGGTTGAGACCTACTGCCAAAGTCTTTTCTCTTTGTGCAATGCTTTCATTTGAGATTTTTTTCCTTCAAGTGTTGAAATGAGTCATTAGCATGTCTGTATGTATGGGATGATCTCATTTCACATTGAACAAAGAGGGAAAAATTATTAAGAGTAGGGTATAGTCAGAGAAATTGTTTATGCTAAACAGAGAAAACCTCATCTGTGACATAAAATAGTGTTAGACCTGCAGAAATGCTCAACTTAACATTTATATTTCTTATGAATTCTTCTTGAAGATACTTTCTAGATGTCCTATGCAGGGACTATACAGGTGGAGGGGTGGTTTTGTGTGGTTTTGTTTTGTTGTTTTTTAACCATCTGACTTGGAGAAACATTTAGCTTAACCTGCTGAATTTTTCCTCAATGAAGGAAATGTTGACACTGGACTCTGCTGAGGAAGCTGTCACAGTCACAAACCCATACATCTTTTTTTTTTTTTTTTTTTTTTTTTAATAGCAGGAAAAGCAGAACGAACCTTTTTTTTTTTTTATTTAAGTAGGGTGTTTCTTTCATGTAATTGCTCCAAAGAAATTCCAAAGGGTAGAATGATGCTCCAAAGAGTAAGGGATGTTTTAGAGCACCAAATTCCTCTCAGGATCACATTTCCACATACATTATGTTGTGTACAGGGGATGCTGGCCAATGAGGAGTGTGATATGATGCTGCTTTGGAATTTTTGGATGGGTTCCTTGCCTCTGGATCTGGTAAATGACCATATGAAACAACAACCACAGCATTTGTATGCAAGTAGGCAATACAACCAACTTAGACTCTGCTTTGCATCAGAAAACACTTACAATAAAGGGTATGAATACAAAAAAGCAACTGACTCAAAGCTCATTCAAGTCAAAAGGATTAGACACGATGCTTAAGCTCTGTGCTTGTCAGAGCCGAGGTGATAAGTAGCAATAATCCATTCTAAAAATTTTAAATATTGCGCTTCGGGAATTTTTTTTTCTTTTTTTTTTTTGGTGGTGTTGCTGTACCAAACCCAGGCAGGCTGTTCTCTCCTACAGCTGGCTCATTTCTGATGGGAACATCAGAGCAGCTCCTCCCAGAGCTGTTCCCAGCTTTCACTGCCTGTCTGTCACCCCACTGGAGCCACCACCTCTTGTGCCTGTCAGACAGGAATCCCAATGCTTGCTCAAGTACACAGAAACCTAAAGCTCTCTTTGTGCTGCACATTTCACCTGCTTTGGGCCTCAGGTTTCCCAGGCTCAAGGTGAAATCAATACAAGACCCATCAAAAGAAGTTGTACTTTACAGCCTTTTGTCTATTTGAGAATAACCTGGTGGCGGTGGCTTTGAAAATGATGATTTTTCACTCCAGAAGGACTGACTCTGAAATAGCTTTTACTTTCTTGTGAAAGTCAATTTGCTTTGAACTTGCTTTACTGTGAATTTACTAAATTTTTTACATGTCTACAGGGTATTTGTTCTTTGACTAACTGAAGTGACTCACCACTTTATGCGAGGTTATTAATCTTGCTAATCATTACATTATTATATATTAATTAATATTTTCTGCTGTAATCGTGGTTATGCCTTGTCAGAAAATTGATTTTCAAGTTCATTAATACTTTCACATATCTGGAAAGACAAAACTGGATCAACATAAGTATTTTACTTTAATGAATGCAAAACATTTTATTTGAAATTCAAATCCCTTTGAAACACTGTAAGAAAATCCAAAAGCAAATACTTATTTTGAAATTATCAATAAAACAAACATTTAAAATATAAAAATGGACCTTTGGATACTTTTTAACATCTTCCAGTATTTACTTTTACAAAAAAAACCCCAGAAGATCAAAAGTGCTATGATTTGTTTAGCAAAAAAATTTCGGTCACAGCAGCTTTCTCTAGTGGAAAATCAATTACATCATTTTTCTACCAACCTTCAATTTGATGCTATACAGTATCAGCAGCCTCCTGAAGTCCAGAGGGGGCCAATGGGCCATGTCATCTCATGGCATGTGACAAAATTAAACTGTCACTTGAATGGGCTCCGTTCAGTGTTTTAATATCTCACAATGTCCTTCTTTACAACTGAACTTCTGTGTCCTAAAATGACACCTAGATTTTCCTCACCAAACTGTGTCATCAAATGAAGTAAGTCACGAGTCTTAAAAAACTTGCAGACCAGTAAAAAAGATTTAAATATGATCACAAGTAGGAGTTGGGAGACACGAATTCAGTCTCTAGGAGAGACTGTGGAGGCTGTGGGAGAGGGAATTATCTGTACAGCAGAAAGATTGCTGCTGTTGTGAGGAAGGATTGCTCTGCTGAAGATAAAAGTTGTCCTGACGGACTGCAGAGAATGAATGAGATTTCATGTTGTAGTAAGTTTTATGCCCAGCCATGAAATGGTAGAAACAAGAAAGAAGTCTTCCCTGAGCACACCAAAAAAAAAAAAAAAACAAAAAAAAAACCAAAAAAAACCAAAACCACAAACCAAACCAAACCAAAAAAACAAACCAAAAAAACCCAACAACTTAATTTGCAAGGAGTAACATCCCTCCCCTTTCTTCCACCCTGAGCTGTGGTCAGGACCATACCTCTGTCCATCCTGTGGGATTTAATCATCATTTAATCACCAAGGGAAAGAAGGAAAGTGCTTAGACAGCAGCTCTGACCAATCCATCACATTCGTGAGGCTCTTGCTCAGCCCAGTGACATTCTGCACAGGAGTCAGACACAGCGTGGCTCTGGATTTATTGAAATTTCCTCTTTTAAAAAAATCTTCCCTCTCCCCAAGTGTTACTCTCACCATGCTGTCTGAGCGAGGTAGGAGACTAATTGGTATTTCCATTTCCTTTTTTTTAGCCAGCTACACACATGAGAGAAGTACAGATCTTGTGCTTCCTCATGCAGTTTTTTAGTCTTTCACACCCTTAGGGAATGTGCCCACTTGACTGGAATTATCACACCACAGTTTGCCTAGATTGTCTTTTTTATTGTCATTAAGGTTTACAAAGTGTTAATGAAATGCATTCAAGGCAAATAAAAAGGCATTGGGAATCAAATTTAGATAACATCTAAGAAATTTCCCAGGTTAGTTTATTGCTTAGCAATAATTTTGCAGTGAATACAGTAAGTAGGACAGAGAGAAATGCATAGTCTAATATTTCTTCCTTTAAGTGTAGTTGCTTAGTAACTTTGAACTCCAGAATTTGTTTATTTTTCAGTGCTTTCCCTAATGAGTGTGGTGTCTGAATTCCTCCCAGTTTAACTGATACCATGGCTCCCTCACCCAAGGTTATCCATGCCTTGCTAATTGCATGATTAAACTTATCATTAAGCCTCAGCCTCCTGATCTGGCTTTGAAATTTGCCCATTTGCTATTTCTCAATTAAGATCCAATTAAGCAGAAGAAATTCTGTTTATTGCTGAATGCAGTAAAATAAACAACTGCTATTGTATATTTTGCTTCTGAGGACTCTCTGGGCATTACCTGACTTGGTACCAGATTATAAACGGGGTATTTTCACACAAGGAACCTCCATTTCCCAGAAGTTTTGGTGAGATTTATCCTGACATTATTACCATTTGGTACATCTGATAAATATTTCTAAGAGAACTTAGCAGGGAGGATAAATCTGCTACAGCTGCTGCATCTTCTTTGCTCTGAATCTTGTTCCAGTTGCTTTATCTTCTAATGCTGCAGTGAAACCTGAGTAGATGACAGCAGAAGGAAAAAAAGTCCAATGTCTCTCCCTGACCAGCCTGAGATCTCTACAGACCTATTCTGGCAGGCTTTCCTTTAAAATAAACTTTTAAAAAAGGCCTGTTCCATTTCACTTGGCATAAGTGAGAAATTTCCTTTTCCTCTAGTCACTTTGCTACTCGTGTTCCTAGAAAAGTTAAAAAAAAAAACCTCCAACAACCGAGGTTAAAGAGCTGCAACTGAAGCTGACAAGTGTGGGTTCCTGCTGGAAAACTTAAGTTAAAACTTACAGCAGCTGTGTCTGAAGAGTTCTAATTATCTTTTATCCATAATTTTTAGCACTGTGTATTTTGATACTGGTTATGTGAAGACAGGTTGTTATCACTGCTGCAAACAGCTGACAGCTATGATGATGCTGAGAGAAGAATTTGGAACAGATCTTTAAACTTTAAGGTTTACTATAGAATGGAGGTTGAATATTTGATGATTTATTGCCTTCTTAAACAATGGAAAAGGTGAAGATCTTCAAATCCAGTATCCAATTTCTTTTCCATAGTCTTTTCATAGAGGAAAGTTGTGGAACAAAAAGGGGAAGCCCAGCAGGAAGGAAAGCACATGAAATATAGTCAGTATACACAGAAGTTATATATTCTAGAAAACTTCAGAAATAAAATGTAAGTTGTAAAAGAATCACTGCCAGTGTTCTGATGTCTAAGTAAAATACACGTGGGTGTCTGCCGGATTTTTAGAGGGACTTAAACACCTAAACCAGTGAAGGTAACACAATTTTTTAGCTGCCACCTCGACCTGAATCACCTTGAAGAATGATCCCTGTCATAGCAGGCTTTGTGAGCTCCTTTATCACTCGGTGCTTGAGATTTCTAAAGTTTTGTCTTCCCTGCTTGTTTTAAAACAAGTTTGTTGCCTTGAAAAAAAAAAAAAAGAAAAAGAAAAAAAAAGAAGAAGTAAAGAAACCAGTTCTGACTCGGAGGCTCCTCAGAGCAGCCCAGGAATGCTGTGAATCTCGTGGAACTTGTTGGGGCTACACTGGGGTGTCCCATGAACCTGCCACATCAATGTGAGATCAGTTTGTTTTAGCCAGGACAGGACTGGATAATCCACAACTGTGCTGGTTTACTTGAACTAGTCACAGGTTTCACACACCTAGAGCAGGAATGGAAATGCTTGGGGGAGCTTAAAACCAGAAAACCACAATAGCAAGAACAACAACAAGAAAACATAATCCAGATTATTACCCGTTTTTGAAGTCACAGGCTGCTGCAGTAGTCACATGGAAATAAAGGACAATATTTCAAGGATACTCTACAGATGTACAGTTTTCCACAGATATTTTACTCCTATATTTCTATATGCAATTACTTCTATAATTCAATTATGGTAGACTTCAGTTCACCATTTAACAACATGGTTCACTAATGCTTTGTTTTTCAATACCACCTGAAAAAAACTACATATGTCCACACTTTAAATTTGCTTCAGTGGGAAACTCAATAAAGACCCAAATAAAAATTGCTTGTGCAATTTTTCTGTCTGTGTAAAGTTTTATTTCTAACATAATAGTTGAAGCAGAGCTTTAGATAAGAAATGCTGGACGTTTCATCACACAGGATACAGGGCAACAAACCATAAATAAAGGTCAATGCTATAAAATCTCCTCCTAGAAAGCTCCAGGTCCTGCCAGCAGGAACTGGCTTTCCCCAAGCTGCAAATCTGTGTCCTTCCCACCATATGCACTGAGCCTTTATAGTAAACACATAAACATACCACTGTCCCTATGTGGCAAACATTTCCTGTTTACACGGAGGTGAGTTTGTGTAGCAATAAACTGTTCTTCTTTGTGTGCAATTTCCCCTCTCAGCAGCAAGTGCAAAGGAAGCTTGCATTAATACCACGTTTTTCAGTACAATCCCAAAGTCAAATACATGTTTTATTTCACCTGGGCAATTCAGCATTCTGTGGGGCCGGGGGAAGGAAAGGTCAACAAATGTTTTATTTTATTTTAAGGTCTGTGATAAGTTTTGTTAGAAGGCAAGGAAACCTCAGGTGGTGTTTTACATTGGAAATGCACTCAGTGTTCCTGTGGTTAAACTCTGCTGGGTGATTGTTTCAGCCTTCTCATGGCTCAGACAATCAATGCATTAAATAAAGAATGCACCTTCCTGCACCATGATGCTGCAAAACACCTTTTTACCCAGCAGCAAAAACTCTGCTTGTGTGGTTTGGTGTGCTGAAGCTATTTTACAGCCTTTGATCCCTTTCCCCTTCTTTTAAGACAAATCAGAGAATTACTGGTCTGGATATTCCTTCACTATATTGTTATTTGCATTATTAGAGCACCTGGGAGTTCCAAGATTAAAAAAAAAACAAAACAGTTTTTCAGTGAAGATGTTACAGTGAAAAAATGAAGAAAAAGAAAAGGTTAGAGTCCAAATTAAAGGGCAATATAAGTAATTCTTTTTCTGGCACAGCTTCTCAGTGCTGGGGAAGCAAAGCAGTGTGTGACAAACACTTGCACGTCTGCTGCTGATAAAGCAATATGTGGTGCTTCATTTAGGTTCATTTAGCAATGTTAAAAAAAGTGTTTGGACCCCCATCACAGCTTGATCAGCACACAGAGGTCACTTGCACCTCCTGTAGCTTAATTCATTACTAACCTCAGCAGTCCCTCCACACCAGATTTAATAAACACTTAAAATGTTTAATATATTAAATGAATTTAAAAATACATTTAAAATTTAATAAACACTTTGAAAATTCCTTGCTGTAGGCAAATCTGAAGCAAATTACTGGTAGACACACTCTGCCTTTAAAAAAAAAGAAGACTGTCTTTAGAGGTCTAGTGTTCTTGCTGCTTCTTTTTGATAAAATAATTCATTCCCATAGTGCAACATTTTTTTAAGTAAAGGCATGGCATTTTCCTTTCTTATCACACTGCAAAACCTTTAACTGAATGGTGTTTGGATATATGGGTAATTCACCAAAGCCCTCTGACATTCTAATCATAAGTTTAACTCTTAATACTTTAATTTTGTTTACTTGTGAAAGCAAAATTTCTAATACCTTAGAAGGCCTCAGTCTGAACAGATCCATATAAAACTTTCTACAGGAAAAAAGAATAATTGAACATGCATGAGGATGTTTTTCCTTTTAATTTTTTAAAAATCTTCTATGTAAGCGAAAGTTGCATTCTGTGAATTGCTGTTCATATTTCAAGGATTTTTAATGTTGGTCCCATTCCAAAATTTCATTTTATTGCATGATAATGCAGAGGAATAATTGAAGAATTACAGTACATTAAAGTAGCAACTTGGCCTATCAACCACACAAATCAAAAAACCCCCAAGAAAATCCCAAGCTACAAATTTTCTAATATCTTTAGCATCTTTCCAGCATTTACTTAGTTATATCAGATCAGCTGAAATGCCTGTACACAACAGAACTCCCAACCAGCTCTAAACTCCCAATATCTCTCTTCTCAGTAGCAACAGATCCTGCTCCTACAAAACTAAATATTACCCCTGAGCTCAGCAGGTGAGATTTGAATCCAGATCCATCCCCTAAGCCCTAAAAAAGCTTTATCTTCTACAACTGATAATTTAAAAGAAAACATACATGACAAGTTGAACAGTACTTTCTCTCATTTGATAGAAATATGATTTGATTTTCCTTTCATCTTGATAAATGAAAACAGAAAATTTCAATTCTCAGAAAATTGCAGTTTTCTTTTTCTAATTTTCCTTCTTCAGCACAGTGCTGAAACATTTTATCATCTGCACTAAGGGAAATACCAGAAAATATTTTTGTGAAAGTATTTATCTCACATATATCTGTTTCATGAAAATATTGCATTAAATGGCTTAGAATGGTGTTGTGTTGATCCACAGTTTATCCAATACGTTTTCAGGGAAGTTTGAGGCTGAAAATGAGGGGCCATTCATTTCCCATGGAAAAGATAATAAATTGGTTGATAAGTTGATAAAAGCTTGAAAATAAAATAACAGTTGTGTGTCCTAGAAATTAACGTGTGGTCCACAATAGGGCCTCAGTGAGTCCTAAAATTGTCAGAACCCTGATTGTCTTCCATTCATCTAAACTAAAAAAAAAAAAAAGTTTCTTCTCCTAAAATGAAAGAGCAAACCTGACACTGCAAAGGTCCACAGCCTTATGATTTTTAGACACAAATACTTTTTTTTCAACCCCAAATATGCCTAGAACAAAATTATGGTAATGATTCACAGAAGAAATGAGTAATGAAGAAGGAAAAAGACATGAAAGCCACCCAACCATCACAGAGGGGGTCTGTATTTCCAATGCAATCACAGTTTGTGACTTCATGGAGATGAGAGCAGAAGGAGCTGCCTGATGAAAAAAATACAACAGTGTCAGAAACCACAACATCACTGTCCCCTCACCAGATTAATGCTCTTCTCCCAGTTCCTGTTTTTTTTTCTCTCTCTAATCCTTGTTAACTTAAAAAAAAAAAAAGAAGATAGACAGTGCTCCAAAATGAGCTGTCAGAGAGGTTGTTATTGTAAGGCCTAGCCTAAATCCAGCTCCTTTGGCCATCCAAGGATTAACTCTTCAGTCAGAAAATAAGGAACTTCTGAACTTTTTCCATTTTACCTTCCAAAAAGAGACTCCTGCTCTCTGAATCCCCCTCTCTGCACACTTCTCACCTGCCTCCTTAGAGGGAGCTGCAGGCAAAGTTCAGTTTGGGGTGCATATTACATTACAAGGCTGCAGAAATCCTGGATTTCTTCATAATTTTTTTCAAAAAAGGAGTAGCAATTTTATCCTTGCAGCAGCTGCATTTCCTGTTAGCACCTTTGCAGGTCCTTACACACCCACAAAGGGGCTCTTAAACTGATTTTGTGTTTCCCAGACATGAGCAGTAGTTCCGAAGCCCAGCCTTTCAGGAAAGAGCAATTAAATGAATCCTGAGCTGGGCAGGATTTTGTGGTAGCAGGTTATCCAGTTTAAAACAGGAACACCCTAAAATCCTATGGGAATTCCCCTTACTTTCAAAACACACGTTTTTCCATCACCCACAGTGGAGAAAAACCTATTTCTTGACTCCTGCTCTGAGATGTTTCCATCTGCACCTGCAGTTGTGCCTCTGCAGAAGGACAATTCCTGTTTAAAATCCTTTGGGATCCTGGGCTCTGTGAGAGGTTGGCTTTCCTGTTATTTTAATGCTGTCTACATGAAAGTGGAGTATTTTTTGGTGGTTTTTTGGTTTTTTTTTTGCTACTCAGCATGCTAAGTCCCATATCCTGTTTCCCAAGCCTGATTCTGGAAGGGATGGGGGCTTTGAAGTGTTTACTGCTGCCTCATTTTGGATACTGTGGACAAATAAAATAACCCCTAGAGTTCTTTTTACCAAATTTCTCCCCTTCCCCGTGAAACAACCCCAAGGAGTTTTGTTGGTTTGTTTTTTTTTTCACACCAGGGATCCCACAGCGTGCTTTGGTTTGGTGTGGTTTGGTTTTTGTGCATGAGTGATGGTCATGCACCTGAAAATCCAGGGAGTGCAGGAGTGGCACACAATTCATCCACGGTGGGTGCCTGCACAGAGTGTTTTTATTATTATTTAAGGCCAAATACCTGCAGCTGAAACCTGCCACCACTTGCCAATGTGCAATTGATCTACAGGTAACAGATTGTTCCACCCTGGCACAGCAGGGGAAAACGATTTGGAGTTACTTATTCACCCCACTTGCCATTTCTCCTCTTGCCTTTGACACAACGTCTCATAGCAAGAAATTAATTTATCATAATTTCTTGTAAAAGAAAGGGGGGGAAAAAAACCCGAAAAAGCAACCCAAACTACAACCCAGAAAACACCCCACCCAAAAAAACCCATCCAAATCCCTAAATGCCCCTGGTGGCATTAAATTTTCATTTTTTCCCTAATTTTCCTGGCTGTCTTTGCATGTGTAATGGTTAGTTTAGGGTAAGGGAAAAGGGAGTAGCTTTCAGCTTGTAGTAAAATCCATTGCAAATCTCCCCCAAAAGCTGTGGAAATGTGTGGTTGATTAGACAGAGCTGCAACAGGTGAACTGCCAGAGGGAATAGCTCAGCTCTGGAGGGCTTTGCACTCCAACCATCAGGAAATGCACTTGTAGTGGAGAGAGTTTTTTGACATCACAATATTCTACAGCATGGTGCAGAGATGGAACTGTAAAAATACCAGCAAACACATTTCCTGGGGTAGGTAAGTACTTTGCAATTGTTCCCATCCAGAGGGAAGACTTATGCAAACTGGATAAATGTTAACCTGAAAATATAAATATAGTCAGAACAGTAAAAGAAATAAGTGTCTGTGGTTACCCCACCTGCAGTACATGAATACATGCTCCATTTGCAAAAGTAGCTGCAATGACTGCAAATGAAACCAGTGTTTGAGCGAATTACACAATGCCTTGCTACAGGCACCTAAAAGAAAACTCATCAGAGTAATTACTAATTGGTCCATGTAACACACACGTGAAAAGCAGATGAAGCCCTGGAAACCTGTTGGAACTAGAGAGTAGCAGATTGTTTATCCAGTGTGCTCAAGGGCCACCTTTTATTTCTGGGCTTTATTTTCAGGAATTTAGGACTTCCTCAGAGACAGCTAGGTAAGCAATCCAGCACTTTGGAGAGAAGGGTTTAACCTATGATGTTATCATTGTTGGAAAACAAAATAGAATGTTTAAAATACCAGTCTGTGCTGCTTCTTTTAACCAAGGCATAAAATTATCTGCCTGAAGTATCTGCAAAATTGCACTGGAACATGTTCCATGGAAAACAGCACATTATTTTTTGAATGTCTTAACATTTTGGGGTTTATATCAGTAAAATTTAGTCTCAGAAAAAAAAGAAAAAAGGAAGGTTTTTCAAGGACTGTGCCATCCTACGAAGACTTGGAATGCTGTGACTGAAATATTATTCTGGTAACAGTAAAAATACACATAACTTAAAGCTTTATTTTAGTAACTCTGTTAGACAGCTAAGATGTGGAAGCATAATTTTTCAGAGGATCCTTTTTTGCCACATGGCCATTTGCTGGTAGCTATTTTACAGCAGATTCTGCTGTTCTAAACAGGATGGGTTTCAAGGAGATTTACTTGGAGAATAAACAACTTCCTCGTGGGAATCCTGATGGCACAATCTGGCTCCTAGTGATTATTTTAACTTGCTCCTGAGGTAGGTGAGCTACACCTGGAGGTTTGTGCTCATGGTTTCAAACTCTAATTGCTGTGTAGGCTTCAGATTAGAATCTTACAAGCTCAGTTATTTGTGTGCTTGGCTGACCCACCCAGTTTGTCTAACCCTCGTGCCTGTTTTGGTGTGATCCACCATGCAGGTGACAATAACCCTTAAAAAACTATTGAGGGTCTCCTCAGAACCACATCTGATTTTTTTTTTCACAGCCCCAAGCCCTGGATGTCACCACCAGCAGCCTGGTTCTCCCCAGCCCACTTCACACCCACCTTGCTCTGCTTCCATCTGACAGGAATTCTCTCTATTTATTTTGGGAACCCAGGCCTTTATTTAAGGTGGGATCCTGCCATTTAGCTGTGCAAAAAAAAAAAAAAGGGTCATTAAAATTTTATTCAGTCCAGTCTGATACTTGGCCAAGCACTTTCCTCTGCCCAAAAAAAATACAGAGGCAGCTTTTTAACAGAGGATGAAGACAAAAGGCAATGGCATTCCTGAAGCCCATCTGGGAGTTTGTGGAAAAGTTTAAAAAAGCTGAACTGTTCTAGTACAGTTCTGCGTAGGTTTTATACATTTCCCCTGTTTTTCTTTCCTTATTGTACATTATTGAGGATATTTACTTGAGGACGGAGTCTTTGTTTAAGTATTCATCTTTCCTTTTTTGCTTATTATGAACCTGAAATCCTAATCCTCTGCTTGTGACATCCCAGCAGGACTGCTATGGAAATTATTACACTGCCAAAGCTCAGAGGACTGTGACACCAGGTAGAGAATAAACAGGAGAGGCGGATGAACTGTTAGGAAATAAGGACCCCTTTTTTATCTAAATATTTTCGTTAATAAAGAACAAGGGAAGGGAAGGAAAGTGCATGATATGTTTCTGAGGCCCAGCCACCCTTTTCACCAGGAGCTCAGGAGGATAAAGTGTGAAAGGGCCCCGTCACTCATAAGAGAAAGGCTTTATTATAGTCTACAATGTTGTTTTAATCTAAACCTTTGGCTCCTGTGATTTATTTACATACCTTGATATTTTTTCCTTTGAGGTGCTCAGGCAGCAGTGTCAGGAACGGTCACAGACAAGCCTTTGCTGTGCTTGGGTTGCCAAGTGACCTCCAGAAACCTCTGTCAAGGACAAAGGTATTGTCAGATGCCTTCAGAAGCAGAGCTCTCAGACCCAAAGTTTTAGCAAAAGTCACAGTCTTTACAATAACCTACATGCTCCAAGCTTCTCTTTCCTAAGTGAGAACATGCAGCACATGAAAGTTCACATTTTCATTTGGCATTTAGCCCCAGAGAATGGGGGCTTTAGTGAAAACACTGAAGGTAAAGTTTTAATCCCTCAGAAGCTCTATGATAGGGGCTGTACCAGGCTCCCACTGCATATTCATCTTGTTGATAGAAAAGTCACCAAAAAGGAAAACTGTCTGGGCTGACAGCCATCAGGAATGGTGTGAAGCGACAATATGTAATGGCAAAAAAGTAAAAATATATTTTATTGTATGTAAAGGTCTGACTGGAAATGGCAGAAAGCTCCAAACCAAATTCCTGACCCCAAATCCAACAGAGAGGTGGTAGAAAGAAAGAAGGAACAGAGACAAGAAGCACATGGACAATATTTTTATCTTAAAAGCAAGGAAGGAAAAACGAAGAGTGTGTGGTAAACGACACAAGAGGCTGTAAAACATTTTTTCGAGTACTGTCCAAAGAGTGTGAAAGAGAAAAAAGGTGGTGAGAGGGATATATGTCCAAGGTGTAGGTTCCATGGCCAGGCACCAAAGGTTATTAATCACCCAGTGGATGCAGCTGGGGAGGAGTGCATGGCAGATTTCACAGCGAAGGAGAGCAGCTGCCCTGCAAGAGATATCTCCACAAGAAGAGATCATTATCACTGTCTGTGGTCCAGACAGAGCAGTAAAGAAATTCAAAGCTTTACTCACTATTGCTCATGAAGCAAAGGCTGGAAAATCAGATAAAAATCAGTAAAATCAATAAAACACAGACTATGAGATGGGAGAAAACTTTCTAGAAGAAATTACAAAGGGAAAAAAAAAACAAAAACAAATGTGCACTTGAGAAATATAAGCCTTGCTTTAATTCCTTGTCATGCTGTGGTACATTGTGATGGAATCACTGCTCTGTGATTGCAAATTGATCATATCATGTTCATCAGAAGGAAGCAATGATGAAACTCCCTAAAACGCTGAGGAAGGCAATAATGTTCCAAACACAAATGCCTAGATGTAATCTAGATCTGCACCAGTACCTGAGCTTCCCCTGCTTTGTTTCACTGCATCTTTTCAGGAGTGTGTGAGTGTGGGGAACACAACTGTGGAGTTTGCTTGAGTCAGCTGATGTGAATTACAAACCCCTCTGATGGGGAAAGCAGAGCAGAGCAAAAATAATCAGGGATGAGCAAGGTGGAGCAGCCAGAATTGCTCCCAGGCCAGGATTGCTGCCTGCTCGGAGCTCACTGCAGGCTGTGTCATGCCTGAGTGCCAGAGGAAAGGAGACAAAATCCCCTTTACTCAGCCACAGAATGGCCAAGCAGCAGTTGTTTCCAGATCAGAACTCAAATGGCTCCTGGTCCTTGTGAAAGTCCCCAAAGAGGGAGATTTAAGGAAGCATAACTCAAATTTTCTTTCTCTTTCCCAATATGAGGTGTGAGAAGTGCAGGAACCACATGTGGGTCTTCCAACCAGGCACATCTGTGTACACAGATTAAAGATTTAACATTGCTGCGATGTCATGATTAATTCCTAGTCACAGAAGCATAGGATATGTCTTGTTGGCATTCACTACTGGTGTTCTGCCTTGAAAAGTCTCCAAAAAAGCCAGGCTTGGGATTACTGTCTGCCTTATTTCTCTTTAACCTCACAAAGGCTTGGTTTATAAATAAGAAGTTTTTTTAGTTGCCTCTCCAGTGTCCTTCACCTGCCCCTGTCTGACCCTTGAGAGGACAGGTAAAGATATTTCTCTTCAAACAGGCTGGGCTGTGGAACTGGGATTGGCATGTTTTCTCAAAGGTATGGGACTAACTTTTACACTGATGATTGCAATATGCAATGCACAGGATTTATGAAACTGGTCTGGAGGTGATGGGCCAAAATGAAACAATTTTCACTCATTCGCCCCGAAATGCCTTTGTTTAGCAGTGCTCCTGGAAATAAAATGTGATTAAATTATCTGTGAGATGATTAGGTGGGAACAGGACAGGGTGTGCCTCTCTCCTCCTCTGTTTCTCTGCAGTGAAAATCTCCATTTTGGGCTGGAAAACTCCAAAGCAATCTTTCCCAGGGTTCCACATAGCACTTTTAGCTCAGAGGTTGAACTTTCCCACTTCTTTCCCTCAAGACAACTTGGGTTTCACCTGTAAATCTTCACTTTGGTCTTGGGGAAAAGATTCTGGTGGTCTCAAGGCTGTGATGTGTCACAAGGAATAAAGTCAGGTTGGGAAGCCCAGCTTAGCAGGGAGATCAAGATGGTTATTAAAGGTAAAAATCAGGCACCTGCCAAGAGTTTCCCCTCTTGAACTTTTTTGCAGTTTGACACTGGAATGTTTTCATGAGCAGCAGGATTTAAAAAAATAAAAATACAAATCAGAAATCCTTTTTCCACTGAGAAACCGTGGAAAATTAATGGAAGATTTTCATCCAGTCATAATAGGAAAGAACATTACTGGTAAAAAGCACCCAGTATGTGCAAATATCAGTCCAATTAAATGAGAATGTCGCTTTTCAAAGACACAGCAGAGATGAAGCTGCAGTGCTGAAGACAAAGGTGTTATTCTATGGTTTTGGCTAGGAAAATCTTCCTGGGTTATTTTTACTAGAAACAAGGCACAGGAGGTTCAGTCTCAGCAAGGGTTTAGGAGGGGAGGGGAGAACATCAGTTATTTGCCCAGAATACATGATCTGTCTTCTGAACATCAGGAATGGTTAAAATGATTTTCATGGATATCCACAGATAAAGCCTTAACCCCATCACTTCTTAGTTGCACTTAGATCTGGGGAAAGAATATTGTAATTAGTTATCAAATAATGTAATTTTCAATAGAGTGAAGAATCATCTTAGTAACTGATTTTAGTCTTTTAAGGGTTTCCTCTCTTCTGATGAAAACCTTTGATTGTAGCATAACATACTGATTACTAGCAGTCTTCTTCATCTATTAATGTGTCTTTAAAAATAAAAAATCTAATCTCGTTCTGCCCAGAGCTCAGATGTTTTGTCATTTCTTCAGAACCAAGGAATAAATCAGTGAGATGTTGGTTGAGTTCTCTCCCCACTGCTGTTCAAAACCACAACAAACAAAAGGCCTGTGAATTCTGGTGTAAAGTTACACCAAGAGTGTTCAGCCATTAATTACTCTCACACTGCACTAGCATGACATGAAGAAGCATTACTACTGCAAAGCTCACAGTGGAAGAATTTAACCAGACCAAACTTGTTTAAATAAGGCAGTGCTGACTTGGGAAGAAGGCAACAATGAAGGAAGGCGAGCAAATTTCTTTTTCTTTTTTTAAAATTTATTTATAGCATGTGCTATTTGATTTAATTCTGCACCTGGCACAGAAGAAAGAAAGAAGAAAATAACAGACTAGAGGAGTAAAAAGTACTGTGTAATAAATAGACAAACAAATTGATCAAAATCATCTGTAACTTCTGTTAATAAACCCCTGCAAACTATTGCTTAATGCCAGATCATTTTGAAGCTAAATGAAAGACTGTTCACAGCTGCACATACTTCATCTCATAAATGCAGATTAAAGCAGATTCGAAAGTGTTGCTATGAATTATGCATTATTTTTAAAGAATAAAGTGAATAATGTAGTCAGCCTGTAGGAACCTGGAATAGGGAAATTTTCAGTTGGTTACAGCACTGTCCAAAAGAAGTTTATTGGGTTTGAGAGAAGCTGTGGCCATGAGAGGGTTCAGTTCCTGCCAAAGAGGCACAAGGAGGTGAGAGCACTTAAAACCCTTGTCAAAGTTTCTCAGGTGGCTTTTCCCTATGCAAGAATTTCTAAAATAGGCACCTTTCAGGAATGCATCCTGCCAGTTGTATTTGTGGTCCTGCATTTGCTGCATCTGGTTAATGTTACAACTGTGGCTGCTTTAAGTGTTGTATCTTTGTCTTCCCATTCACACTTGGTGAATATTTATCATCCATGAAACTTAAAAATTCTTTATCTTCACTGTAGAAAAATTTCATTTTCTGCTTGGAATAAGCCAGGTTTTATTCAAATAAAGACAATTGGATTAGGCCTTGCATATATATGTGTGTGTGTGTTATTTTAAAACATACATTATCTATACAATTTAAATGCAAAATACAATATACTAATTGTACACTTGTGTGATTGTGTGCTCTCCAGAGAATCATGGAATGGTTTAGGCTGGGAAGGACCTCTGGATTCATGGAGTGCAGCCACTAACCCAGCACTGCCACGTCCACCTCTAAACCACATCCCCAAGTGCCAGATCTGCACGTTTTTGGAGCACTCCCAGGAATGATGACTCAAACACCCCCCTGTTCCCATTTTCAGTGAATATATGTTTGTGTATATACATACTCGTGTGTTTAGGTACGTTCACTTCTGTATGTTTACATAAAACATACATATAACCCATACAGTGGCTGGCAAGCTTAGGATAAGAATTAGCCCTTGAGAGGATCTCCTGCCACCACATTCACACAATAAAACAGTTCAGCTGGTGTGAACAATCATTCCTGATGTAAAATTACATTTAGAAATAGTTTCCAGTGCTTTTAAGATGCAAATCTACAGCCTAGGGATTGGACAGCCCATCTGTGTGGCAAGAGCAGCTAAACCACACTGTGCTCCAGACATCTGAAAAAGCAACAATTACACATTTTGGCTACAAAACAAGGTACTGCTTTCCTCTTACAGCCATTACTTTCTGAAAAAAATACCTCTTAAGGTAGGTCCACTACGAGTCTGCACCAACATACAACACACCCCACGCGCTGCTGTGATGTGGGGGACAAAAAAAAAAAAAAGACAGAAAGAAAGAGTCAAATTTGTCTCTGATGTCATTGTGTGCTAGTGGTGATGTCCTCAGACCTTTCCTGTGAACTCTGAAATTGATGGTTCCCCGCATAACCTCCCAGAGAATACAATAATTGCAGACTTTTGTTCAGTTGCTGTCTGGAACTTGCACATCCAAGGCGCCGAGGGGAAAGGTTCACTGGGTACCTGAAAGGGCCAGGTGCTGGAGCAGGGCTTGGAAAGCTCAGAAAAGACACCTTTCCTAGACCTCTGTGAAGGACATTTAATCTTATCAGCCCTTCCTTGCCAAGATAAAGGGGTTTTCATGTACACAGAAGTTGTGCCCAGCCTCGTGTCACGCACCTGGCGCAGCATTTGTGGCTCTCAGGGCCAAATATGATGAGTTTGGAGAGGATGAAAAGTCAGAAATTCGAGGGGAAGGTCGGTGGAGGTCGGAGTCCAGCAGGGTGTGTCAACATAAACAAATCAAACATGCTTGAGAAAAAGAGGAAAATAAATTTTTGAGTACTTTGGGGTTTTTTTTACCCTTTTAACGTGCCAAAGCTTCAATGCCTATTTATTTCTAGGGAATAATAATTAAAGACTCTAGGATATGGCTCGTCAAAATAAAGTCATCTTTTTATCCAAATACAAAAAAAAAAAAAAATCAGAATCAGAACTCACTGGTCAATAGCTACCACAACAGAATATTTTTCATGTATACAAAGAAAAAGCTTTCCCTTAAATTCTTAAAATGTCATTTTAACTACTAATGTTTGGATCTTTTTCCAGCCCTCTCTTTCCTTTCCAAAAGAATCCACATATTATTTACTGATTCAGTAATAAATCATTAGTCAGTGGACCCTACTCCTTCTTCCTCAACAACTCATAAGGTAAAAAAATTCTATAATCACTGTCATCTTTTCTAATTGAGCTCTCCTTGAAGTCTCATCCAATCAATATGAGAATTTGCCTGTGATATCCAAATTTATTTTAGCTATTTTGACCAGTGTAGATATTTTCCTGATGCCATTCTCCTGAAAACTGTAGAGAAATATTTAATAAAAAAATGCAATGTAGTAATTTGAAAGTTAATGATGATAATAATAATAATAATAGTAAGGATAGCAACTTATTAAAAACAATAATAAGAGCAATAACAATAATAAGATAAAATAATAAATAATAAAACAAATCAAAGAAAATGGCATCATTTTAGTATCATCTGTAGTGCTCTTTGTACACTTTCAATCATCATATGGAAAAATATGATCCCTGGCTGTTTTGAGAGCATTTCTGTTTGTTTACTGTCATCTGCTGCCGTCTGATTTTTTTCATTCACTTATAAAAAGCAGCTCCCAGGAGGGCTTGGACAAACAGTCATTAATTTGTTCTGCTTTGAGAACTTTTACCCTTAAGTATTTTTGCTTGATAAAATTGTTATTTTTCCTCAAGTTCAGTCTTGAGCAGGATACCTCCAGGATCTGCAGTACCCACAAGTTCACTCAGGAGGTCCAGGCCACAGGAATTTTCTGAGAACTTGTCAACTCTTCAGAGTGACAGCAGAAATAATTATTTCTTTCCCACGTTCAAGTTTTTTTAAGCCTTGCCTGGGCTTGGATAAACCTGGTTTGGTGGAAGGTGTTGGACAAGATGGGACTTCAGCTCCCTTCCCACCCAAACCATTCCATGACTCTGTGATTTTTGACCAACTAACTTAAACGTAGAATTCAACAGAAAAAATGTTTTTCTTGATAAAAGTATTTTTTTCCTGTTGATGCAAAAGCTGTCCCCATTCCACCTGCTCACCCCAGACTCCTCTTTGCTCTTTAAAGTTTCCTACTGGCTGCCTCTAGGGACAAGGTGTTCAGAACTCAGGTTTTGAAGAATTTGGCTTTTAAAGGCC
This sequence comes from Acridotheres tristis, assembly GCA_037013685.1. NCBI lineage: Eukaryota > Metazoa > Chordata > Aves > Passeriformes > Sturnidae > Acridotheres > Acridotheres tristis. The sequence goes on from CM072919.1 coordinate 9,184,201, forward strand.
AAGGCAGGCTTAAAAAAATGCAACCCAGGAATCCTGGAGCAAATATTCATGAAAGAGCTATTTAAGCCTTTCACTCAATGTCAGAAGGAAGTCTGGGTGGTTTTTTTTTTTTTTCTTTCTCAGAGGCAAATTTTCTGTCAAAAATGAACTTGCTACCTTCTTCCCCAAATGTTCCTAAAATAAAGGAACCAAAGCCTCTTCTTTAGGAAATTACCAATATTAAACAAAACATTTAATCATCTGTTTAAATGCCATTAAAATAAGTGGAAAATAGAGACATGTCTCTGTAAGTCACACCCACAGTGACTCTCCACACTGCCAAGCCCCTTTCCTAGGGCTCTTCTTTGTTCAAAAACTAATTAATATTTGCCAGACCTAAATGCCCCCAGGCCTCTTTGCCTCAGGGCTGCTCAAATCACTCAACTTTCTTCTTCTCACCCCTTTGCTTATCTCTCTCTCGAATTTGGGTTGGGTGAGGCATCATCAGTCTTTGTCAGGCAGGAAAACACATTTAATCCTTTCCCACCATGACCAAAGCCTCAAAATTGGTGACGGGTTCAGCTAAGCAGGGACAGCTTTTGCCAGCAAAATAAACCCTGATTGCCAGATATGAACTGAAGATTTGTAATATTGGTAATATGACCACTCTCTTTTAGTTCTTGCACTTCACAGCTCCATCCAAGCTGTTCCTGAATCCTACAGTGAGTCCAGGACTTGGGATATAGGATTTCTGAGTTAATATTTTTCAATTATCATCCTCAAATATAAGTTTAAATCTGACACTGTTTATGCAAGTAATGCTGTGATTCTTTTTAGCCCATTTCTCTACCAAAACAAGGTTGAGACTTCTTTAGCTATATGCCTATTTCATTAAAAAACAAACAACCCATGCAATCCACAATTATTTAATTGTGTATTTTGGTGCTGAGATATTGAGATGTAGGCAGACAATTCCCTAAGTCTACTTAGATCATATTTTTTCCCAAACTCTCCTACTTTGTTTTATTACAAAAGCTTCTCTTTCCTCCCCCCTTTTTTTTCATGGAATAAAAAAATAATTTGTCCTGTCTATCTCTAGCAATCTTATAGGGTTTTAAAAATAATTGTTCTTGGCATTTATCAGGCAGCAAAGGTAAATATACATGATTCCATCAGCTTTAAGCTTATTATCTGTTATGGTTACCACAAGCCAAGAACCACATTGTTGTGGTTCAACTTCACCTCCTTCAGTTACAACCTCATTTACCTCAGAAACACTACACCTGTCTGTCTGTTCTTTCTTCAACAAAGTAAGTGGGAAGATAGCCAAGCACCTAAATTACATCAAAAGCTCTACAGTTCTTCCTTTAAAAAAAAAATTAAAAATTCAATTTTCACATGTCACTTCTGGATCTAAAATGTTTGAACAGAAAAAGATGTGATTATTTATTTAGGTGGTAGACAGAACTGAGGACTTGTATCAATTTTTTCTTGTGCCAATTTTTACAAGCACATCATCTAATTTCTCCTTCCTTCCCAAGGGAATGCTTCATTACCTTGAAATAATTTATTATATTCAATATATCATAGAGCTAATAAAAGCAGGCATTATTATTTTTATCATGCTGCTTTCTTTTTCTTCTGTAAAAAGAGAACAGTGTCAGATGTTGATCTGATCTACTCATTATATTGATTGGAATATTTTCAAGATTGCAGTCGAATTTAAAAAGTAATAGGAGATCTTTTGAAATGAAAGCCAGTCTGAAGAAGGTTTAATTCAAAAGGCAGAATATTAATTTAAAGCTCAAAGAAGAGAAAGGTGACCTATTCTTTTCAGATAAAATGGGAACAGACATGAAAAAATTTCTTTCCTGCTTCACATGAAGATAGAAAACCCTAAAAATCTTAACAAGCTTCTGTCTTTGTCAAGTTTTTAACTCAGATCTCAGAATTTTTGAGCATCTGTCAACTGAAACTCCAAACCTGGCCCTGCCTACTCAAATTATGGACTTGAGACTTACATGAAGCAGCCACATTGTGCTTCCTTTTCATCATCAAGAAAATAGAGGTAGCAAAAGATGTTCATAATAATTTTGTACTTCTGAAGAGGAGTAATTCAAACCTCCACTTTACTTCCCCAGACTCTAGAGTAATAGGCACTTGGACACTTTCTGAATATTTTAAACAGTATTTCAGTAGTAAACATGAAGTAGGTTGCAGTTGTTTGCTTTTGGGGTTTTGCTTTTGGGGTTTTTTTTGGGGTTGGTTTTTGGGTTTTTTGGGTTTTTTTGGTTTTGTTTTGTTTTGTGTTTATTTGTGGATTTCTTTTATTTGTCATATGTTTGATTGCTTTGTTTGTTGGGGTTTTTTTCATCAAAGAAAAGAATGTTTTGGAGAGAGGAGACTTGTGTCTTCTGTCTCCAATATTTCTGTCTTTCCAGGTGAAGAAAACAGCTTTTCCCTCCTACTCATCCCAACATCTGGTGAAAACTGAGACCCAAACTTTGGATTTGGAGCTCAATGCTTTTACCTTTCTTCAGGCCTTGAGAATTATTCTTTTGGATGATTAGGTTAGATGACTCAAAAGGTGTTTTTTTTTTTTTTTTAAGTCCTTTTGCTCCAATATAAAAGCAACCCTATAAAGTTAGCAGAAAGAATTGCAAACCAAATAATCTAAAGTAGATTGATCCGTTTCATCCTGGTTTCCTGCACTGACTGCCATGCTGTCCAGCTCCCTGATTGATAAGATTGCAGCTTAATTCAGGAGCAGGAGGTGACTGGGTCAGTGGGCAGGATTTCAAATGCCTTCCCTGAGGTCCCAGTCCCCAGCTCTTGTCCTGTGCTTAGGAGGGACTGCAGGAAGGTTATCACAGCTGGGGCAGATGGAGATTTACACAACCCACGCTTTTCCTCTGGGAGAGTTCCCAAAAAACACTGGACAAACAAGAACAGGCAATTCAGCTTCTATTAAAAATTAAAAAAAAAAAAAAGAAAATAAAAGAAAAACAAGAAAAAATAAGCAAGGCTCTTACATTTCTTCTGCTCCGAGGGAGTCTGAGGAATAGCAAGCTCAAGAATCTTATATGTCATCCACCCTCACCTGTTCTCTCTCCTATTTCAACAGCTGTTTGCAGTCATTGTAAGAGCATAATTATTGCTTTAGGGAATTCGAGCCTGTGTGAAGAACTTCTGCCTGAAAACAGGTATAAGACAAGCAGATTCCCTCAGCAAAAAAGAAAACTGTGAGGGGCAAAACCACCCACAGCACCATCCAGCAGTCCAGTTTAGGGGCTGAGGGAATTCTGCTTGTCCAAATTATTAATCTTTAAAAGTACCCCAACACTCGGTGCTGAACAGTCTGTGCTCCCATGTGCCTCAACTTTCTGTCCAGTTAAATATCTAGACAATATCCTAAATAATTGAGAGATGAGATTTTTATCTCGGAACCTATTAACACTGAACCCAAGAGAAAGCCATTTATAACATCATTCAACTCTGTACAAGTCCCAAAAATCAGAAAAAAAGGAAGGGAAGGGAAGGGAAGGGAAGGGAAGGGAAGGGAAGGGAAGGGAAGGGAAGGGAAGGGAAGGGAAGGGAAGGGAAGGGAAGGGAAGGGAAGGGAAGGGAAGGGAAGGGAAGGGAAGGGAAGGGAAGGGAAGGGAAGGGAAGGGAAGGGAAGGGAAGGGAAGGGAAGGGAAGGGAAGGAAAGGAAAGGAAAGGAAAGGAAAGGAAAGGAAAGGAAAGGAAAGGAAAGGAAAGGAAAGGAAAGGAAAGGAAAGGAAAGGAAAGGAAAGGAAAGGAAAGGAAAGGAAAGGAAAGGAAAGGAAAGGAAAGGAAAGGAAAGGAAAGGAAAGGAAAGGAAAGGAAAGGAAAGGAAAGGAAAGGAAAGGAAAGGAAAGGAAAGGAAAGGAAAGGAAAGGAAAGGAAAGGAAAGGAAAGGAAAGGAAAGGAAAGGAAAGGAAAGGAAAGGAAAGGAAAGGAAAGGAAAGGAAAGGAAAGGAAAGGGAACAACCACCCCCCTCAAATCCATGAAAACCAAAACCCAACCAACCAGCCAAACCCTCCCAATAAAGCAAAGAACAAAAATCCAAAACCTGGAATAAGCATCTTCAAGTAGGTGTAATGATGCTTCTGGGCTTTATTTTGACTATATAACAACGTAAAGTCTGTGTTTCAGAGAGGAAACCTATACAGCTCTTCATAACCAGTCATCAAATTAAAGTTAAACAGAATAGGTAGGGGACATACAAATATCCTAAAATTCAAGGCCTGTTTAAGTGTGACTAAAGGACAGTTCATGGACACAGGGAAGAACTCAAGACTGCAGTCTCAACTCTGGGAAAGACTTGTGTCCTCACAAGTTTGTTGACTTTTTCTAAATGTACTAGCTAGTTTGTCTAATGGAATATACTACCTGACAAATTTTGTTCTGCCTCATATTTTTGCAGCGCCAGGGCCTCTACAGTTCTACTACTAAATAAATGTTATTTGAACCAATTGTTTCACTTGTGCTCAGGGGAGAGCTCCATCTTTCCTTTCAAAAGAAGTGGAAAGAGGTTTGTGCAAACTGTCAATGCAAACACATCTCTGTTTGAGAGTAATCAGCAAATTCTTCTGTCTTGATTTCTTCTTTTTTTTTTTTTTTTTTTTCTCCAACCACTGTGGCTGCAGCAAAGGGACATGACAAATCCTCAGTAGGGAACTCCTGAAATTCTGCTGCTTCTGTCTGGGCAGAACTGAGATGAGGCAGAAAAATGCCTTGGATCACCGATGCTGTTCTTGTCAGATTTGCCAGCCTTCCATGGTGATATAGACAAATATGAAAACAAAATATCAGCCTACCCAATGGCTAATCAAACCCTGATGCTACAGCACTACTACAAAAACTACAGGAAAACCGCAGTGGATACGGATTCTCCATGATGAAGACTCCACAGTTTTTACATTACTTGACTAAGGGCAAGCTGGGATGAAGGCAGAAGAAGTGGAGCAGGGTGAACTCAGAGGGCACTCAGCTGTCTCCCTGTCACAGCAGAGGTCACAGGCTCAGGAGAAGTGGCAGGAGCAGCCGGTGTCCCTGGAATCCTGCTGGCACTTTGCCACTGTCACATGCTGGCCGGATCATGCTGTGTGAATCAACAAAAACCCCTCTCCCTGCCCTGGCAAAACAACCTGCACCAGCCACCAAGGGCTCCCTTTGGAGCACTTGACCCAAGGCACAGGGGGAGGTAAGTGCAGAATTCCCAGTGATTCCAGGAGCTGTGGGAACGGAGCGAGCAGAAGAAATGTCTCCTCATGTCCTGGGAATCAACTCTCCCAGGCACTGTGGTTGTCACTGACCTTCAGGAGCAGCAGCAAACTCAGCTTTCCTGCATCTGTTTTCAGTCAATTCCCTTCTCTTGATGGCCTGTGAAATTATAAAAGCAGGACACCAGGGAGACGCATGCGGGAGAAAGGGATTTCTGCCGGAATCGAGGAAAAATTGTGGTGGTGCAACACTGTGAATTAAAAAAAAAAAAAAAAAAAAAAGGCCACCAAAAAGGAAAAAAGTGCATTCTGATCCTAGAGGGGAAAGCAGACAACTGGAGTGGGTCTCAGCTGCGAGTTTGCAAGTTGCCCATGAAGAAATGTGACAGAGGACTTTGCTTTCCTGCTTCTTCTCCCTATCTGTGCAATCAGATCCAACCTGAATATGATCATGTACATTTACCTGATAAATTCCAAGAACAATTATTTTTCAAAGCCCTGTAAGATTGTTAAAGATAGTCAAGACAAATTATTTCCTTTATTCCTTGAAAAAAAAAAAGAGAGAAGATTTTTTTAATAAAATAAAGTAGGAGATGTTGAGAAAAATTATGATCTAAGTAGACTTAGGGAACTGTCTGTCTAAATTTCAGTATTGTTGGAAGCAGAAACTTGCCAAGAAGATGGGCTGCATGTAAAGAGGAAATCACCTGGGAAAAGCCAGAACCTAAATAATAGGAATACAGACTCTGCTGCCTGGGACACAGTTTCTTGTGATGATGTATCAAGAGCAGGATGACTTCTACCTCTGCCTGGTAGATTTATTTGCAAGCTGAAGTTTGTAGCTCGTTGGAATCAGTTTTTGTTGCCATTTTATTTGCATGATTTACTTTAAATCCTTTCCTAATGGAATGGGGCAATTATATATAGAGAGAGAAATTGTTATATACAGTAATAACTATTAAGAAAAACAAGGCAGAATCAAGACAGTGCTAGCTCTCAGGAAAAAAAAAGTGTGCTTCTGCTAGAGGGGGAGCTCTGTACATGATTTATAAGTGTCAGTGAAAAAATTCTGTTTATTTTGAAATATATAATGTTGTTATAATAATATTAGGTATATTTATTTTGTATATAATGATTATCAGAAAGCACCCTGGAGTTTATTAGCTAGTAACATACAATAGCTGTTTACAGGAAGAGATTAAAAAGGACTCCTTGGACTCTTTGATAACTCCAATTCTGAGTGAAGAATTAAAGATTTTAATCAATGTCTTTCATTCCATTTCATCAGGCAGCCCAGCCAGAGGGTCTAAAATAATCACTGTTTCCCTGCATAAATGTCTGTATATAGAAAGGGCTCTCTACTCATACTAAGTAATATTTCAGTTTAATCAGTTTTATTGCCTTCTTTCTAGCTGTTTATTCCCTTGCTTCACTTGTTGAGCCTCTCTTACAGAAATCATATTGAGTTGCTTCTAAAACAAATGTGATGTCATAACAAGAATATTACTTATTTCAATCACAAAATAATGGAAAAGAAGACAGGAAGTTTCCCTTCCCTGTATATTGTCGGCAACATATTTCCAGAACCAGACATTAGGTATTTTAAAATTTTATATTTAAAAAATATCTCTGAAGTAAATTCAGTGGCTTTCCCAGAATCGTGCACTGGACCACTTCTGCTCTCAATTGGACCAACACAATCCTCCAGAAGTCAGTGTCATTGCAGCACTGGGAATCTAGGATGGGATCTGGTGTGGGCCTTCTTGCTTCTTTTGAACGAGATATTGTATTACATGTCTATTCTTTTTCTTTCCTTTTTGCTTTTTTTTTTCATTTTGAAACTCAGTTTCAACTTTTCCTTTCTTTTTTTTTTTTTTTTCCTTTCAGCTCATTTTGCCCCAGGCTTAAGTTCAGTTTGGATAGTCTGAACCGAGAAAAAAAAAAGCAAAACAAACACTGTTGTTTCCTTTTGAATGTTATTCAGGCACCAGGGGCTAGGTCTTGATTAATGCTCTCTTTTGAAGCCATTGTTATCTAAGATCTTATACAATTTGTTTTGGAATCTTCATTGTTTTCAGAAGTCGTGTTGAAAACTTAATGAAGTTAACACAAAGAACTACTGTAATGAGGTAGTGAGATAAGTCCATACCAACAAACGGGACAAAAATTACTTATTTCATGTGCTGCATCAGGGAGCATCGGTGTTAAGGGTATGTTTGAACAGTAAAAGTCTGATTCAGATGCCCAAACACATTTGAGATACCCTAGGATTTCTCACATGGCGCTCATATGCAAATCCACAAATCCTTGCTTTCTTGGGGTATCATATCTGGCAGGACTCTGCAAATTCTCCAGTGCCTGAAACGACATGGAAGAGTTCTGTTCTGCCAATTGAATCAAGACCTGTCTGTGTATTCCATCACTTGTCATCACTGGGGGAAAAAAAAATCAGCTTTTCACTTTGTTGGTACAGGAAACACCCTTTAAATGCTTCAATATACTGGAAAATGGTCTGTTTGAATTTCACATGGTCTGCAAAGCATAAACATGAAAACAGTGAAGTCCCAGCACCTTTATGCCACAAACTTTCTTCTCTTGGCTGTCAAATTATAGCTTATTCCCCTTGGGACAAATGCAGCTATTTTGTGGAACCTTAGAGAACCAGGTAGAAGCCAGAAATCCAAATAAACTGCTGCATAATTAGATACAGCCCCTGTGACATTTGCAAAGTTGCTTCTGTTCCATGTCATAGTGAATTGGTTGGTAGTGAACTAATCTGTTTTTTAATACAATCACTTAATACAGGTTTCAACAGGATTTTGTTGCCATGACCAGGCTCAAGATTAGAGCACAGCATCATAAACTGCTTCTCAACCATATGTAGTGTGGACTGTTTATAAATTAAATGAGACTCCAAACAATTCAGTTTATTCAATGAAATCCATTTTTTTCTGTTTTGGATGGACCATCAAGCATTTATTTTACCCTTGCTGTAGCATTTGTTATAAGTATTAGGAGTTCTTATTCCACATTTTCAGAATGAGGTTCCAAGTGATCTGTTCCCTTTTAATGTATGATAAAACCTCTTTTGAGCCAGTGTTTGCAATACACAGGCAAAGCACAGAGCAAAACTGCTCTGCAGTTGTCACTAATATAAAACCTTCTCCCATTTAATGTGGATTGCTGGCCCATTATGTTTAGCACATTTTGGCGTCTTGTCCAAGCCACTGTGACAAGCATAGCTTCTTTTTCACTTATTTTCTGTTTTCCGCCTGCATTCCCCTCCACACCACCCTCCTTCCCTCACAAGGACAAGCCCCCAGAGCTCCAGCTCTGCCCTGGAAATTCTCTGACAATTTTTTGGTAATTTTTGACAATTTGATACTGTGCCCTGATGGATTTTGGTGGTGCTGCCAAACCATCACCAGTGACATTCACCCTGGCTTTGGAGGGGTCACTTCAGGACAGGCCAGAAATCTGACAGTAAGCTCCTTTCTGTGGGTGGATCATTTTAATCATGACATTACTCAAATCTACATCTCTCCCTGGATGTTTATGATTATAGTGACCTCTAGGGGTTTGCTTTCCATCACAGAGTCTTTAACTTTGGCTACAGGGTGGCAAGGTCAGTTCCTTGCTCAGTTGTCCCAGTGATGCCATATTCTCTTTTTTTTCTTTTGCACATTGCAGTTTCTTTTAAAAAGAAAAAGAAATCAAGAAAAAAAACCCCACCCACCCAACCAACCAACCAAAGGAAAAAAAAAGCCAAAAAGCAAAACGAAACAAAAAAAACCACACCAAAAAAAAAAAACCAAAACAAACCCCTAAGGTGAACATGCAGGTGACAAGATAGTAAAGTAGACAGGTAACACAGGGGCAGGTTTGTGGGCACCTGGTGAGATTCAACACAGCTTCAGAGGTGAGGAAAGTCTTGGAATAAAATTGGAATAATTTGGAATGATTTCAAGGGCTGACAGTGAAATGTCTTTAAAATGCAAGGAGCAATGTTATTCTTAAATATTTTCCTCACAGACACCAAAAAACTACAATATAAATTTGGAAAAGCAGAGTAGTTCAATGTCCTGCCCTCCAAAAAATACTCCAAATTTCTGCTTATGCATCTGAAATTACCAGATAATCATTAAATCTATAGCTGGAAGATGCAAAATCCTAATTCACTTCATCTGAATTGAAGGTGAATTTTACTGTAAAAAACTGTATGAGCTATTTACAGGACTCGATATAGTATAGAAAAATAACATATAAGAACCCTAAAAGAACAACTTAAATTGGCAATATTTAAATAAAGGGCAGAAATACCACGGCCAGGTGACTCTTAGCTGTCAGCTAAGTTTGAATTTACTATGGTTGTGAGATAGAATTCCTAGCTGCTTTATAAACTGCATGTCAGACAGCCTCAGGCAGCAACACCAGAAAATATTACACCTGGAGAGGAATGCTGAATTCCAGTCAAGGACTGGACATGTCTCGTTTTGATCACCTAGGTTTAAATTCCTGGTCTTTCTTCTTCAGTTTCTTTTAAAATTGCTTTTAATTCAGCTTCTGTTTCCTTCAGTCACATGCAGACTTTGTATACTTAATTTTTATCTAAAATTTCATTAGAGGCCTGTATTTTCACAGCTGTTTCCTGTCCTGCCCCTGAATCCTCTGGCTCATTCTCTGTCTTGAATTATTTTGTATTATGCTTGGGGTGGTTCAGGCCCCAGACCTGCATGGCTGGCAATTCTTTATCTCTTTTTTTATTCCTTTCACTGCAAACAGGCCCACTGATAGCAGGCAAGCAAAGCACAAGCAATAATTCCACACAGGCCAGCACCTCCATGAGATTTATGATTTCTGCTTTGCCTTATCAAACACCAAGGTTTTTATGCAGCTGCCTCCATCCATTTTAAACCACAGCCTTTGAATTTCAGAATCTTTCACAATCATCCTTTACCCATTACACGTCCTCAAAACAAAAGTCCTGTGCATCTTTTTGGTAGAATACCTTATGGAAGAGATTCCCAGAGAAGCAAAATCTGTCCTAATGTCCCCAAATCATCCTATGAACGGGGTGGATGTTACATTTAAGGAAGAGAGATGCAGTTTCATTTCCAGAAACCGTGGGGCTCCTATGAGAACATCCCTGGTGTTGTCAATTTTGGGAGCCTCGGTTAGTGAGCTGCTCTGCAACAGCCTGGCTTCAAAGAAACAGGATAAATATCTAAGTATTAAAATGATATTTCCCAAGCTGAAAAGGCCTGCAGAAGAAGTAATTATGTTTGGATTTTGTAATGCATTGGACCAACTCAGCAAATTTTAAAGAACACCAAAAAACAACAAATAGAAGCAAAACCCAAACGCAGAGCTGGTGGTGTCACACAGGGGTTCAGAGAGACCCATTTGCAGAATGTCCAGATGATGGATGAACTGAAATGCAGCAATATAATTACCACTTCTCCATGGGTAGCAGTAGTAGAAAGTACTCTTCCTGCTAATGTAAGAGGAATTTAGTGAGTGGTTCTAAACATTACGTTGCTAGGTGCTGCTTAAAACTAATTCCCTGTGTTGCTGTGGTCCAAATTAGAAGTAGTAATAGGCAGATACTATTTAATGAACAGCTTGAAAGCTATTCTCCCTTACAATGCCTCCAGAGCTCAATGAAAAAAAAATGTGCATTTTCACAGCTTCTCATGGTAAAATGAGCTATTATTTCATATAAAACTGAAAGGCAGTTGTCAGTTGATAATGGACTAACACACAGTAAAGAACAACGCCTTATAATTAGAATAGACAATAAAACCATTTTAGATATTATTTGTATGCCAAATACATGATAGGATAAATACCAGTTTTGTTTGGTTAGTTAAACTGTATTTTCATATGCCACACTTTGCTACGTAAGCAAAGTGCTTTGTGACAAATACTGATTAACCAACTCTTCTAGTTAGTGGCTGTTGACAAATCCAGTTCTGAACAAAGCTGAACAAATTCATTTCAATGATTTGCACATAAAGAACATGAAAATTAGCAGAGAAAAAAATGTCCAATGGCTTAACCTTGGCAATTATTTCATTGTATGTGCCATTTTAATTGCAAAATGCCTGGTGCTGTGGGCACTCTTTCTGCAGTTCATCTGGAACCACAGAGTCACAGAATGTCCTGAGCTGGATGGGATTCACAGGGATCATTGATCCATCTCCTGTCCCTGCACAGACACCCCAAAATCCCACCCTGGGCATCCCTGAGAGCATTGTCCAAAGATTCCTGGAGCTCTGGAGCCTCGGGGCTGTGCCCATTCCCTGGGGAGCCTGGGCAGTGCCCAGCACCCTCTGGGAGAGGAACCTTTTTCTTTTTTTGACCTTTAAATGAATTAATAGGAAACAATCCCATCGGGAGACAAACGTGGCATTCTAAACACAATTCTGTCCAGCACGTCATTTCTAAATAAAAGGTCCTCTCTGGAATCTGAGCTTGCTGATTGAAATTGGAATTTCTGCCAGTGCAGCTGTGCCAGTATCTTCACTGGAACTGACAAGAATCTCAGTTTCATTCAGCCCAAGTGAAATTTATATATCTATATCTATGGATCAATTTATATATCAAAGGATATTTAAAATTACAATGCACTTAAACCAACATTTGTGAGACAACCATGTCTTGACAGTTTTTATATAGCTATTTACAATTGCTTTTGCAAGTATTTTTTTTAGTTTTCCTGTGCTTCTTCATTATAAAATGATGGGCAATATTTGCCAAGTCCCTATTAAACTCAGGGAAAAGTAGAAAAGCCAGTGGGCCTTGTATGTGAGAGAAAAATGCTATAGGAAATGTGATATCTTCATGATTACACCTCATTAATCTCTGTATAATTTCAGTGTGATCTGTCATGCCAAGAAGGATTCTCTCTCTTTTGCTGGAAGAGCTGCAAAATCTTAGCATTGAAAAGATGTTAAATACAACAGAGAAAAGCTGCCTATGATCGTCAGAATTAAGCCAGATCTTAAAAATTATTAGAGAATTAAAATTACTTCCCTGCCTTTTATAGTGACTTGCATGTAGTGATTATTTATTTATTTATTTATTTATTTATTTATTTATTTATTTATGTTTAGAGATGGCCAGGAAATAAGCTGAATCTACTTGATAGAATTCCCTCTGCCAATTTCCGTGGGAAAGCACTCCCTTACTCCTCTAAGGTGTTGAACAGCTGTCACACACCTCACCATGTGCAGTTTTGCATTTCACAGTGTTGAAAGGCATTCCTTTTAACCAGCGTGACTCCTGGATCTCATTTATTTTCAAAATTACCTTGTCATGCAAGCTTAATACACCTCTCAGAGGCTCAGAGATTTGGCTTTTCATCCTTTTCCACTGCTCATCAACTTGGTCACCTCCAGAAATATCCCCTCCATGTGCTCACATGGAATACACCCAGATTGGAAAACCTTAACAAGGATGCACATTAAATATCAAAAGCCTCAGCTCAGTGGGTACTCTACCTATGGGCTGCCCATGTTGGAAGAAAATCCTCCTGTCTGTACTCACCTTATGTAATAAAAGCAAAGATTCGGGGTATTTTCAAAGCACTGCTCACATTTCAAAAGTTAAATTAGTGGCAGGTGAACTTTGGAATGGTTTGGGCAGAAAGCTACAAAGCAGCAGCACTGCTGTGTGTTCACCATGGAAACTGCAGACGTAGAATAGTGTCAATAAATTCACTTTGCCATGTCATTCTGCTGCTCCAAACAAGTGTAATAGCCATATAAAAGTTCCCTTAGTTTCTTCCCAAACTGCTTCAACAGCAGGAACTCAAAAGAAAGTCTAGCAAAAGGAAAAGCAGCATATTATACTTCACTGTTCTAACTGATGAAATACCATCATTTATGTTAATTATAATCACAATTATATTATAGAAAGCAGAATATATAGTGTAGACTTTTCATTTTGTTTTTACCTAAGAATGTTTATAAAATTACTCTGACTTAAATAATAGTAAATGTTTTACCCTTTGTCATTTTAAATTAACAGCAAGCATCTTGAATTTATATTGTAATTATAATTATAATTATTTTATTATATTATAATTATATAGTATATTATATTTTAATTATGTTATAAGTATATTATATAACATTTATTACATTAATGAAATTTAATCCTGTAAATTTGTACCATCTCAACCAGAAAAACTTATCACCCTAAACTCTAAAATTCGCATTTTATATATTACTACTACTGCTGTACAGAGCTTCCAAGCACTCTGAACAGAAGCAATAGCTGGAGTTGTAAACTCCTGTTATTCAGAAACATCTTATGCAATTCACCTTTATAACTTCCTGCCGGTTGCATTTAACCTTTGGTTTTACCACTGAAATATTTTCTGTGATGGCAGCCAAAGCAAACATCACAAGTACTGTAGAATCCTTTCCCATACCAGCTTGAATTCCATTCACAGAAACACACAGAGGTTATTTTCCTTTTTCATTCTTTTTTTTTTTTCTTGTTAACTATAAAGACATTATTTCACTTAGCTATCAAGACCTGCCACATCTCATTACACATGCCAAAAAAAATGAGGTCTCAGCTAAGAAAAGTATTATTTATCTTACCTGCAAAACTAATTATCACACGCTTATATGTTCAAAGATATGCAAATTTCTGACAAATTGTTTTTGTTAGAAAGGACCAGCACTGTTTAAGGATGAAAATCAAGAAAATGAGGCAAAACCCCCAATTCTTAGATCCTTACCCTGATGAGCAGCAAGTGATAAGGAAGCTTCCCCTCTTTTGCTAAAAGTTACAGTACGAGAAACTTTTGAGTGAGACTGGCCCATTTTTAAAATGATGGGGATAAAATATGTAAAGTCGATTTTAAAATGTGAACATTCCTCAGCTGTACAGGGTTTCAGTGAAATGTGAGCTGTCAGCCAAGTGAATATGCAATTTACTGCAAACTGGGTGCATCAAAGCCTGACTGAAGGTTCTGCGGTAAATCAGCATCAAGTCAGATCAGGATTAATAAGGAGCTTCTTGGTGGGAGTGTGCACATGAGAAAGAACTGAGAGCCCGTTCTTTCTCCAAGCTGCAGAACCACTCTGAGGTCATTGCTTCCTCCTACCAGTTTTCCTGGCTTCCCCTGCTCTTTTTACACTGAGACTGATTTGCCGTGATGAAAAAATGCTCTAGAATTGCTTATAGATTTTTTTTTTTAATAGGAGTTGTCCCCGTCACATTCAAGAAATTTCCCAACCAAATCTCATTTACTCTTATCCTCACTGTAACTTCTGTGTCAGCAGAGTTGTTTACTGATGCACTGGGAGATGATGGCAGGAGAGAGAAAAACCCCAGAACTGTATATTGACCTTGAAGGATTTTCTATTAAAAAAAAAAAAAAAAAAGAAAAAAAAGAAAAAAAGAAAAAAAAGAAAAGCCATTGCTATTAACATTCTAAATATGACTCAGAATGAGTATTTCAATTACCATCTAATTAATGTAGGACATTAATTAGAAGGTTATTTAGGTGAGGTAGCCTTTATGTAAGTGTGTCTGATGAAAAAGAAATTACATAAGCAGAAAAGTCATGGCTGTTAAAATTATCATATTAAAAACAATTAGATTACTTTATTAAAAGTTTTCCTTTCCACTGAGTGTTGCAATACATGCTAGACATGTCATCTGTGTCTTACACTGCAAGTAAACATTTTCTTGCATGTATGGGAAATTTCCATCCATTTAAATGTCTAGTGTGATGCTGTTTTACTTTAATTTTTTCTCTGTTAATTTTTAAGTGCTTTAGAGTAATTAAAAATTATTCAAATGAATTTAGATTCAAGATGCATTCTGTTAATATAAAATAACAACTGGTAAAATATTTAGTATCATTTTAGAAGTAATTTTATAAACATTTTTAGATAAAAACAAAATGAAAACTCTACACCATATATTCTGCTTTCTATTTGTCTTGTCTTTGTAAGCTATCTGATGAGTTTGGCTGGATAAACAAGAAAATTAGGTAATAATGAATGTGTGTTTACTTATGTAATTTAATTCAAGAGTATGTTTGAGTATGCTGTATTTTCATAATTATTTTATTAGCCAAGAATTTAGCACAATTAGAAATATAAATATAGCTCTAAATTGCAAAGACTTTTTAATGCATACTCCCACTCTGGTTCTTTCCAAAGTCAACATTCCACTTAGGGAAAAATATTTTCTGAGGTTTCTGAAGGTGTATGTAGCAAAAGCAAAAGATCTTCTGACAACCAGGGCAAAGAAAGGTATTCTCTGTTTTTAATCTGTTCTGGGGAGTGCAGAAAGACAGCATTACTCCTGGCAACTCTTGAGCCCTTTTTTTTCTCCCCACCCAATTATCTGACATGGAAAAAAGGAGGCTCAGGGGATACTTTTGGTTCTTTACAACTCCCTGACAGGAGAGCGGAACCAGAATGGCCTTGCCTTGTGCCAGGGAGGTTTAGACTGGACATCAGGAGAAATTTCTTCACTGAAATGATGGTGAGGCATTGGAAGAGGCTGCCTGGGGAAGCATTGGGAGCACCATCCCTGGAAACCTTCAGGAAAAATAAGTGTGGATGTGGCACCTGGGAACAGGGATCACTGGTGAGCACAGCAGTGCTGGGTTCGTTGTTTGGTGATCTTAGAGGTCATTTCCAACCTTGACAGTTCTGTCATCCCGAAAATTATTTTGTGTTTGTGGCACCTTCTGAGTCACTCACCCTCCAGGATCACTGCTGGGACAGAAAAATGAAGGGAGCAAACACACCCAGGAATGTTGGCTTGCCAGGTGGCTGCCAAAGGCACAGAGAGCAGCAATCCCATGTGCACTCTGAATAAGTTCACCTCACTGAAAGAAAACTATTTTTCCTCTCTCCCAGGCACAGCTTGAACACCATGAAAAAATGAATTTAAAAAAAAATATTCAAATATTTAAATATTAAGTATTTGTTTAAATATATGTCATATGTGCAGTTTTTATGGCACACTAAGACTCTGAAAGACTCTTTCCCATCATCCATTTCTGACAGGAGTCTATTAAGTTTTCTCTTCCACAGCAGTCATGACTTTAATTTCCTGTGTGTGGAATCAGAAGCTTGCTGCAGAAACCACCATTCAGGACAGTAATTACACCAGAAGAACTCTGTGGGCAGAACAATTGATATTTGAAATGTCAATACCTGGCAGCTTCCAGGCCTTCCTGTGGTAGAAACAGGAGCTGAAGACTCCGTTTGGAGGTTTCAGAATCATCAAAAATGTAATTTATTACCCTAAGAAAGGTAGAAGGAAGAAACTAAGAAACTAAGCAGTAGCATTTCAGGGCCAAGCAGCTGTTGAGTGGAGCAGGGAACAGCTGAATGCACAGTTTAGACAAGACCTGGTTTAATCAAGAGCTTTGAAACCTGTTTCAACCATCACACCCAAATGGGAAACTCAGTCCTTAAGCTTGGAGGAGGACCTCTGTACTGAGGAAAAGTCTGTGAAAGGATCCTCAGCAAATATGCAGCTCCCCTTTCAGCCCAACAAAACATTGCTGGTATTCCAGCTTTTCAGTAAAAGCAAGGAAAATGTGATATTTCTGAAGGAAACGCAGCCCTGTGGCATGAAAACTGAATAGCATGTGATATGCCATAAAATAAAAACACAGCACCTAAGATACATGTTTTTGGGGGCACTATGGCAAGATGCCTCACTTTTTCTTGGGAGAAAAATAACCAAGAAATCTGTCAATTTAGGCCCTTGTCAGCCTGCCAAAAGGTAACTGTCAATTGTAGTTACAACTGAAATTGTAGAGATCCACATTATCCTTCAATTTTTTTTTTGTTTTCTACGTCCAGATCTTAAAATTGACAATTTATTAACCAAATTGCTGAACATGAATTCACATGTCTGGAATATCCCTTTGGACAGGTGTTTTTGTGCACAGGTGTATGAAGGGAGAAGGAGAACAAGGAGATGAAACAAAGGTTGAACCTCATGCAGCAAATTGAACTTGGCACCAATTTTAGAGTTTTTGCAGTGAAGAAAATACCATTTTGGGCAAGCATTAAGCACTAGCAAAGCAGTAATTAAGCAATAAACGTAGTAGACTAGTTGATTAAATGACAGTGTAAATGACAGAAATTGGTGAAACAAAAGTAACACTGGGTAAGAATGCAGTTGACAGTAAGATCTGTGAAAAAACAGGTAAGATATAGTATGAAAATACCCAATGCACCTTTGCAAATACTAGCACAGTTAATATTTCTTCTGCTTCTGGCAGTTTGTCTGCTGCGCTGCAATAATACATTTGAATCACTTCTGCAACTCCTTAAAAAAGGAAATTCCAACTGAATTCATTGTGGAATTGTGTATCTCCCAAAAGGCAGCGAGGAAGAATCAAGGCCTCCAAAGTTTTAGCACTAAGGGTGGTTAATCTTTTCTCCCATGATTTTTACAGAGCCTACAGGCAGCACAGTTCTTTTCCCTTAGCAAAATATTTTGAATGTTACCTAAAGCATTTAACATGTAAATCACTACTCCCAGGCCATTACTGTGGCATCACCAGCAATTTTGACTTTTGACCCCTCTTACACTGATGAGGGAGTTGATGTTTGTTTTTCAAGAAACACAGTCCTTCATCAGTAGACTCATAATTTCTTGGGAAGCATTTTTGTACTATTTGAGGGATATGAATGTGGGTCAAGTTAATTGAAACCTCATTTGAGGGGCTGTAGTGCCAAAAAATTCAACTCTTGAGATAGAAAGAGGTAGCACAACCCCTGTGGATCTCAGGGTCTGAATCTCTTTTAGTTAGGCAAGAAAGAAGCATTGAATTTGTTTACTGAAAAAAAAAAGTTGTGAAATAATTCAGTGAATGATAAACTGGGGGAAAAGAAACCAGAACCAATTCACATTGGTTTAGTATATACTGTATATATGCTATACCATAATATAATAATCATTGTTACATTTCACCTTCTTTTTTTGTGTTTGTTGGTTTGGTTTGTTGGTTTGTTTCATGAGGTTTTTTTTTGGTTTTAGTTGGGTTATTTGTTTGTTTGGTTTTGTTTTGTTTTTTATTGGGTTTTTGGGGGTTTTTGTTGTTG
The DNA here is from genome assembly GCA_037013685.1 of Acridotheres tristis. Classification (NCBI taxonomy): domain Eukaryota; kingdom Metazoa; phylum Chordata; class Aves; order Passeriformes; family Sturnidae; genus Acridotheres; species Acridotheres tristis. The sequence continues at coordinate 9,202,530 of CM072919.1, forward strand.
GTTTGGTTTTTTGTTGTGTTGTTGTTATTGGTTGGTTGGTTTTATTTTTTCCTCTTTTTTTTTGGTTTGATTTTTTAGTAGGAAGGAGAGGAAATGGCTATCAATTAATCTCTTCAGTTCATAATAAACTGTGACCAGCTCCAGAGCTGTTATTTTTTTATTCTGCTTTTCACTCAAACTGCCCCATGCCCACAGACCACTGCCAGGACACCACATTAATTCCCAGAGGGCAAACAACATAAGGATCCACTATGAGTATAAAATAGCACAACTAGATTAATATATAGGTTGAAAACATCTAGTACCTTTCGAGCTGAAGACAGAAACCAACCTGAAAAGGTCAGGTCACTGACAGAAGTTTTTGCAAAATTATGTGCATTCCTGTTCTAATGAAAGATTTCATCTACCTCTGCTTGTCTGGGTCCAGCACAAAAAGTAACAATTCAGACTGTGTTGATGACACTTTGCAGCCAAACAAGTTCTTCAAGCCTCACCTAATTCTTTCACAGTGATTAAATTTTTAGGAGCAGAAGGGTTGGATATCAACTGACTCTGTAACCCTTTCCCATCTACATGACATTTTAAAGATTTCTTAAGGTTCAAAAAACTCAAAGTCCAGTTCCTCATCAGACTGACAGATAAGTCACACCTAAGGCAGCTTCTCTGTCACACCTAGATTTTACTATTAATGTGGCTAACAGTCTTATTGCACCATGTGAAATAGAGTAGTGCAGTGCTCTGCAGTGACAAAGAACCATCTTAGAATGGTCTTAGGTTAGCAGGAAAACACAAATTTTTATTACTGTTACATAACAAAACCCTTAACCATGTAAGTGTAGAAAAGCTTCCCCAAACCTTTCATGAAGGTACAACTCTATCTGTCTTTAGCCAGGGTGAACAGAGTAGAATGGTACAGAATCTAAAATTTTACTCATTTCCCTCTCAATTTTATTGCAGATAAATTGGCAGAACACTGCCAGAAGTTTGAATGCAGTCTTTTGCATACAAGCACTGATGAAGACATTTTATAATTTGTGAGTGGCAGGCTTTTAGTCTAATGTCACAAGAAAAAAAGGGCTTTGATCTGATTTATTCCCGATTCCTTTCAGACTAAACAAATTCCCGTTCCTAAAAAAGGAACAGCAGCAAACAGAAAGAGGTTCAAATGGAAGGGTTCTGGTAGTTTTTTGGATATTTTTTCTGGAATGCGTGGGAGTAGAGTCTTTGCTTTTTCCTTTAAATTAGCAGGGATCAAAGGTAATTACAGACACTAACCAGTAAAGCACTTTAGCACATGTAGCACTTTGAGAAGGTAAATAGTTTGATTTGATGGAATTTGCATTCTTTGGATGACATGAATGCACAAGCTGGAGTAGAGAAGATATTGGCTATTTGTCATGCTGGCAAAAAGAGAGAAGTTTTGATGGTCTCAAACAGCAAAGATGCCACACTCACACTAAAGTCAAAAGTCATGGAAAAGTCCTGGATGTGTTTAATATAAACTTCACATAAAAAGATATCTCTAAGTTGAATAAACATATTTTTGCTTGCAATAGAAGGTTTCACTCCAAGTAGTATTGACATAACACTATTAAAACATACCTTATACACTTTTAACAGTGGTACGAAGTTGTGTTCAAAGCATATTGAATCATTGTGTTTTGAAAATAGAATTTTTAAGTAAATAATTCACAAAGTTATGGTGATCGCTATCACCTCTACTGAAAAAAGGGCAATAGACAAAAATTGAGTATATAATAATTATACAATAGGACTTAGAGAACAAGGATTAAGGAACACAAGAGGAAAAAAGGGGGGAATAAAAGGGGACACATGGTTCAGCAGTTGGACAACTTTAAAAAAAAACCCTTCTAATTTTCTCTTCCTGGTAACAAATTACTTACAAGTGACATCTGCAGAAGAGCCTTAATGATTTCAAATGGATCAAGATTTTCCCTAAAATCTTACAGTTTGAGGGGTTTTTTATATTTTCTTTTTAATCCCTCACACGTGCTGTTACACCACGCAATCAGTTCAGGCTGCCTCCTATGATTTTGTTGCTGTTGAAGGGTTTCAGGATTTCTGTCAATGCTGTTTGCCAAAGAGAAATCTCACAGAAAAAGCAGTGCTTAGGGACAAAGAGTGTCAGATATTGCAGCAACACTGCAGGAACCTGACTGAGTCGAATCAAAGCATCCTTGCCACCATGAAGGATGCAACTGGGATAATATGGGATAATGTCCTGTGCATATTAACTCACTCACATGAGATGTTAGATCTGACTTGACTTGCAGTTTAGAATAATCACCACAAAGTTAAATTCAAAAACTCAGTATCTCCCTATGTTTGGTGCCACAGATAAAAATATTTTTTAGTTATCATTGCACTTTGTAAAGCTCACAAGTACTTTACCATGCTCTCCTGTAGTGTCCTTCACAGCTTAGTTCTAGCTTTGCACTGTGACATGGGGCTTGCCCCTGCCATAGGTGAAGTGCCCACATTTATATAAACCAGTACATATGCTATATGCAGTGCCAGAGAAATTGGCTTAGGCATTACTGTGTCTGCACAGCAATTAATTTTATGTCAAAACCTGTTGCAGCCATAGCTGGCCAATTGTTTTCTTCCATCATCTTCCTTCCTGGCACTGGCAGAACCAAGTTGTGATTAAAGCTGCTGCTTGATAAAGATTTCCTACTGTTCAGTTTGCTCACTGTTTGCTCAGCTGTGTGCAGGTTATCAAATAGAGCAATTGTAATCTGTGGTCCAAGGAGAGGCTGTGAGAATACTTTTCTCATTTCAGTGATACTGTCAGAGATCCTGCCCTTTTGTCTTTGCACTATCAAATAAAACCCTGATATCCAGGTTAAGTGGCACTGCAAACTGGGCTAACTTGTCTCACTGGCTGCACAATACTGTGGCAAGAATCTGCTTTTACTCAGCCAAATGTGCAGCAAAGATACAGGAGAGATCCCTCAGAACAGCAGATTTTCAGTGCCTTTCCACAATTTCCCTCTTCAGCAGCACAAAAATTATTTTAAACAAATCTCTGAGCAGTATTTGCAAAAGAATCACAAAATAATAATCTTACTAAAGCATGGACCTCTGCACCACATGTTGCAGGCACTGTAGTGCAGTGCATTAGAGGAAATTATATAATCTGATAACTCAGATGGCTTTTCTGTAATTTACAGCTATGCAAAACTAAGCAGCAACTGCTTGGAGAAGCATTCAAACACACAGATGATGAAGGGCTGGGGGAAAGCTGTGTGCACCATTCAGCCCCTCCAAACTCTCACAAGTGTTGTTCTAAATCAAACGTCAGAAGTGCTGGAAGCCTGTGTGATATGAGTGTTTTACAATGGCACCCTCAAGAAACACAGAAGTGGCATGGCAACACCCTGGCAGCCGGGCCAGGCTCGTTGGAATTTCCTTGCTGAAGCATCACAGCTCTTTATATTTACCAAGCCATGGGGTACAGTCCCACATTCTGAAAGCAAACAGAATTTTTAGTTCAAGCTCTGGGCTAAAAACGGTGTGTGTGAGGAATGAGGAACACATCCAAAGCCTAAAATCAGAAACTCTAGAACTGGATTATATTCCACACTTCTTTCTCCAGTAAGTTTATCACAAGCTAAAATCAGCTTTTTTTTCATCTCAAAGAGGGACTTATGGCAGGAAAAGTGCCAAATTCACAGGCAGACCAGTTGAACATTTAGTGCAGACACTCTATTTCTAAAGCTGAAATTATCTAGTTACAGCAAGGTAAAAGTGGGCAATACTGCATCTCCAAAAAAATTCTAGTGTATTTTAGTAATTCATGTAAATTATGCAATCAGAAAAAAATTCATTTTACAACATACTCATCCAATACATAAGCTTTCCTTTCTCTATGAGCATGTATATTTTGAAAATATTTACAGGCCAAAGGAATTCAAACAAAAGCAGGTTGATGAGATTTTCAGTAAGATTACCTGGATCTTTTGCTAAGATATATACCAATATTTGTCTTTCCATTTTTCTTTCCTCTCTAAGCAATATGGATGTTTAATGCACAACAGGAAATAGTGGGAAGGAAGAATACCACCCCCCCACAAAGTATCCCCATTGCAGGATGCATTCTCTCCCTACTTTCACGTTTTTTGGAAGTAGTTTGTTTCCTTTCCTTATGTTCAAAATGTCCTTAAAGTGAAGTCACAAAAGCCAAGAACGGTTTTTCAGAGTTCAGCACAGCTCTGACTTCTGCCTTAACGTTCCTGATCAGAGCAGACTGATAGTTAAAGGAGCTTGAAGACCCACACTGGACTTTAGTCTTATTATTTAGTCTTAGTCTTATGTTAACATCATAGTGTTTAACTATGACTATGGAACTACACAAAAGCAGAACCAAAATCACTCACCAACATAAATTAGAGAGGGAAAATTTACAGATTGCATGCATGGACAAGAAAGTGGTTTCAGGGTGTCTGGTCCAACCTAAAATAGTTATTATGTGGAAAAAGAAAAAAAAAAAAAGAAAAGAAAAAAAAAAAGGAAGAAAAAAAAGGCAAACCCCCCCTCCCAAAATCCTGCCCTGTACTTGCATTATTTACATATGACCCTACATTCAATCCCCTCTGAACTCGTTAGGTGTTACTCACTAAAACGCGAAAAATAATGGAAAAACCAGCCTTCTAATTGATGCAGTTTTAATGACCCTCTGTTCCAAAAGCAACATTCCCCTTTTTTGAAGTAATTCATGCATAATTTTCACTTCTTACTGGGCTGATTTTCTTTGGCTGCAGCTGTATCCAGTTTATAAATTAGTGCCCAAAATTTCAGGATGTTTCCCGGCATTCTGGGTCTGGCCCTTTGGATGTGAATGAGATGGGCAATCCTGTCCACTGGGGCTTCCAGACTTTGGAAAATGCTTGGAAATAACTTTGCCCATTCCACAAAGTTACAGGATCAGCATTGGAGCACTTGCACCAGCCACACCCTGTAAAAAAGAGCTAAGGCATAGTATAAACACTCTGTATACAAGACATTACAGTATGAAAGCAAATATAAAACCTATTGTGCATAAATGTGCTGAAGGAAACAAAAGGGTCTATTTGGCAGCAGTTTTTCATTTTTGACACTAAAATGAATGGCCATAGTTTCATGTACTGCTGCTTAAAGGAGTGGTTGAAAGTGGCTAAAAGCTCTCCTTCCCACAAATCCACAAGAAATATAAAATAGTGCTGCAGAGACACTTAATCTTCAAAGAAGAGGGGTTGAGAAAAGCAGGCTGCTAGGAGCCTGAAATCTTAATGACATTAGCCCATAATTTTTCACATGCATTGCTAATATGTTTAATGCATGTAATGCAATACATTCAATGCAAATAAACCAGATTTTATTGTAGGCAATTGAAACAATATCCAGGTCTCTAGAGATCTCACAGAAAAGTGAGAATGACTTCTGGATGCAAAGAAGACTCGTTTCCCCAAAAGCAATTTCTAGTAGTCTAAGCTTTCCACTTGAGAGGATAGAGATGATGAAGAGGCAGCAAATAGTGAAGTTTGGGACATTTTTATTACTTTTTGATAAAAGTAATATTTGTTAATATGGAAGTTTGCTGAAATGAAGGTGCTTTGTTCCAGTTTGACGTCATTGTGTCTCTGCAGGAGCTCCTAATGTGCTTCTGGCAGAAAGTAGTTCAAATTCTATATTTTAATATTCTTCTGTCTTATGGTGATGTTCTTGACCTGTCTCTTCCCTCATGTACTGTGGCACACAAAGACAGTTCAGCTAAAATGCACTGCAGTGCAGCATGAGAGCAAAAGCCACACAGAGAACACACTGGGGGGCATTTTTCAGAAGATAGTCTTGATGTCATTCTCATGAAAACTTTGTCACTTGTGCTCCAGACTTGCACAGCTCTGGGGATCCTATTACACTTCTCCTTATTGAACACTCGGTGAAAAATGTGCAGTTCATTTGCTTGTCAGACAGAAAAGGAATGTGCCTTCAGGACCTTGAAGGAATTTTATGTGTGAAGGAAGACCACGCAGGTACACTCCACAAGTATATCAAAATGTCATCCTTCAGATGACATCCTTCCAGACAGAGTATCTTTTTCCCTCTGAGGTTTTCTGTGGAAAAGTCCCACCTTTCTTGTTCACAATGGCACACTTGCAGTTATCTCCTGGATTAATACCTTACATATTGCATGCCTTTCAGGAGGACAGCAGAGACAACCTGCATAATTTGTATTAAAAACCTTGCCATCCACTTGTGATGCTTTTCATTTAGGAGTTTCTATGTGATAGAATTTTAAAAGTGTGTGCTACCATCATATTATACTAACTTGTTCTTTGGCTTTGGCTTAGCACACATTAAATTTAAAATTTCTGAAAGGGTTTTGTGATTTCATTAAATTCTTGATGACACAGAAGAATTGACTGCATATACAGCTCTAGAGAAGAAGAAACCTCAGAAAAGGGAATGTAATGAAAACAAAAATTCATTATTTTGAGCTAGCATGCAGTCACTTTGCACTCTGATTTTTTATTACATTTACATTTGTAACAGTAGATTGCAAATACAAAAGAGAATTAATTTTACCAATTCTAACTTCTTCCTGTATATTAAAAATATAACATCAATAAATAGGAATTAATAACAATTATGATAATTTGATAACTGCAGATATGCATAATTCTACATTCTGTAGTAAAACATAAGCCTCCCAAATTTTATATATGCTCCATATTATTCTGATGGCATCCTGACTGCCCACCTTGCAAATCTGAGCTCTGAGCCAGGTTTCCTCTTTGTAAAGAAAGACAAATACATGGTGGTGTGAATAGGAAGACAATTTTCTACTTTTAACGTTTACTAAAAATGTGCATTTTTGAATTTAAGTTTTTAAAATAAAAATTTTGTGAGTATTTTCTGATTGCATGCTTTAGTTAGCAGCTTGTAACCACACCAGAGCTAAAAAAATAGTAAAAAGAATTTGAATACTTAGTTCAAGTTGAAAATGCAATTCCACTGTATTCACGATCTTGAAAGATTCTTAATTCATAACATATATTAGGATGTATGAGAGAAGGCAGTTCTTTGCAATTCCTGTGTTGGGTTTAAATAATTTGAAAAAACAAACGTTTAAAATTCTTATTCAGTGGTCTAAACATTCCTTATTTATGCAATTACAACGTAATTAGACACATTGTAACTGCAATATAATTACAGTGTAATTATATGTATTATATTGGACTATTATAAGTTTTAAAGTTTTTTAAAGTGTCTAAATTACTATTGTAAAATTACCACTTCCTCCCTGATTCTCCTGCCTTCCCTCTTCACTGTAGTCACCTTTTAAGCTTTTAGTTTCCAGTACCACTGAGCTTTCTAGACGACAAAGCAGGATTCTACTTTTCTAAGGGTACTACAGTAAAAAATAAATCAGTACGACCTATTAGGGCAGGGAATCTCTGCAGGACATAGATGAGATAAAAATATGAGGGAAACCCTCCTATGCCAGTCCTTTCACACATTGGACTGCACACAGAATATGTGATCTTTGAACGTGTGCACCGTTGGGGAAGCAATAAGCGTTTATGGTCACGATTGAACTTCAAAGTGTGTTTTGCATCAAACAGTTGAGCACATGAGACTGTTTGAATTATGCCAGTGTTTTATGGGCAGAGTGATTCCCAGAGCCATTAGACTGATAATATGACAGATTGTGGTGGCTAGATAAGGCCTCAACACCTGTGATCCTTCCTTTACATACTTAGGACAGAAAAAAATGGGATTTTTGGACCATGTGCAACTTCAGCTGGGTTTGGTAAATGCTTGGTTAGTAAAAACCAAGAAAAAAGTTGTTGCAGTGTGAATAGCTCAGTGCTGAGAGAATTTCAGGGCCTTCCCCTGCTGAGAGGTGAAAATGGGGTTGCAGGTGTTCACACTCCTATGAAGAAAAGGAATATGTCCTAATGACATGGGAGGGCTGTTCATCATGGCAATAAATTATTGGAGAAAAACAGTGATATCAGAGTGGCAGTTTTCTCTTGAAATTGAAATCATTCAGGTCAGTAAAAACAAGCTATAAGGAAGCAGAGAAAGAAAAAGGGTGGTCAATAAAATAACTGAGAAAATGCAGTGTAGATAAAAGCACAAGAAAAAAAAATTCCTAAATGTACATATGCAGCAAGTGACTCCAAGTTGTGTAATAACTACCAGGGTGGGATCTTTAAGTTAAAGATAGTTTATCTCTTTCTGGGAAAACATTATCTCCATTCTTGCTAACAATAAAAGAAAGAATAGAAGTGAACAGAAAAGGAACAGACAAGAAAATCTCCCTGTTTTACCATATATAACACAATATTCTTACATATGACATTGACTATTGTATAAATCTGAATATTGTGTGTATTTCTTGTGATTTTAAGACCCTGCCCATCTTAAAAGGATATCGTAGAACCAAAGATTATGGAGAAATGGGCAAAAAAATGACAAAGATAGTTTTCCTCTTCACACATCTCAGCCTGGAAAACCAATGGCTAAGGAAGGACACAGCTAAGACTAAAAAGCCATGAATGAAGCAAACAAAAAAAAGGCAAATAGAAGAGGGTTATTTACTGTCTTGCCCAATTCAAGAATGAATATGCATTAATCGTACTTATGAAGCAAGGAATGAAAAAGAAAGTGGATTTTACACACAAAATGAAGTCAAGCTGCAAAACTCATTGCCACAGGATGTTGTGCACCAAACTCCAGTGCCCCTCCAAAAAAATCCTCAAAAACCTAGTCTTAAACAGATGAAACAAATTGCCAGGAAATCTCTCCTAAGGACTATTAAATGAAAATGTAACACCTTTTAATGGTACATCTGAACAAAAGACTCCCGAGCTGACTCCCCATGCCAGCTTGTAAATATTGGAGAATTATGACTACAGACTACTACTACTAACTGCTGTTATAATTTTCCCAAATATCTCTGGATTTGACTAAAGCAAGGACACTTAGGCTGGAAAAACCTGTGTTAACTTAGAATGTAGACATTTTTTTGTCCTAAAGGCGTGGTGACAGTACCACTGAGGACACAGCAGCTTCCCTAGAGCTTTACAAGGTGTCAGACCACAAATGCCCAACCTCAGCGTCAGATCAGCTGAATTAATGCAGAAATTAAGATGTAGCCCTCGAGAATTTGATGAAAACTTCATCTGAGGGCTCTCTCTAGACCAGCTACACAGTGCATACACAGGCAAGGTCAGCTGAGAACTTTAATAACGAGACAGTAATTTTATGAAGAGCACATTATGTAACGCCATTGTTTGGTTTTAAATCAATTGCAGACAGCCAAAAGATAATGTCAACAGAATGGGTGGTGGTTCCAGAGGCCAGCTTAAGGCTGTTATTGTCCCTTAATGCCATGAACCAATGCTACTCTGCTCTTAAGAATATATCAAAACAGCCAACACTAGCCTTCAGCAATGGAAAGGCAGGAACTTTGCACATTGTGTTCTAAAATGCCACCAAACACTCTCAACGTAATTTGAACCAAACCAGTGACTTTTAATCCCAATAATTATGTAGTTCTTAAGACTGATGTTACCACAACACCAGAGGGACTATAAACAATCACTGATACTTCTGCTGTGTCTCAATTAGTAAGAAATTTGGTGCAACAGGAGTAATCAAGTAGTAACTCAGATATATTGCTGACACACCCAACATCAGCACGTGGTGGAGTTAAGGGGTTTTACAGATTATTTATTGGGATTATAATTCTTCTGCCATAGAGTAGCAGTCAGAGTACAGTCTAAAATACATAGTATTTTTTTTTTAATTTTTGAAGTTTCCTTCTTGGTGTAATGAACAGTATACTTTCTTTGCACACTAGGAAGAATGTTTGCTTTCTAGTTTTGTTATACTTCTAAAAAGAGAAAGTACATTCTTATTCTGCAGGTAGCAAGATATATATTACCTCAGGCTTTAAAGAAATAGCTTTTCTTTAAGGACTTACTGTTTAACCAAACCAGAAATTAAAATGAGAATGCTTCTCTGAATCTAAAGACTGGCTTTTTAGGGTATAATATCCAAACTAAACTTCACTGTGTACTTTCATTCAAAGCAAGCTGTCACCATATTTCAGCTAAGATTCAGCAAACTGTTAAGCTTTCAATAGAAAGGACCTGATTTGATTCTTGTTAATGTCCTTCATAATGACTGGTTGATAGTGAAAGCAGTCTGTGATTTTGCAGAAAGCAGTAGTTTTAGTGAGAGCACAATTTATTCGTTGTTAAGTCAAAAAAATTACATTAGGTTTAATTACTTCAAATTTTCCCATATTTATATGTATATTATTAAGTAACTTAAAAAGAAAAGAAAACTTGTGTGATCTTCACACTCTTTCATGAAATTTTCAGTTCTATGGATGTCTCTATGTAATGAAAAGACAAAAAAAGGCACTGACTTCTTGGTGAATGATGAAATTTTTTTTCTGTGTATATTTCAAAGCAAAATCAAAATGTGTGCTTGCTACGGGATATTACAACTAAATGAATATGTCCCTGTGCAATGTATGTGTGTTTCACTGTGAGAATTACTTAATACTTTAAAAGACCCCCAGAGACTTTAAAATATTATTCAAGTTTTGCAGACGAGCCAGCTGAAGTCAGAGCTGTTAAAACTGCAGAGATAATGAGCAGCAGAGCAAGAACTAGAACACACTGGTCTTGACTGCCACAATTCTCCCCAAACTAGAAAGAATGATGCAAAAACTGGGTTGAAAATAATAAGCCATAACAAAAAGGCAGAAAATGATGTGAATGAGATGAGTAGTAGCTCTGTGGAGTGCCTAGGTTTTATTGTACATGCACGGCCAGAAATCAATGTGTTCAGTGAATGAGTTTATCAAACAGACAGAACAATCCATTGTTGATATGTCTTGACTGTTAGTGGTGCTGGCAGCTCAGCTGAACCTTGCAGGGTAATTAGCTAAGGATAAATTAATCTGTTCTCAAATGTAGCCTGCTGATCTTTCCCAGGTTGAGAGCTCTGATTAAAAACAAGGTTTCTTCAGTTTTTTTTCTTTTCAATGTTTAATTTAGTCTTCCTTGGAACTTGGCTAAATAGTTGTATCTGCAGCTATGAAATGTTACTTTAACATTTTGGAAGAATTTTCCTGGGTAAAAAAAGAGCTGCATGTGTTGGATTAATGTCAGGCTTTTTTCCTGCTCATACTGGATCTTTAGATTCTTTGTGCAAATGTTCTGCAGGAAATATCACTTAACTTGTCTCAAGGAAGACAAATATTTAGGTTTTGCAATGCTGTCCTTAAATGACTACATGTAGCTCAGGCAAAATGGTTTGACACAAATTTCTTTATTTTACTGTAGCTACCATAGATGAGATTTATTCACAGTCCTTGGGGCTTTCTAGACCCGAGATCTTGGTTCTTTTATGCTGTTGTGGAACATGCCTGATTTCTGGCATATATTACTGTTTCAAAGATTCTCCTTTAATGACAGCTATTTCCAAATATTCCCTGTGACACTTGGTCTTATACATCTGTCTGATTGGAGCTAGCAGTCTAAAACTACAATTGACATTTTAGTTTTATGTAAAGCATTTTTAATAGGAAAAAACCTCATCCACAATATTTATCATCTTTTAAAATCTGTTGAAATCACTTCACAGTAATCCAAAATGGAAATGAGGCTGTACTGCATGAAGAACTGATATTAGGATTAATAATATTAATTTTTACCCACATAGATCTTCATTAAAAAATAAGGTTTATTTGAATGGATAAATATATGAGTTGTCTTTTTTTTTTTTTTTTTCCACCATGAATTCTATTCTGCATCCCATAAAAACCTGGCTTCCAAGTAAGCTTTCCTTCACACTCATCTTTGCAGCCGTCGGAGACAGGAGGAATTCACACCATGCAGAGAACATGGTAATTGCTTGCACCCACACAGACTGTCACTGGGCATTATTTGCAGTTAAATATGGCATCAATTGTTTTTCTATTCCGTGGATTTAGTGGGCTGCAGAAGCAGCTCTGCACTACCCCACAAATTTCTCTGTTAGATGAGGCACAGGCACAGATCCCCCACTCATCCAAGGAGATGGTGCAGCTGCAGAAGGATCTGTTTCTGGTGCTCTGTTGTCTGTGGACTCATTACTGAGCAAAACAGCTACCCTTATAATTCCACCCATGCTAAGCCTTCCTTTTTTGAGGATTCCCATATGATGCTTTTAAAGTTTAACCTGAGGCTTGGCTTTGTGTCGGTTAATTTTTTTTATATCATCCCCATATAGATTTCGGCTTAGAGATGCTGCTGTTGGGGACCAGCACGCTGCTTCTCCTCTTCCTTACACAAAGGTGTAAAACTCTGCAAAATTGAGTCTTGGGTGTTCATGCAAATTTCCACTGTCGTGGAATGGCAGCTCCACACAATTCCTAAAAATGAGCTGCTTTATATAAATGGAAACACGCTGCACACATGGCCTGCTAGAGATATGCATCCTGCTCTCAGGGATTCAGTGTTCAATACTTGGACAACTGTTTTATAAAATAAACCACTTTAATAAAAATCTATTAATAAAAACTAATTAATAAAAACTAATTAATAAAAACTTTCCAGGGGTTCTTCCCCGAGAAGGACTCGGCCTCCTGCTCCATCATGGGCTATCCATCCTTCCCAGCAAGGACAGGGCAAACCTGAGGCTTCTTCTACTGACAAGCTGCACCCTGGGTAGGAACACAGCAGATTCTGAGCAATAGATAGTGACACCAAGCAAAACAAAAGGGAGATGGCCCTTCCCTTTCCCATCTCCACGTGGGAAAGGCCGCACTGAGGCAGCAGCCATGCTGAAGTGAGGGAGGTGCCACCATGGCCCTGCTGCTCCTGTCACTCTGGTGGTGTGCGGGCCTGCACAACCACCCCAATTCTGCCCCAAATTCTCCACCTCTTTAATCACAGCTGCCCAAAGTCTCTTAGCAGTTTCCTGGTACGGTTGTCAGCTGGTTTTCCCCAAGGTTTGTGAGTTTGGCCTGGCGGCCTGGCTCGGTTAATGGCGGCCCAGTGTCACTGGACGAAGCAGGGAGAGACAAGGCCGCACTTCTCTACGGCCTTCAACCACTTCAAACCTTGGCTTGGGTTTAACTGATAAATCAGAGAAAGCTGCCGTGAACGTGATTTTCCTTTTACATGGGGCTTGCAGTGAAAACTGGTTTGGTGCCTATTAACTAACTGCAGCAGGTCAGGCAGTTAATAAAACCTTCACATCAGAGGAGAGATGGGGAGAGAAAACAAGAGCATGACCTTGGCTTTCTCAGTCTGCACTCAGCCTGTGCCAAGATACTTTCATATGTCACTCCAGATAAAGGAACAGAGAGATCAAGAATAATCAACTAGGAAAACTAGGTCACATGTGACTTAAAATTAGGATGTTCTACAACAAGGCTTGTCAGATATTTAAAAAAAAATTAATGAAAGAAACATATTTAAACTTGTTTACCTAAGACTACAAATGTGTTTAAAGAATAAAATTGATCTTAGGGCCAAGTGATAAGAGATTGGGATAATGCAGACTGAGAGGGAGCTTCAGAAGTCCCTGATCCAATATGCAGCTCACTGGCATGATCAGACCAGATTATTCAATCCCAGATCAGGACTGTGCATTTGTTTTTCTTGAATTTCATGAGATTCCTGTTGGTTTATTCCTTCCACTTGTTTAGGTCTCTCAAGTTAGCAACCCTGTCCTTGAATGCATTGATTCATGTCCCACATTTGATGTCATCAGTTGTAATAATCCACTCAACTTTTAAATTGTGATGGTGTTGTTGTTTTTTGTTTTGTTTTTCTCTCCCCCCACAAAAAAACATTTCTGGGCAAAAAAAATCTTCAGAAGGGACTTTTACTGGAATTCTGACTTGCATGTTAGTGGACAAACCAAGCAGATTTTGTTTCAGTGCTCTTAAAAAGCTAGGAAGAAAGCTGCCCCAGATAGGAGGAGGATTTTAGCAGCACTTAATGGAGCTTATGAATTAAAGAGTGTGCTGGCCTCAGAAATTGAGCTTTAATTCATGAAAGTTCAGCCATCATTTTGGATTCAATTTCCATGTTTCCTTAAGCTTAAAAAAAGTCTCAGTGCTACAGTCGGACAAACATGTCAATGTAATTTCTGTTCAAAAAAGTGTTTGATTTGAGAATAATAAAAACAATTTACCTGAAAAGTGGTAAATGAAGCACAGAGTTGCTCAGAAATAACAGACAGGATCTATTTTCTAATTTTCCTTTAATTTTGGAGATGTTACTACAGCTTAATGTGATGAACTGTTAAATATTTATAGACCCTGTGATCTGCACAATGGTAGGAGTCTGGAGATGCCAGTGCTGAGGAAAGGATGACCAAATCATTAAGGAACAAAGAAGAATAATCATGTATCATGTTGCTTTCCATTTCATGAAGCAATTTTGATAATTTTCTTCACTTGTCAGCAGACAAAGATGCAATCTGCACTGTTTTCAATATCAGATAAAGATAAAGCTCCAGGCAAGTCTGGGAGATGTTACACCATAGGGAGGGAGGGGGTGACTTTTGTGACAAATACAAGTCTCAGCTAAACTATACAGAGTTCACAAATCTCATCCAGGGCTGACAGTGTGACTAATAAAAGAATTTTTAAAATACTCTCTGAGCCCCCGCATAGAACAGGTATTTCCAAGCAAAGAAGTCTCCCCTCCTCCCCCATGTCTTCCTCCCCATTTTCCTTCCTCAACAAGCTGCTTTTAATTTCCTAGGGATTTTACATTGCAGTGCTTCAAAGTCAAAAAGGACAAAGTAAAACCAAAAGCTGCTGTGCTGCCACAGCTTCCATTAATTCCACTGAATAGCTGAAAAATGGCTGCTTTTGGGCCTGAACGTGACAGAGAATATTTGTGGAAACAATTTGAGTAGTTACCAGTCTCTAAGTTAAACCTCTGAGGGGCATAATAAAACTTTTAATCACTGTCTGCACCGGAAACACAAATGCCAGGATTTAGAAACCAATGCAGTTATGACAAGATATGCCTTCTCCATCAGGATTATTTTCAAAGAAAAGGCATTTTTGTTGTTGTTGTTACAGGATATGTTATTTATATGATATTTAATATTTAATAAAAGGCTTTAACAGCCATCCTAATTTTCCAATTTATTTAACCCAGAGGCCTGTCTTCTTTGCTAAATATTTTTTGTCCATGATTGTATATTTTCATGTTTTATGTTTAAGTATGATCTTTTATGCACTGAAGTATCTAAAGGCTTCTCATCATGACAAAGACATCTGGCAAACTATTTTTAATGGTGAATGTGGCAAATTTGTGTTATATGCTCAAGCATACTCTATCTCTGTGTTAGATTTACCTGAAGTGCACCAATTCCTCCCTGTGGAAACAAAACCATCTCTTACTTCAGGCACTAAACATATCCTTTCCTTTATTTGCACCATGCCAAAAGATGACAGTGGTCAAAAACATTAATATTGCCACTGTTTGAACCTGCATCATCTGCCTGAAATATTGTATACATTCATTTTGCAGCTCTTAAAAAAAATACTAGATCTCCTTGTCCTTTATCTAATTACTGTCTGCTCTTTGCTATCACCTCAGTTTTGGAATCTGTGCATCTGGTTATTCCCATTCATCAAATTTTGTCTCTGTTTGCAAAAAACAAGGACAGTTCCTAGACACTGGTAGCAGAACTAGATGAACATATCTTTAGCTCCTTTAGCTCCTGTATCCTTCAGCTGGCTGGAGATGGAGCCTTCATAGATAACATGAACTCTAATATCTATCTAAAGCTGTGTGACACTGTATTATTTTCTCAGTGAACTAGGCACTTTTTCAAACTAGAAGTACTCATATTTCCTATTTTCTTTAAATTTATATGCCTTGTTTTATATAACCAGCTTGGTTTCTGTTTTTTTTGTTTGTTTGTTTGTTTCTTGCGTAGGTTTAAAGTTAGTTAGGCTGACTTGATAAAACTCATCTATGTGGATCAAGTGGGTGTTTGTGACTTGCATTTTAGCCCATATATAGTCTGTGTCTATATGTTAAAGCCTCTGAGGTGCAATAACCTTGAAAAACTTGTGTGGTATGGAAGTCATACAGCACAAATGAAAAAAAGCGGTATTATTCTGAAACTAGTGCTAAATCACCATTCATTGAACATTAAGATGTTATGCTCTAGGTTGTCTTTTAGAAATACGGGTCTTTATTTTTTGTGCATACTTGAAGGTCTCATTTTTCACGACTGTAAAATTTGTATGTGTAAATCTTGGTTTCCTCCCTTCATTTTACCTACTAAAATCATCCCATTTACAGTTGCTATTGTGTAGCTTGCATACAGATTTGATGACTGTCCACAACGAAGTGACATATAATTCTTGCAGGTGTTATGAGGATGGTATTTTTACTCTTTACTGTTTTTAGTATTCTGCCTTTCCTACAGCCTTTTACCTTAAAATCATGTGCGTCAACCTAGCCACCATGCCCTGAGGTCTAGGACACAACTCAAATTACTCTTTCTGAACACCGATAACAAAAGATAATCACAGTGAGAACATGCAGACACTACAATCACAAAACCTTACACCTCATTTTCCTCCCACCCCTTCCATAAGCTCCTCCAGGCTGTCAGCTCCTCTACTCTCACTCCTCTGTCTGGTATTAAATAAAACAGATCACACACCTTCAGCCTCAATAGAAAAAAAGTGATTAATCTGTTTTTTCACACCTGAAGGAAGATTGCATCAGAATCTAGGTTCCTCTCTGGGTTTGTACGAGGACTTTAATCTCCCACAGGGAAACTCCGCTGCACAGAGCTGAGCTGGAGCAGCAGGAACTGCTAACAGGATCAAGCAAACCAGCTGGCAAAGCACAGAGCTGATGGAAAGGCCAAGGATAACTGTAAGAGATCAGATGTCACCAGGCAGGTTTGCCTCTTCCTGGCAATCTGGTCAACGTGGACACCTCCAAAGGTGTCCCTGGGGTCCCCTCTACAGTTAGTACCAAAAAGACCACGCAGATGCAGCCCTGTTAATAGCAGAGGCACAATCAGATAATTGCTGCCTAGAAGTTTGACAGCTCTCAGTTGTTTGGGAACAACTTTGGAACCCCACTGTCAGCATTTAACAGAACATGGTCACAACAGATTTTCAGGGCCTGGACTCAGTCAAACTACAACCTGAGGGTCAGCTTTAGCTTTTTTTTGTTGTTGTCTCCTCTTTTCTGCCAGGGGTGTAGGAAAATGCTGTTCCTGTTTCTACCTGCTGCCATCCTGAGAGAAGCAAAATCATGCTGCTTATGGGATTCCAGAGCGGACTAAACCGTGCCCTGGGGAACTGGAGTTCCACATCAGGGGTTCAGACACCTTTGGTTTTAGGAGCAGAGTCATCCTGCTCTAGAGCATTTATTTGTTTCTTTAGTCTCTTGACTTGGCAGGGTGGCTAACCCATTGTTTTCTGCAGAAATGTGTGGAACGAGACAATGATTTCCAGGTTGAGAAATCCTGAGATAAGCTGCTTGTTGTACTGATCATACCCAGGCACAGCCCTGTTTGTACATGGCACCCAGAAAATGATTTATGTGTGGTTCTCTTGCTGCAGGTTGGACTTCTGCATGCACACACTGACTGGCAATCATTTCACCTGTGATTGTTTCCCAGTGGACATACAGCCTACACATCTCCTTGGAAAGTTTCAGGTGGAACATGATATAAATGCTTTGCCCAACCCTAAAAATCCACAGGAAAAGAGGAAGCAACACAATCTATATTGTGTGTTGAAGGCACAAGTGTAGCTGTGTACACCATTCACACCACCAAGAGCGTGACATTTAAGACTAAGAAAAGCCATTGGTTATGTAATTAGTTAGCAGAGGCAAACATCCTGCCTGGAAAAACAAGAACAAAAGCTGATTTGTTGTATCTTTGCCATTCTCTTTAAGCCAATATTCTGCTCCCAATACCGGACTGCTGTACCAGTGTTCGTGTTCCTTCCTCACTAACAAAGCTGAAGTCGTGCTGCAGAACAATTCTCTTGTAGTGACATCAGCTACAAATCGCCTCAGAAGTAATACATTTGTTTGAAGAAATACCCAGTTGCTAAAATTAGCTGTATAACTGCATTTATCATGAGAGATTACTGTGTCAGTGATGCCATGCACCTCCCTGGGAGACTTACGTAGTGGGTTTTTCTATCACTAATAATTCCGATTTTGGGATTCTCTGATCATCTGAGTATAATACAAAATGTAAGCCTGCATTCAGGCAGAATTAACTGGATAGAAAGTTAGAAAATTCCAATTACTTACATTAGCTGTATAACTACATTTATTATGAGAGATTACTGTCAGTGGTTCTGTTGCTGGTCCCCACGGGACTTACCTAATAGGTTTCTCTGTCACTAATAATTACAATTTCATGATTCTGTGATCAGCTGGGTATGACACAAAACTTAAGCACGTGTTCAGACAGAACGAGATCGAGAGAAGGAATTCCGCTTCTGGCTCCACAGAAATGATGGTGTTTATGCACTTTCACATATAAACACTGCTGCTAAGACTATCTTACTTCAAACAAACTTATCCTCACAGTGCTCTATTTAAACACTAAAACACAATAGGCAGTACATATTTGGGCAATCATTGCATGCATTGAATGATGTTTAACCACCCATCAAGAACAATAATCCCCTAGAAATGCACCAGCTGAAATACTGTTTTGCTTTTGTAGACCTGAACTCACAAAGAAATAGAGGGAAAACAGTCTAAATGGGCACTGGCCTAAATAGGGTGCTGCCACAGCCAAGCACTAATCTTTGTTTAGATCAAGTATTCTGGAGCCATTACACAATTTGGTGAAGAATCCAAGGTATTCTCAGTAATCTTCCTAGTCAGAGCCAGTACAGAGGGACAGGAATATGGCACAATATCTTAGGCCTTCAGCATTGAATTAAAAATATGGTTGGTCTGTATTTATGTGGATTCTGTAATCACCTGAAAAGCTTTGCTACATTTACTGATGTCTGGGAGAGACAGTCACCTGAAATGTGGAGGTAAACTTGTTAAAGTTGTCTTTATTTGCTTAAGAAATGAAATTATGCCATCGACTCAGAGGAGCAAAAGAGCAGGGAAGAGTGGTTCTACTCAAATGTTTATGTGGAGTTGACCTTGATCTTCATAATTGTTTGTACTAACACAGAGAGAGGAGTCAATATAACTCAGATGAAAAATCAACTGGACAACTCACAAATCAGTTTGTTCTCATGTTACTAGTGAATATGCAGTTTTCTCCTTTACTTTGGGGTTGTACATATTTGTATCAGCAGTACATTGAAAGTTTTCCAAGGGTGTGGTGTTATATTGAAAAAGACACAATAAAAAAGCAGAACTAGATAAATCAGGACTGTGGTTTTCATTCTGATAATACACACGTATATGGGCATGTTGGTAACCTTTAATGAATTACATATATTTGTGTGTATATATATATATATATATAACAACTTGTATCTGCTACCCTGTGCCAGGGTCTTGTTTGAGTCTTCAGGAGCCTGATGGACACAAAATCAGAGATAAGGAAGATTGTGTTGCAAGCTCTTCTTAGCATTAATCTTGTATGTTTGACACTGGTCAAAGACCAAAAGGAAACAAATCTTCTGGGATATACTTTCTGAGGCTCTCAAGAGCAACAGAATTTCTTGGAACTTGAACAGTCTGCTCAGACCCATTAGAGACAAAAGCTGGAGACAAAGCAGATGATGGAAAGTCATGTAATTTAGCATTCTGAAAAAAGATAAGAATCCTGGTACAAACTCATTCCTCTTATTTGTTTTTATTTTCTTGCTCTATCTGGTGCTGAATTATTGGTGACGTATTTCAAAAACAAGAACAAAACAAAACAAAAACCCAAAATAAACCCCACCACTTTTAATTAGACTGTCTGGGCATTCTCATAAAGTTTAATGTTAATTAGTATTGAGCAGACTGTAGATCAATTTTTTAACATGTACTGGTTAGTTCAGTACCAGCCATCTACGAAGTATGGTGTATTTTAGTTGCAGCCTGTCCTATATATTTTGGCAGAGTTTTAGAAATAGAGAACCCCAGGGGATTTCAGGACCAGGATTTGGATTCCAGGCTTCCTCCTTCCTGGTAAAATTTCCAAAGCAATATTCCCTTTGTTTTTCTCCTCAGGTTGTCCATCAAGATTAGAGGCTCTGACTACTTTTCTCACCAAATTGATTTTAAGTGGGAAATGTCTCGTGGGACAGTGCTACACTCTGTATTAGATTCATATGAAAATAATGTGAGGAAGTTGTGGGGTAGTGCTGAAACAGGATATTTGGATATGAGAATAATGCTGAAAGTTTAAAAACCTGGTTCTGGTGTAGAATCATACACACACTCACCCTCCTCCTAAAAACAGATATCCATTTTCAGAATGATTTAGGTTGGAAGGGACCTTCAAAGATCATCAATTCCAACCTCCCCCAAAAGAACAAAACCTAGTTCACCACTTTATAGCAGGTTTTCCTACATAATAGGTATACTATCAAAGACTTTCCTTTTAACCTTGTTTGGGCTTTTCCCTGTTTCTTTGTTTGTTTGTGCTTGTTTGTTTTCGGTTTTTGTTGGGTGTTTTGGGAGGGGATGTTGTTTTGTTTTTTGTTTTGTTTTGGTTTTTTTTGAAGAGTGATGCTCATGTGTTTTCATTAGCAGTCCAGAAAACAAATATTAGAAATGTTCAGAAGGTGGCAAATATCAGCTAAGGGTGCAAACCTTAGGCTGCCTGTTGTTTCTAAGAAAACAGTCCAATTTATGGTGCTCTTTTTCTATGATAGCCTTTTACCATCTATTAGTTAGCAATCCAAAAAGCCAGGGAGCCCTTTCGGCAATAAGAACACTCAAAAACACATAAGCAAAAAAGCAAAACACTCATCCTCAGTCTAACTTAAATCTAAGTTTAGAGAAAAAGCATGGGAGTGGTAGTCCCCACAGACAGAGTCCTGCAGTATTTATTCATTTCATTAATTCCCTGCTCAGTAGAAAAATGGGACACTTGCTTATAACCCTCCAGAGCTCTTCTCTCACCACTTCTTGTGGTGATTCACACAGATTTTACTGTCTAATTACAGCTCTGCCAAGATGCCCAGTGGATCTGTTTTCCCTGCCCACACGAGCCTGGTCAGGGAGCCCGGGGCTAACACAGCTCTCAGATCAGTAGGTCACTTCTGATCCGAGTGACACCAACAGAGCTGAGGTCAGAATTTGGGACCGTGCACCAGCAACGTCTCTGCAGTGGTGTAAAATTAATGCCAGGAGAATAGAGCCCATTGATCCCAGCAGGGCAAAGCCATCAGGATTGACCCTGGGAATCATGTGATATAGTGTTCCAGGAAGCAGCCTTTGTTTGCACACACTGTGGCTCTTATTTATTAATATGTGAGGCCAACAATGCCTATTGTCTCCTCTCATATTAGAGTGCTGTCACATGAGCAGTTCAAGTGACACCAAGGATTGCAAGGCGAAGACAGGCGGTCCTATCCAACTCCAACTGCAAATGTATATTTGAATACATTAATACTCAACAAATATCCCCTCAGACTAAATAACTCACAGATTTGGTTTGGTTTTTTTTATTAATACAAACCACCTAAACAACTCTGCCTAACTAAAAGTTTGCCCTAAACAAAGGAAGGAAGATCCAGGCACAGTACATTAAAATAAAATTAAGTGAATGATCTGAGTATCTGAAATTCAGGTTGCAGATTATTATTGTAAAACCTTTTTTTAAAAAGTCTGCATTGATCCTGTGACATTGGAAATTTTAAGTACAGAGTTCTAAACTTTATGGAGCTTTGTTCTGCTGTTTGAAACATATATTTTTGTCTCCTTCTCATTAGTATAATTTAGTAGTACAAAATTAACAGCCTATGCAATATTTAACCTTATGTTACCCTTATATGTATAGTTTCATCCTTTTCCCCCTCTATCAATCTAGAACAAAACATTCTTTTTTTTCTTTTTGCCTTACAATTGCTGCTTTCTCCCCACATTTTATGTGAATCAGTTCTGCATAAGTGCATCTACTATTGTGTTCTTGAGAAGAGATGAGGATTCTTATGAATTATATCAGGCTAATTACATCAGGCTTGAAATAATTACAGCTCAGCCTTCAGCTTCTGCTACAGTGCAAGGAGTAACCTGGCTCCCATACACTTCATGATGGGACAAATTAAGAATAAGAAAAAGAAGTAATTGTAATACCTCTGAATTGTGTTTGATCTGGATCTTCTGCTATGGGAAACATAAAAAGAAATACATGGAAGATATTTTCAGAATAGTCAAAATATATTCCCATCTGCAAAAATTTATCAGACACATAGTCTCCAATCGCTCCCCAGAGACACATTTTAACAGGAGACATACATAAAAATATTTTTTTGTGTCTAATGCTTGAAAGACTAAACTATATTTTGTATACTAAGGGTTTGGTTCAAAACTATCTTAAAAGAATGGAATGGGATATGTGTCCTACAGTTCAATGCCACTGAAAACTATGAAATTCCTGACGCTTGTATTTCAAATCTCCTGTCCTTGTGTCTCTGGTCAGAATGTACAAAACTTCCCCAAACACCCAATGCCACCAGACTGTTGCTCTAAACCTCAGTAAGCAAAAGGGGACCTCGTGAAAAAAGGGACATTAAGGGACTGGAGAGGGTTCAGAGAAGGGAACGGAGCTGGGGAAGGGTCTGGAGCCCCAGGAGGGGCTGAGGGAGCTGGGAAGGGGCTGGAGAATTCCTGAGGGAGCTGGGAAGGGGCTCAGCCTGGAGAAAAGGAGCCTCAGGGGGGCCCTTGTGGCTCTGCACAACTCCCTGACAGGAGGGGACAGCTGGGGGGATTTGGGATCTGCTCCAGTGAACAGGGACAGGAGGAGAGGGAACGGCCTCAGGCTGGGCCAGGGGAGGATTAGATTGGATATTAATGAAACTTTATTCAGTTGAAAGGTGGTGACATGTTGGAGGGAATTGCATGGTGAAGTGGTGGAATCACCATCCCTGGAAGTGTTCAAGCACCATGGATGTGGCACCTGAGGATATGAGTTAGTGGTGAATGTGGCAGTGCTGTGTTAACGGTTGGTCTCGTTGATCTCAGAGGTGTTTTCCAACCTTGACAATTCTATGATTCAAGGAGATAGGACAGAGGATTCAGAAAGTGTCTCTTTCAATTGATATTCCTTTTATAAATCAGAGCAAATACAGTTAGGTGCTGAAATGTAGCCCAGCAATAAAAACTCTTGTTCTATAAGAATACCACTTTGCTTTATATGAACAATTATACTTCAGTGGGTTGAGGCATGCACTTTTAGGGGTTGAGAGCTTTTATCAGCATTTCCCAAAGATGAATTTAAGTAAACTTCCACTCAGTTTATTGGCTTTCCTGAATGCCATTCTAAAGTGAAGATTCCTTCCTGTGTTTATCATGGATATTTATGTATGTAGCTTGTGACAGGTAATTCCTTTAATCATAGGAGCCCCCAATGCTGAACCTGCCAATGCCCAGGAGGTTCTGGATGTATCTACCCCCCACTGACCTTTGAGCACTTAAAATTCCTGTTGTTTGATTATCAAACATACAAAAATCTTTACAAGTCTGGCCTTACATCCGTTAGTTACTTAAGGTGCTTCTGAGCATTGTATTTCTACCTTTGTTGTAGTGTTTGATAATTTTGGATGGATTCAGAGAAGATCTCTCAAATACCAAAGGCATTTAGCATTAATCTGACTAAAAGCTTAGGACGGTGCTCTCCCTTTCTCTTTCATAACTTGGGGCTCTACAGAGACAGAGAAAGCGAAGGCACAGAGCCAGGAAATAGCTTATCTAAGTACTCTGAATCTTTCATAAATCAACAATATTACCACTGGAGAGTGAAGCCAAGAGAAGAATAATGCCAGAATCCCTAAATTGCAGCCACAGTGCGTCCTCCTTGAGGGGAGGTGTTAGTGCTATTGCACAGCAAATTATGCAGCTTAGAAGGGCTGGAAAACAGGATTTCAGCTTCTCATGGGTGCACTGAAGTGGATGGCATCCTCTCTGGATGTGAAGAGCTAGATATCTGAAGAGTGGGGCCTGCCTGTGATTCTGCTGAAGTGAGCAGGACATTTATCCCTGCCTTCTCAGGAATTCAGGAGCAGCTTACTAACTCATCTCCTGGAAGCTGCTGCTATCAAAAACCCATGCACAGCAGTGGAATAAAATTCCAGAGAGTTTTTCTTGCACAAGCAGCTACCATATTTTATAATCCTTATGCAACAGGCGCATTTCTGTCGAAGGGTCACCTTCTTTTAGATTCTCCTCACGTCCTGCTGAAGTCTTTGTGAGCATTATCACTGTCTGAATGGGCTCTGGATCATGGCCTTCACTGCTAAAATCATTCTGCAGTGATAGATGAGGCAGGCTAGAAGGAAGAACAGTGGCACCCAGTGGTGATGTGGTTTTTCTTTGCAAAACAAGTTCTCCTGAAAGACCTTTGCCTTAACTTTTCGAATGGATGACCCTGTATAATATACAGTCTAGTCTACACAAATGATATACAGACATTTTACACCTATTATAAAACAGTATACATACACTCACACACTGTAATTCATAAAGTAAAATTTGGCCTTTATAATTACAATCTAATTATAATGTTGATTTAAAGGAAATAATAAAGTAAATTAATTTCACTGGAGAAAAACCAAATCACTTCATGTGAAGTGCTTTAGGTAACTGCTTGGTTAATTGTTCTGCCATTTCTGCAGCAGTTAAAGGAACACTGTCCTAATGAAATGATAAAAATTATTGTAAGATGAATGTTTAAGAGCAGATAGAGATCTTTTATCTTTTACCTTATTGCAATAAATAAATAAATGGTGAATATGCTCTCACTTATTCTAGCAGAATGGCAGTTTCCACTTCTGCTTTTTTTTTCAACCTCAAACTTTTCAATCTTGCAAAGAGCTGTTTAAAAAAAAGGGTGCAGCTTCTTGTAACAACGTGATTCTTGTCTCATAAAAACCCTCTTTGGAACCAATTCATATTCCAGGTTATTAATTATTCAACCCAAATTGCGTGTATTTGCTAGTCACTTGGAAAATGCAGCAGATTGTTCTTTGGTCTCAGCTGCTGCACCCAAGCCACATTTCTCTAGAATGTTACCCTTTTTTTTTTCTTACTGTTTCTTACTGCAAGAAGTATTTGTTCTC
This sequence comes from Acridotheres tristis, assembly GCA_037013685.1. Lineage (NCBI taxonomy): Eukaryota > Metazoa > Chordata > Aves > Passeriformes > Sturnidae > Acridotheres > Acridotheres tristis. Next base: position 9,227,809 of record CM072919.1, read on the forward strand.
TAAATTTTTGGCTTCCTGGCCATCACATTAATGCTGCATCTCTACAAGTAGCTTATATGTGGCCAGGGTTGTTATATCATGATAAAACAAGTTGGCAAGGGAAGGTTTCTACATACTGTTCAATCCTTTAGCCTCCAAAATGCAGGGACTGCAAGCAAAGCCCTCTTTTGGAATGATACACAGCCCCTGCTAATTCCTGAATCTCCAGCAGGAATCATTACGAAGACTTAAGTCTCCCAGGTCACAATTACCAGAGGTAATTAAAGCAATTTATCTGGATGGACAGTTCAAAGCTAATGCCACATCACATTCACAGGCTTTGCTTTGTTTTTAACATATGGATATCCTATAAAACTGCTGTAAAGGCCTCAAGATTTCTGAAAACTAAGGTGGTCCTGTCATGCCTGTGCATGCTTCTCAGGGCTGCAGGATAAGTGTGAGCCTGAGATCTGAAACAAATGAGAAAGCCTGGAGCTAAGAGCTTCAGACTGATGGAAATCCAGGAAAAACTGTTCAGCCTTTGGTTGAGAACTGTAACTTAAAGGATCAGAAACAAATATAGCAAGTATTAAATTTTATTTTCTATCATGGTTCCAGACGTCGGTAATAACTTGTAGAAAAGTATACTGTTGAAATTCTGGGTAAAGATTTGGGCAAACTTCTCCATTCTAACAGGGGGAAAAGTATGCCCAGTAATGCACACCAGTGCAGTGCAGCCTCGGGATTCATCCTGTAGGACTAAAAGCAGGGAAAAAGAGCTGGACACATGACAGCCCATAGCACTGGGTCAGACGCAGCTTCTTTGATCCTCTGACATCCAGCAAGACAGATAATGGAGCCCTGGGAGTTGATACCCACGTTTTGTAACTGGAGCCTTACTAGAAGAGGAGGAGGGGAGCAGACAGCTGCTCAAGTAGCTGCACCATCAAGAATTTAGAATATACGGTGTTATTCCTTTAGCAAAAGAAATAGCACACTGCTGCAATTTTACTTTCTTTTTTATAAACCCAGTATTCTAAAAGATCTGATTGATTATTTTTGAATGATTGAGTAATTTTGTAGCTGATGGATAACCAAGACAGTCTTTCAATTCTGGAGAATTTTCAGGAATGGAGGTCCAGCTGTTTGTTAGAAACCCTTGACTGAAATTTTTCATTAATAAGTCGTCACTGAATGACCAGACCCGCAGGAAATTAGTAGATCTAGGTTTTACCTGTTCTCCTTCCCTGGGCAAAATCACATAAACTTGGTATCAGCTGTGGCTTTGACCATTTTGATTACGTGTTAATAAGTGAGGCAAATCTTTCTAAACTGCTAAATTGTTGTGAAATTTTCTGCCTAATATTCCACGTGCTGTTATGTTCTGTAGAGCAGACAGAGCATGCATATTACTCCAGGAAGACTTTGTTTCCCTGAGAGCCTTGCTTTCTAAACAGGAAGAAAAGTAGGAGGTAAGGAAAAAACCAGTTTTTGATAAGAAGTGCTATATCACTTACGTGTTGGTGATCACAGCCTTTTAAAATCTGATTTTTCATCTCCACAGAACTACAGGTGTGCACAGTGTCTGTTACTCCACTGCTCAGAACACCACAAGCCAGGTAATTCTGCTGACAGCTGGTTAAAAAGCAGTGCTGTTGACCCCAACTGCTACACCCTGGTTAAGAACTAACAAAATGAGATTCATTCATGGTCTAAAATTCATAATCTCATGCAAGTGTAGGTTAACTAACACCACCATTATCAGTCTGAGGCTGCTGTAAAGCATTCATGTCCAACCTAGCAAATTTCTCATGGATGGAGAGATTCACATGACCAAAAGCAGCACATCCAGAAAACCCTCCAAATTCCATTGTCTGAAGTTACTTTCTTCAACAAGACTCAAGATTTAGATATTGGGGCTTTTTGTAAATCTTAAAAATGCCTCCTGGATATAAATGCTGTCTAAGAGTTCACAGCTCTTCCCCAGAAATAATTACCATATTATACTCATATTTCTGAAAGAATATTAAAAACCTGTGAGTTTTTGAAATAGTTACAGCATTAAATATTAGAGAATGATCTTCTGGGAATACATACAATTATGTTCAATTCTTTGCTGCTTTACAACTAACGTCACTGTGAAAATACTGGTTTTCTTAAATCCAGATAAATGCAAGGGTTATGCTTTAAAAATAACTGAATAATATGGGGTAGATACTTGAAATGTGAATTTCATAGGTCACTAGGGTTAGAACCACAGAATCATGAAGTTATGGAAGGTGTTTTGTTGGAAGGAGCACTCAGATATCATTTGTTCCAGTTCCTCATCCCCTCCTGCACTTTTCTCTAGGTCAGATCAACTCATCCAACTTGACTTTGAACATTTTCCAGGTCATCCCCAATTTCTCTGGAAAACTTTTTCCAGCGTTTCATAATGAAAAATGTCTTCCTTATTTCCAATCTAAATGTACCCTCTTTCAATTTTAAACCACTGCCCCTTATCCTGTCACCTCAGATCCTGGTAAAAAGTCTCTGCCTTCTTCTTTAGTCCTCTTTATATATCAAAAGGCCACAGTAAGGTCTCCCCAGAGACCTTTTCTTTTTCAGGATGAATTAGTGCAATTGTCTCATCCCTTTTTAACAGAAGAAGTGTTCAATAGGAGTACATGGTATCCATGACTTTATTTTTCTTTGAAACTAAGAAAAATTGAAAGAATGTTTTTTTTCACAGGTAAGTTTTTGAGTTTAAATGAATCAATTGCCTCAGTTTTTAAGCATCTATATTGATAAAACGTGAGAATAGACATTTCAAAGTTTAAATTAATCAAGTATCTAGAGCTATGTGCACACTGACTCTCAGTTAGAAACATCAAATGTTTGAGATGTCCAGGTCAGCCCCTGGGTTGTTCAGAACTCTCATTCTTAAGGTAGATTCAGCAAACATAGGAAATACTTCTCCATCAGTGCTGGGCAGAATAAATACACCAGAGCTGGCAAACAAACAAATATGTATTTGAAAATATTTTCATTACCCAAACTAAGCGCTATCTGAACTGGAAGACCTTATATCTCTAATTCAGTGCTGAGCAGAGTGGCCAGCTCAAAATTCGTTGCAGTGAAATGGTATTTTTAATAATTTTAATTTAGCATTTATCCCAAAAAGAGAGAGCCTCTATGATTCTCAAGGTGAATCAGATTAGACTTGGGTCAGTAACATAGTACTTATAATGATTCATACTGTTGGAACAAAGAATAAATTAAATTAAATATGGAGGTTTCCTGAATATATGAATCTGGAACAAATTTAAATCCAGCAATGTTTTAATCTATAGTGGCAAAATAAGATATGGACTGAAAGCCTCAGGGCTTGGTGCTGATGAAAATCCTTGAAAGAGCTTAAAAAGGACTAATCTGCATTAGCAGGAAGATAAAACAGACCTTTCACTGGCTGTAGATCTGTCAGCAATGGGTGATTACTATGAGAGTTTGATTAAATTTTAAATCCATCCTTATTTAAGATTTTTCCAAGTTCTGCTTTATGCAGTTCATGTTCCTTGATGCTGTTTCATAGAGCAGTGAGTAGAGCAGAGCCTGAAACACAGGCAAGAAAATGCAGCCTGTGAGCAACATAACAACATGCCACATTATTTTGGGTAATTGCCAAGTAACTCTTAACCACCAGAACTCCATTTTCAGTTTCTGCTTTGAAAACCTGTCTGCACAGAAAAAATAAAAATAATAATAAAAGGTAATAATGAGAAGAAGCAATAATTGGAAGAAAAGCTGAGTGATAAAATTAGAGATTATTCAGTGACCTCAGGTAGAGCAATTTGGAGAATATTATTTCTTAGTATGAAAGCTGACATTTCAGTTTGGGTGTGAGAATAATAAGGTTTTATTTCATGAAACCACACAGAAGTGCTGATTGACCCCACACATTGCAGGCATCCTGTCAAGACCTTGTCATCTAACTCCCAATTTTTGAAGGGAACCTTTTAGGTGGAAAATTCCACTAGGCAACACAATTGTAGTTTAAGAAATGAGTCCAGCTCAGTTTTGTACTTTTGTATGTGTCTCTGCTTGTAGTATCTTTTTAAGAAAAATTTTAGATTTTCAGTCTTGGCCTTCAATGCCACAATGTCTGATAGAAATGGGAATGCTACTGACATCAGCAGTTGGGGAAAAGGAGGCAAGAAGTGATGCTTTCATAACAAAGAAATTATGGTAATCTGGGAGTCAACTGAGGTGGAAGAGTTTGGTTGCATTTGAAGGACACACCAGGTAACTATGTTTCTGTAAAGAAATCATGTTCAGAGGGAGTTAAATTTAGTGTCTTTGCAGGATTATGGAAAAAATCAAAGCATCCAAGTGGTTAAAATTGAGTTGTTGCATATAATGTTGTCCCAACACTGTTGTCCTGTTAGGTCATGTTTTACACAAAGCTGGAATAACTCTGTATGGAGAAAGACACACCAATGTTGTCAAAGAGCAAATATTCATTTTCATGTGTGCCTAAAATCGCAAATCCTGAGATTCCTTGTACTAGGTAGGGCGTGGTGAAGGAAATTTAGACTAGAAAACATGAAGAAAACTTTAAAACGGAGGAAAAATTAGAAGGTATGCATTTGTAAGGCACAACATATTTGGAAAAATGATGACCTGGGAAGAGAAGAAGAGAAAGAATCCAAGAATGAGACAGAAATGAAGAAATAGAACAGACTTCTCTGCACTGTGACAAAGAAGGCTTCCACTGGGAATGAAAATCCTCATTTCAAGCAGAGAGTGGGGATCTTTAAATGTCCTTCATTAACTGCTGTAACTCCTTCAACAGGTATGCTGATAGTCTTTTGTATCATTCCTCATTCTTCTTCTTCTTTGGAGTTCTCAATTTTTGTCCCTCTCACTCTTTCCCCACTCAGTTCTTCCCCTCCAAAAAAGCTTCCACATACAGGTATATTGTCTACCTTACTAAATATTATCACCAGTGCAGTTAGAGGCTGTTTTCCTTGCCAGAGGAAGAGGAAAAGAAGGGAAAATAAATCCAAGTTTGTTTGACAAATTGGGTGTTTGGCTGATAAAAATGCTAACAGCAGATGCTTCAATCTCCTGATGCTGATACTTTAAATTTGAGAAGCTATTCAACCCAATATTACAAAGCAGTCTAATAATATAACAAGTCCTATATAATATAGAGATGGAACATACCACATTAATATAACTGCATTGTTAATGAACAATTTACTATTGAGAATGTTTCTGTTAGGATTTAGACAGAAATTGTCTTGGGACTGCTGCTAAACTTCTTACCAATTAACCAGAATTTTTTTTGTTGATAGACTGTGTCTGTCATGTAGCTGTTTTTTCCTACAGTAAAATAGAAAATTTCTATATTTGGAGACTAGGGACATAAACTGCTTCATATCCTGCTGAATCCATTATGCCCTCAGCAGAAGAGCAGTGTGGTACAAACATGCTTATATGGGTACAGCTTATTTTTAAGAAGGGTCCTCTGATAATAAGAAATTCAGACCTAGAACTTCTCCCATCATACAAATTACAACTATTATAATACTAATTAATTAAGAAACACCCGAGGCCAGAAGCCTGGAAAATTGGAGAATCTCTCCTCTATGCTTCCCACTGCTCTAATTTACAAGTCTGATAAAAAAAGATCTGGGAATTGCATTGAAGTGACAAAGCAGGGCTTGCACATCTGAGCGTGGGTGTTCTGTGCCTATCACATAATTATCCATATCCTTCTGCTCTGCCAGTCCCTACCTATCCTGGATAATGGAGAACTAATTATTGTCTCTGCAGTGCACTTCTCAGATCCCCAGTCATCAGAGTCACAGAAAAACCTACTCTTTTAATCTGCTTTCTCTTGTCTGGGCTAGGAAAACTCAATTCTTTTAAAAATCCATGTTCCAAATCACTTCTGACACCAAACCCAAATCTCCTCCATGTCAAGCCCTTTATTTAATGTTTTAAGCTGGACACTGCATTTACCCAAGGCATTGCCAGAATTTTTGTAACCCTTCATGACTTTTGTGCAGCAACATTAATACGTGGGGAAGGTTTTCTGCCTTTACCCAATACTTTTGACACTCTTTTTCCTTTTCTTCTTATTTTTGGTTGGTTGTGGGGTTTATTTTTTTTGTTTTGTTTTGTTTTGTTTTTGTTTTTGTTTCTGCTTTTGTTTTTTATTTACTACTACGTGTAAAACAGGCAGTTATTTAAATTTTGTTTCATTATTATTATTATTATTATTATTATTATTATTATTATTATTATTATTATTATTATGCATGCTTATATGAGTTTCATCTGCCTGATTTTACAGCAATTTGTTGTTGATTTCTGACTTTCTACATAACTGCTCATACATCATAAATGCATTCCTTTGTCATTACAGCATTTAGCAACAATGTGAACAACACCTGGAACAGACCAGTTTGACATCCAGCTGATGATACTGTCCCCAAATCTTCCATATACCTCCATAAGCCTGAGATGCACCCTAATCTGACAGAAAATGATTAAGAATTGACTTAAATGCTGCTTTACAATCCGATGTAATTCTGCCTTATTGTAGTTTGAAGAATTATCTCCCTAGTTTATCAGGAATATTTCACAGAGAACTGTTAAAAAGTCTTACTGAAATCCAGGCAATTTTTCTCCTGTCTTCGTTAGCAAATATGCTGCCTAAGAAAAGCACTGGGTATGATTTTTCACTTTCATACAAGTATGTTGACCATTTTTAATGTTTTTATTATCCCCTAGACCCTTGTGCACTGATTTATATCTTCCCAGTGTATTTCTGGACAACTAAGCTCACTGGCTTGTAATTCCCAAGATAATTCCTGTCTTCACACAATGTACTACTTCAGTTTACTGTGCTCTCTCCCTGACTTTCCCAACTTGCCTGTAACAGTCTGGAGTGTCTCATCTAGCTATTTACATTTCCTGACAAGAATTTTATGTAATATTTTCCTCTTGCTTTTACCTCAACTTGTCTATTTTTACTCTATCTTCATTCAAAATCACACAAACATCCAGCTTTTTTTTTTTTAATCTATGCTTTTAAACTCACATCATAAACTGTTATGTTTTTATCAGATAAACTGGATTTAGACAAACACTATATTAGTGATATAATAGACTGCATGAAATAGTAGGCCAGATATGTTATCCTAAATATTATGGTACTGGCAAATGTTTAAGAGCAGAGTGAAAAAAAAAAATAAATTACAGATGGATAGTGGCCAACTACTGTCCTACCTCCTGACAGGCAGAACCTGTTCCCTGTCTTCTTACTCCCCCCTTTTTTCTTCTAAAGGTCACTCAGATGCTCACAGCCAGCCACAATCAGGACACAGAAGCATTTCTGACATAGTAATCCCTGCTGCTCCCTTCCCCTGCCCTGTTGCTCTCCCATTCATCTCATTGTATAACCAAAATGCAAGCAACTGCTGACACAGTCAGCACACACAAAAGTGCACCTGGAATGTTTTCCAAGAGTACAGGTCAAGGACATGTTTTGTCATGTGTTTGCCTTTTGGTCTTGTAAAGGGCACAGGGATCTAATTTCTGGAGCATATCCACCTCTTTCAAGCATCTAAAGGAAAAGTAACCAAAGCAGGAGGAAAGCAAAAGTTTTGAATGCTTTGCTGATGCAAACATCTTTGTTAAATCCCTTTTCCCTCTGCCATTATATACGTAAATGATTAAGGGTTTGGCTGGAACTGAAAAATTGAGCCTTTACTTTCTTAGAAAATGTTCCTGGCAAATCCAAGTGCAAGTGAACAGCTAATGTAATTTGAGCTGTAGAAGGTCTATACTTACTTATTGTTCCACTTGCACATTTTTTCCGTAACTATCTGTCACTTATATATGACACACTTCACAGAACGTAGTAAGCTGAAAAGTTAGCACTACTTTGTGGAAACTAATGACTCCTTGTAACTTTTAGAAATCATATGACAGGATTATTTTTTGATAAGCAGAATGAACTGTGAAGGAGGAACTTTGACCTGATCTGGAAGTACTGGAAGAACATATTAAGGAGATTTCAAACTTTATCTCTAGTACTTAGCTGTGTCGTCTGCAAAGAGGCACAGCTGATGTTCCTTTGAAATCCATTTCTTCTGCATATGCCAACAAAGCAAATGTCTATCAAATGTTAAAAATCTGTCTGCACACTCTTGTGTACAGAACAAATATAGAAGCTGAAAGCCATTGATTTAGGGATGGACTAATTGCCCATTTTGCCTGGTTTGGCACTCTCGTACTGTAACCCCACCAGCTCAATTCACCAAAATTCAAGCTGAGCCAGTGACTAGGAACAGGCTGCTCTGTGTCAGATCAAGAAAAGAAATGACTTTACTACCACCTAGAACAAACAGGAGGATGCACCCACAGTGATTTTGCAGTCTCCAGGTCCTGCCACCATGTGATGTATTTGAGCATGACAGAACAGCAATTTAATTCTGGAAATCCGTGTGTTTTAAGCACAAAGCCATTCATTTTACAGCATCCATCACACTATGCTAACAATGAGTTCCTGAGTAATTTTTCTCAGAGAATTTAGAACAACCATAAAAAATATTGTGCTCTCAAGTACTATATAGAAAAAAGTAGTATTGAGATTGAGTGACAAAGAAGATTAATTTCCAACAGCCATTGCCCAAAGCCAATAAACTTCAGTGAAATAGTTTACTTATCTTCCACAAGTTTAAAATGAAATCTGTTGATCCCCTAGACAAATGAAGTGGGTTTTTTTCTCTATTGCCTTGCTTGGTTAGCATCTGAAACTAAAGAGGACTTTATCCTCCTGGTGTCATAATTCCTTGCTAAGATCGGCACTAAACTATTTTACTTAGATATCCCAGATTTAGCTAGATTTCCATTGTATTAATGTGATTATTACTAGACTTTCATTCCTAAAGCACATTTATCACTGTTGCCTGAAATAATACAGTCAATGGCATTTTTATCATTAGTCATAGTAGGGCTTCATAATTAATTTCAGCAAGGATCAAATCTCCTCTAATATATTATTTTTACGGTGGAAAGAGTATTTAGCTTATTCGTTCTATGACTCTATTGTCATTTATAGAACAAGTGTTTATACTATATTGATATACTCAAGGTTTCACTATAAAAGCCTGACTTGGCATCTTCTTTTTGCATGTTAGATTCTGCTACATTTGAAATTCATATCTATAAAAATGTTCCTCAGGTTAAGTGAATAGTGTGAAATAAGACATAATTTGAAACATAACTTTAAAAAAAACCCTTAAAGATATCAGAACACAGTGAATACTTCCAGAATCATTTCCAGAGAAATCACCTAGAATAATTTCCAGAGAAGTATACATAAGACAAAAAAAATATAAAAGGGAAAATTACGGGGGAGAAATCAAAGTAATTGACGCTTACAATCACATACTCTAATTATTATTTTTTTTACAATTTCTTTCCAGTCCTTCTTGCTTCTCTGATGAGAGACAGTTGGCCTGAGAGAAAGCTCAGCCTACTTTAATCCTGGGTAGTGATTGGGGTTTGTATCTTCACGTTTCAGAAAAGTAGAGCAATGAACTGGCACTCTGTTGTATTTCTGGTACCACTTTTAAACAAGTAACTCTCCCTGCCAAGGGATTTAGATTCTTCTCCATTCTTTTTCATGTGTGTTCACTTTTTGCTCACCTTCAAACTGCCACCCTGAGGTACATGAACACAACATTCACTATGTATTCACTGATCTCTGAACTTTCTGTAGAATTTTTCTGGAGGTTGTTTTTCCCCAGGAGTTTAATTGTTACAATGAAAAGAGCGAGTGAACAGAAATTTAAAATTCAACAGAATAAAGCCTAGAAAAAACTGTACAACTAGTGTTGCACAGCTGATTTGTAGACTCTCTACTGGTAAAACAAACAAAGCCCTTGAAAACCAGCCACTTCACAAGACAATAAAATGCAATCAAAATTTCTACAGCAACCCAGTCTAGGTTATATAAGGCACCCATAGCAGGAAAGCTGGCCTGACACTTGCATGTATTTGCTGTTTAAATGCAGGAGGCAGAGAGCTGCCTTGATGAAAGTCAGGTTATTTTATGCTCCCACATTTCTTTCCTCCCCCTGTAAGGAGCAAATTTCCCTCAAGGAGCAACAGGGGTCATGATGAGTAGAAATGGGAAAATGCTGGTCTTCCAAACATATGCATTCTGTGCATTGCAAACAGCAAAACTGAAGTTCTTTCACTGGTCTAAAAAACATACCATAGGCTTAAAGCTGATTAAAACAGGGGATTACAGTGTAAGGAAAATTAAAGATAGGAATTTCAGCTATGTCAATCAGTTCTGTACTCCAGGAGTCAATAGAACTATGTCAGCTCTGCAGCAGCAAAGGGACAAGCTGCAAAGTTTAGTAACATATTAAAAGCTAGATTTCCCATAACCTCCAGAAGTCTGTCACAGAGCTGTCCAATTCAGCTTTTTCCCATGAGAACAATTCATTTTTGCAGATTGTTTACCAGGCAGGACAGCATTTCAGCCAGGCACACAGAGGATGTGAGAGGACTGCCCCTCAGAAGGGAGTGTTCATTTTCAAATGATGAGAAAGCAGAGAAGAGGTGCCAGAAGGCAGTTCTTAAATAAGTTACAGGCTGTGAAGTGTGAAGTAAGACAAGTGACTTTTCAAAGTCTCAAATGCCATACACTGAGCATATGTCCTGTTATTTTTGTCTCCCTGACACTGACTGCTGCAGCAGGATCACTGGCCTGGGCTTGTTATCCATGTAGGAGAAGGGCAGGATGACTCTTCAGGACAAAGTCAGTAGCACATGGCTATAAGTGAGGAGACTTTCCTTTAGCAGCTGAATACCAGTTTCATTCTTAGCTAAGTGAATAGAGAAGACTCCAAAATGCAGCAAATCTCCATCCCATGAGCTCCCTGTTTTCACAGCTGTCAGTTCCACGTGCCCATCCAATCAGGTGTTTTTTTAAAAAGTTTTGGCTGCAAATTTGTAGTAACCATCAGAATTTGTTCATGTTGTTTTCTGAAGTTTCAATGACTTTATAAAATTTCAAATATTACCTCTGCCAATGTACAGTAACTGCCAACCTTGATTTAGCAAATAAGCTTCCAGCATAAAAATGTAAGACTACCCTTCATACCTACATGCAATAGCCCATTGACTATTCAAGAGGAAAATTCAGGCTTGGCCCTTTTGAAATGGATGAAAATATTTCACCTTCATGTAATATGCACTTTCAAAATCTGAAGCAATCCTGCCAGCCATGAAAAACCCAATTGTTACAAGCAGTGGATTAGGATGAATCTTTCCACAGCACAACTCCATCGCTTCTCCAAAATGATTTTCCAAGCTAGTATCAACCTTGACTCAGATCAAATGAGGGGTATAGACACTCGTTGTCATGTGATAAGCAGCATTTACAGTTCAAAGAAAGAGTCTCAAGCAAATTTTTTTCCATTGTTGAGTAGCCTTATCGCTTCAGGTATCTAGGATACTATTTCCTAATTATAAATTATTAGAAAGGTCATATGCCAAATTAAAAGGTGGTGAGTGAAGGCACGATGAGGTGATATTTCATATTCATGAACATGAGCTAAACTTGTCTTGCCTATGCATAAAGCAGTAACCACTCTGAAAGCACTAAGTAAATGAAACACTCAGATCTAAAATTTCAGGCTCAGATAAAGACTTGAGATGTCCCAAATGAATCCAAGGGTCAGAGAGCACAGAGGCCTCCACAGTTTGTTTCCATGGCCTAATTATCCCTCAGAGTACAGCTGTTCAGCTTCCAGTGAACCAGAAAAGCAGAAGCTTTCAGAGTGGCAGTGCATTTTGGAGAGTTATTTCAGAATTATTCCCAAGATTTTTCCTTGCTTAGGTTTAGAGGCCTTCCTTGGACATCATTTTACTGCTCTAGTGGGCTAGTCGGGGGAACAAAAAGAGAAAAGTCTTGAAACTTTTAGGGATTTTTGCTCTGCTGATGGTCTGTGGGAAAATCTGAGGACAATAGAATGGCATTGGCATGACTGCCACTGAAATATTGTTTCCCATGGTCTTCTGGGGCTTCAAGGACCATAAGGCTTTACCAGAACATTACTGCATCTCATTGCTGTTTGCTAAAAATTTACTGCTCCAGCAGGCACTTGTATGCTCTGACTCGCTTCCTCTTTCAAGCACAAATCTTATCAATCCATAATCTAATCATTACATAAATACTGGCTGTGTTAATTTATTCTAACCTTACGAAGCACTCTCTGACTGAGAGTTTTTGAAGACTGTAATCTTGCAAAAGCTCTGCTGCAGATTGCCTGTGACTTACTTAACTCGGGGATTTTTTTTGTTTGGTTTGTTTTATTTGGTGGCAGAAAATTAAGTGCTGCATCAGTTCAGAAGGGATTAAAACCATGACACTGCTCTCAGAAAGTCAGCAGGGTCCTGGGACAGAACTTTCTGGTTCTGTTTGTGTTATTTTAGTAGTGTCTACAGTGGGGCTAATTTAAACAAGACATTAACAAATCTGTTGAACACTTCACAACCCTTCTCACCAATTTTCCTCTGATACATTACCCCTTGCACTTATTCCCCCCCCCCGAATTACTGGAAGAATGATGCCTTAGCTGGAAAAAAATCTTTGTGGAATTTTTCTTGTGCTGTCAAAGGAAAACCTAAATATATTATTCTTTCATATTTTCTTAAAATAAATTAATATAGTTCTCTATTAACCTTGAATCTGCACAACATGTACTTGAACAGCTTTAGCACCTTATGCCATTTTCCTCTGAGACCTGACTGAATAATACCTCAAAGTCTGAGCTGCTGTAAAATGAGCATTTAGGCTTTGGGTTGTTAGCATCTTAATATGTATATTGAATTCCAGGAAAGCCTGGACATTTTAATAATAGAATCACAGGTAAAAATAGAAGAGAGATTTTTTTTTTCTTCATGCCTGCCTCTAGGCAGGATTATACCTAAACTATTCTTAGCTTCAGTTAAGAAAATGAAATTAGGGGGACATTTTTGCTGGAGGCACACTTTGTTTCAAGCCACCACATTTCTCTGAGCATTCTGAATAAATCCCTAGAAGTTTAGGAATGTTTGTGCTGGTGTGAGTCAAGGGAACTGGATATGACATGGGAATTTGCTTGATTTTAGGCCATTGTCTAAATTTATAGCCTGATCAAAGTAATGCTAAAAGGAGACAAGCTCGTTTTCAGATAGAATTGGTGCAGTTAATTGGTGACCAGGTAGTTTGCAAATATTCTACACTAGAAACTGATTTTCCCTTGTGTTCCACTTCCACATTAAGGCACAAGTCACAGTTTCCTTTCAGGTGCTCAACATAAGTTTATCATTTTAAGCTAAAAGTTTAACTTTTTGTATGTGACCAATGCATAGTACACCTCCCTCTGTCCTAAGTTTGTCTTTGCTTGGTTTTGGTTTTGTTTCTTAAAACTCTTATGATATTGTACACAGTTGTCCAGTGTAGACCATTTCAAAGTTATTAATCCATTTTCTTTATTAATGGGGAATCTACAAATGTTCAAATGAAATAATGTTTTCAGAAAAAAAAAAATATGGAAGACAACAGTAAACAAGGAAGAAGTTAAATGTGTCCAATTAAAAGCCTAGTCCTCAAAATCTCTTCTACAATAACCAGAATGTCCTTACTTCTAATCAAAACATGAATTTCCAGTACTGGATTGATCCATATCTTGCAAGAAGGCAGCAGATCAAATTTAGCCTCAGCTTTCCCTTTCAGAAACAAGAATAGCAGTGGCATCTTGGCAACACCTTCCAGACATTTAATTCATGTTCAACTTAATTACCAGTGCATGGTAAATATTTTTCTCTCTCACAAATGTGCTCCATGTGTCGTGGCAAACCTCCTACAAGAGAAGGTACTAAGGAAATTACTTGTAAGCTACTTTAAATACTGCAGTAGTGGTATGGAACTAGAAGTTGTGTTGTGCTGTTCTAGCTGGGTTTCACTCCTCACAGAGGTGGTGGACAGACAGGAGCAGGATTCTCGTTGCTTATAAACACCAAGGTCTATTTAGAGCCATCACACAGATCTCTGTTCTTTTCCCCAAATAGACTTGGCAGAAGTTGCAAAGTAATTCTCTTCCCTTCAAGCAGCCCTCGGGTTAGAGGTGAAATTATACAATGTTCCATTATGCTAAATACAATTAAATTGCATTTAAAAGCTGCGAGAATCAACACACATGTACTTAAATTGTTCTTAATTGGACTGCTTGAATTGCACTTAAGGTAAACCTGAGACTGAGCTACAGAGCCTTAGAGAATCTTGCCCTACACCTCAGACCAAGCTTAAAGAAATTTCCCTGAAATATGGATATCTATAAAGACCCATCAGCCAAAGCTCCTAAAAGAGTCAGTCACAAATGTGGAACTAAATTTTTTCACAGATGTACCCTTCTGTTTACGTTCTGGAACAAGAGATTTTTCAAGACAGGCATGTGGCATTTGGTCACCACATTAGGGTGTACAAGGAAACTGGGCAAAACCTGGACCTTACTGGGAGTCCCAGACAAAGGTTTTAATTGCAATAAACAATTTAAAAACCTTGAGGGAGTAAAATTGCCTGGGAGAGGGGGAGGTTTTGTCTTTGCAGCTACCAATGACAGCACAGCACTCAGTGTGCAATTGAGCTGCCAGAGCAAGTGGAAGGCACATGGGATGATGATTGGTCATTATGCTTTCCACCTCCAGACAACTCTGAAATTCCTGTTTAACTGACCTGGCATGCCACGGCTAGGACAAAAATATGCTTATACAGAGTGTAAATAAGCACAGAAATAGTGAAATACAGCGTTCCTTTTGTCAGCAACTGCATCACGAATAAACTTAAACAATAGCCTCTTTGAAATGTGGCTAATGCCTGAAGAGAAAAGGCGGAATGCAAGACCAAAATATCCACCCACAGCCTCAACAAACAGATAATTAAAATCATACTTGTTTACCATTACAAGTTGGTTAACCTTTTTGTCTTGCTGAATCCCTCCAGACTCCCACTTATTCTATTGTAAAGATATATATTGGTTTAGATGGACTCACTTCTGCATCTCTTGAAATCAACACAAAAATCTCCATTGCATTCATAGAAGGCAAGATTTATGCCGAAATCTGAGCTATATATTTAAAAGTGTAATTTATGTGTGTGAATAAATATATATTTATGCACAAACATACAGCCACATTCCATTGGTTTTGAACCCAACACATTTTATTAATCCAAAACCACTCTGTACCTTAAGATAATACTACAGGAACTCAAATACATATTGCACTGGTTGTGCCCAGTGTAAGCATGAAGAGGGTGGTGGAGAAAACTCAATTTAATTTTATTTATTTAATTTCTCATCACAAATTGAAATCAATAGAGACATTCTATACTTCCTCACCATGTTATTTTCTCATCTCTGAATAAACAAGTTCATAGAACTGCAGTTATAACTTAGCAATACCAAGAATTTACCTCTTCAAATATGTTTCTTAAATAAAACATGCAGTGTAATTAGTGTGCAATTAATTTATAGCTAATTCCCCCCGCCCCTCTCCCCCCCCAAAAAAAACCTGCTGAATGTCAGTTCTGGGGACATTAGTAGCAAAACAAAGGGAAAAAGTAATAGATATAAAATTGTGTATGAAATGGTTACATTCCCATTTTCCATAAAACCTGTAATGTAAATGAATAGTCTTGATCCAAAAGTTCTTTTCCTACTGAGTTCTCATTTCTTCATTTACACTGGTACAAAGAGCTCAAGAAAATAATTGAAATAAAATGCCCTTTTCTACTAAAGCAAGGATTGCAAGGCTGGTAAAATTCTGCTTCTGCTGACCCAAATTTCAGGGATTTCGATTTTTTTGGTTTTATAGCTACATTTTGCTATCACCATGGCAGTAATTTCCTTTCTCACCTGAAATTCACTTACCAAATACAGGAGTTGTAATCTTCTCATGGAAATTGTTTTAATGATTGCTTTTGTGTCTTCTGTAAAAGAGAAGTGAAGGCTGACAAAGGTGCAATTTCAGATTTTGAAGGGATGATTATAAAGTGTTTTACTTTTTTTCATACACGTCTAAAAATAAAACTTTTGTGTCCCAGAATAGTACAGTTATAGCCATAAAAGCCTTCTGCCAGTGAAGTAAATGAGAAATATTACACACAGTGGGATGGGTTTGGGTAAAGCACTCAGTTAGCTGGACAGTCTCACAGCTTGTTTCAAAAAACCCAAGATGTCTCATAAAATCAATGGTCTTTTCCATTGTCATAACCACGAGTGAAAAAAAGCATTGAAAAGATCTGTTTTACTAGAAAGATATTTTAGATTATGTGAAACAGTTGGATGCTTAGAAAAATAATTTTGTGAGTGCTCAGGTCCTCATAGCATGGCAATACCCAATGGAATTAAAGCCCAACTGTTTAGCCCAGGCTGATTTCATGCACAGCACATTATCTGCACTTCAGAGGTGTCTAGGATAATCCTTTCTCTCTTGGGTCTTCTGTAACACTTTAAAATTACTCCCTTTTTATTATAATGACATATATGTATTTATATATAAATATATGTTTTAATACATGAATATAAATATAAATTATAAACGTGAATGTAAATGTGAATATATATATATTTAAATTTATTTATATAAAATAACCATATCTAATAATATGATCAGCAACATCTTTCATGCACAATGCCTTGCTAGGGGTGCCACATTCTCCAAGTGACTGGAGTAGATGCATCATTACTGCACCCTTTAACCATTTTATAACCCTTTTTAATAGTATTTTTATAATTCCTTTCCTTCTGATGTGCGTGCCACAGGGACCTTCAGCCTGTCCACTCTGGAACTGCAGCTCCCATGGCTGTCACATGCAGCTACTGCCAGACCTGTCTGGTTAACAACCCACCTTTTCTTCCAGCATCATTTTAGAGTCTTGTGGCAGTTTCCTTATCTCTTGACAGCCTCTGAGAAGAGAAAGCAACTGTTATGCAGCCAAAACAAACCTCTGCCTCTTAATAATTAAATATTTAGCAAGAAAACTGTCTTTCGCTACTCTGTTAGCCTCAATATTTCCTACACAAAAAAATTAAAATATTATTTCCATATCTAACGCTTGTTCTCCTAATCATAGTGGCTCATAAAGGTGAACAGTCTGCTTTATTTCTCCCAAAATAGTGCAATTTTTATATTCACTGCAAATTGTCCACAATGGGATTGCAGACAATTATGTTGTCATTATGATTTTAAAAGAAGATGTGATTATGATTTTGAAAGAGTAATGATTTTATGAGAATTATGATTTTAAAAGAACTGTGATTTTTAAAAGAAGCTCTCTAATATTAGGCAATTTGTGTGAATCTTTGCTCCATGAGCCTGCTCAGAAATCACCTCCCATCTGTTCACAAGCAGGAGGGAATCAGTTCAGGCTGTGGCTTTCAGCCTCACAGATGTCTCAGCTCCTCTCCATCTCCCAAGCATTGCTAAGGACAAGATCACAACAGCTAGGCCAGTTGAAAAGATATTTTTGTTCTTGCCAGGTAATAAATCCCAAGTTCCCACCAAGGGTGGTGGGAATGAATCAGAAGGATGAGCAGAAACAAAAGGCATCCTATCTCTGTGGAGATATCCTGCAGGTAAAAACATGGGAGAAGAGGTATGAGGAGTGAGAAATGCAACTCCAAACAGGCACTCTGAAAGCAAGGCTGATGCCAACTGACAAAGTGTCATGATTTATTTAAAATTTAACCCATGGGAAGAATATGCCAGAAGTGATGGTTTGGCAACAGAAGACACTGAGGGAACATCAATTTTCATGACAGAAAACAGTTCTTTAGAAATGTTTTGAGTTTTCATAACAATGAGGAGAACTGTCATGATTCAGCCCACACTCACTCATAGCTGGCAAAGCTGGTGAACACATTAAGCTCCAGTATTATATTATTTTGCTTTTGGGGAGAGCCTGCTTGGAATTGAATATTTAACGAGTGCAGCCTCCTTTTTGGCTGATCAGAGTCATGTGTCTTTCCATTTGATTCAGCCACTGGTCTGCAGCCTAAGAATTCTCAAAGCAGATCAGAATGAAAAGGCAGTATATGTTTACCCACATATAAAATTTTTCATCTCAACCTTGTTGTTTTATCTCCTCCAAACTAATACTATAGATCTCTGTTAACTTAGTATAGGATTGGGAAGTGGGGTGGTATTTTTTTCCTTAATGATTTCTGGTTTGAAAAAAATATTTCTTAACATTCATAAGTAA
The DNA here is from genome assembly GCA_037013685.1 of Acridotheres tristis. Taxonomy (NCBI): domain Eukaryota; kingdom Metazoa; phylum Chordata; class Aves; order Passeriformes; family Sturnidae; genus Acridotheres; species Acridotheres tristis. The sequence continues at coordinate 9,246,107 of CM072919.1, forward strand.
TTCAAACCTCTGTTTCCTGAACACGTTTTTAAAAGTTGTGTAGCTACAGGCTGAGAAAACTGTAGCCCAAAATCTTACCTTGCTTATAAGTTGCTTACTTCACCATTTTTGAGACAAATTTCAAGCAACCAGTTTACCCTAAAAAAAAAAAAAAAAAAAAGGAGAGAGATTTTGTTGTTTTTGAGGAAAAAATATATTAGAGTGCCACAGGGACTTGGGAAAGGGGTAAACTGCTCGGGCAAGGCAGCTCTGCTGACCCAGATGCCACACCTATGTTAAATGTGACACGAATGCTAAAAGGAGTAACTCATAATTAGTGTGGCAATGGAGGACTAGGGCATAGTGCCAGAGTTTGCTGAGAGCCTGCAGATTCACAGCCCACTTTCAGCAGAACAATGCCTATATGGAAACCAAATTTGGAAAGGAGTGTCTCTCTGTGCAATTAGATTTGATCACAGGCTCCAAATTCAAATTTTGCACTTGCAAAGGGGTATCAATGTCTACAATTCTGAATCGACTGTGTTTAAAGCTCTATATGAGGGTATCCCAGTCTTCCAAATTGCCAGAAAATCAAACTGATTTTCATATTTCATAAGTCATAGGTAGAAATGCAGCTTGTTGAAAAATCAAGGAAAATATCACAATGTAGAAAACTGCTGAGTACACAGCATTTTGAAATTCATTATGCTTTTCAAAAACCTCAGGGTTTCAAAATAAATACTCCATGGTGGATCAACACTGACATTGCCAAACAAAGGTGAATTGTGAGATAATAGACTTCCCTCCCACAGTCTCATAATGTCTGTCAGGAATCTGAAGTGACAGTATATTAAAAAACTATTTGACAAAGCGCTTTTTGACATTTAATAAACAAATAGGCTGACAAATTCATAGCCTTGAAATCAAACAACATACAGCAGTATGAAGGCACAGAGCCTCTGTTCTATAAAAGGGTTCTATTAATCCAGCACAAAATTGATTCAAAACCCACAGAGAATTCACGTGGGTTTATGAATTTATTACGAATTCAGTAGCAACACTAAAAATCCATAGATAAGGCAAAATTGGTGTCTGATATTTTTGATGTTGAACAAGATGTAACTATGAACTTGCAACAGAGGACTTCACTGTGCCCTCAGGCTCTCCTGGGGTGAGTCACTTATCAAAATCCTGGCAGAGACCATAAAGTCTTAACTTTTCCACTTGAGGCTGCAAGCTCATGTGCCCCTCAGAATATTCCTCATGTCTGCCTGTATCACCTGAGCTCCACCAAGCACATTTGGACAGAAACAGAGGGACTCTAACAGACTTCAAGCCCTCAGCAATATTGCTTGTTCTTCCCACTGAATGTGGTGATGACATCTCCCATCAATTCAACATGCTGCAATCCTGGTTTTGTGGCTTCTCTGGTGAAGAGATTAGCCTTGTTTTCATGGGACACAATGAGCTGCAGATGTCAGAACTTTCAATATTTATTACCCCTGCTTTCCTCTGGCACCTTTTATGCTTGTTCCAAGCTTGTCTGGGGGATTCTGGTGTATCTTTAATGTCACACAAAAGACTCTTCCAGTACAGTTATAGCTCTACTTTCACGGAAAGGAAGTGAAATTTTGCTTCAGGAATGTCCTCTCACAAACATTTTTGTGGTCTGCCACTGAGCTGATCATCATGCTGCTTCAAAATAGATCCCAAATGCCCGAAGCAGCATCCACTATTCACAGTGTTTGATCAATTTCTATCAAGAGATCGCTATGAGAACAACAAACTGATAAAGCCTTTCACTTATCAGGGGCATGGGATGAAAACCACCTGACAAGAGCCAATAATGATCCCAGCTCTGACACAGGATGGTTATCTGTGACATGCTGGCACCATCTGTGGCTCGCACCAGACAAGCAGGTCAGCTGTAAGCTCAAGACTGGCATTCTAAATGGCATTTACAGCCTAGAAGCACCATCCATCAAGTCTCTTTAGCATCTCTGAAGTTTCTATTAGCCCTATTACATTGCAAACATATTTACTTACAAACATATTAGCTTACAAACATGTTTATTTCATACCTTGCAGTGTTTGAATTCTTACAATGAGCACTGCTACAAAAGTACAGCAGTACTGTAAGATCTGGATTCTTTCTCTTGCTCTGCCTAAACACAGAGTATTTCATAGAGAGAAATGAGAGAGAATGGAAACTTTCAGATTTTGCTTACACATCTCTATTATATTACATGAAAAGATTTCAGTAAGATACATGCAAAATTTATCTTGACCTCCCAAGTAAAAAATGACACAGAAAATAAAAAAAATTCATGAAGAGTACAGATATGGCTGAAGTAACTAAAGAGTTTCAGTGACTTCTCTGGAAGCTGTACATATTAGAATATGCAATAATATTTTCTAAAATTATATATTAGAAATAATATAATAGTAACATTAGTAATGTAATAGTATTTTCTAATATTTAAATATTAGAAAAGCAGCTCACCTGCTATGGAATCCATTCTGAATCTCTGCAGTTCTAAGCCCAGAGCATTAAAGAAATTATAACATCTCAGACTCTTTTATTATCAAAAATTATGGCTATATACATCCATTTTGTGTCTGCCAAATTTTGCTTGTCATGTGCTTCTCAGGGCTGTATGCCCTTAGTTCATTTTTCTGATGAATGAATTCTATTTCTCTAATTAATTAATCCAAGAATTTACCTAAACCCAGGCCATGTTATTACAGATGATATATGAACAAGGACTAAATGACCTTCTAACTGATTTTAGTTGCTACTTATGATGTTAGCAATGAGAAGCTGAGAGATTTCAAAGTGCTCTCCCTCCCACATAATTCAGAAAGAGTGTGCAAGTTTTCTTTGTGAACCTAGAAGATAAAGGACAATTGCTAGGATTTTTTTCATGAGTGAAACTCACTATTTTCTAAGGTTGATCTTCCCAGCACTGCCTATTTTCACTGAGGAGTTTGGAGGCTCCAGCTGAGAGCACATGGGCTGTGGTTCATAATTTAATGAGGTTAAATAGGCCAAAAGTGACTCCAAAGTCAGGCTTAAAGTTCTTTTAGCAGTTTAAAACCTGCAAAAGCATCTATAATTTGTTTTTACACGCAGAAGACTGAGTGTAATAGATGTGTCTTTGAGACAGCAAAACGAAGTGAGCAGTCATTACTTCTCCTTTTTACATGCACCCCAGGAATTCCAACTTGTAACTCTCTATTGCCCACCAGCATTTTTTGATTCGTTTAATTTTTTTCTTTTGATTCTTTCAGTGAGTTCCATTCCCAGATGAAAAGACAGTAAGGGAGCATTGATCTAAATGATCTACATCTCTCTCTGATCGACATACCTGTGATTAAGTATTGCTGATGGCTACATAGAAAAGAGCTCAAATTGATGTGATGTTAAATGGGACACCGTAATTAGCAGCCTCTCTTTCTTCTACCTTCTGTCTCTGTGGAAACTTATCCAGAAGATTCTTGGCTCCATTTTGAAATCCATGGAAAGTTTAAGATGTCTTAATAATCGAGGGAGGCAGGTCACATAATTGGAGAAGCTTAGTTTCTTAGCTTAGGTTTCTACAATAGTCAGATGTGTTCAGCCAAAATTTAATCACTCTCCAAGTGGCAAGGAGGAATTCTGCTTATGAAATCTTGATTAAGCAATGTGTTAGCTCAACAGACAACATTTTTTCCCCTGTGTCTCTGTCTAAAGAGATTTCTGCTGAGTGCATGTGCTGGGCATGGTATTTTTCCATGTCTTCATAGCAAATTATAAGAATAAATCATTGCCTTGTTTCCTACATTTTCCCACCCCTTTCCACCCCTTTTTGGTTGACTTTACAGGGGTTTTGTTTGGATTTCAATGAATTAATACCTTATCGACTTCTACATTGTTAAACTACTACATTATTCTTGCTAATTAATGGTTTCTCCCCCAGCTTCAAGGCAACCAGGCTGAAGTTCATTTTCAAAACAGATATTTATATAACAGAAGATGCATGAAAGCTGGGCAATTTATATAATTTTCTGAAGAGCTAGTGTCTGAATCAGAAGCTCTTTTGGTCAGCTTGCCTTCTTGACCTCATAAAACACAGATATTTCAAGGTTCCTTACATGCAGTCTTCTTTTTACTGCAGTTGAAGCAAATCTATAGTCTCAGTTAAAAAGAGATCAGTGCTTTTACCCAGATTATAGGGAAAAATATCACAGCCTTTTAATTCCTTGCTTTCATAGCCAAGTTTCCTGAATGACTAGAAAGAAATAAAGCAATAAAACGACTAAAATCTAGTGGTGCAGAAAAGAAACTTTCTGATTCACTTACTTAGGACAAAGCAACACTTACCTCCTACCTCTTTTTTATGCCATCATGTTTTCTCCATGAGGTTTTCAGCAGCTGAAAAACAACAGTTTACAGCTGCAAAACAGACTAAGCCTGCCACAGCAAGTTCACAATTTATTTACTGCGGGCAAGAAAATACCATCCATTAGTATCAGTGCTTTTACAGAACTGATATTAGTGACTTTTCAACCTTTGAAAACATTTTCGACACAGTAATTTCACTGTGCAAGTTTTTTCCTATGAACAGAGTTCTATTCAGACACAGCTCTAGGCAGTCATTACTCTTCCATTTCACTAAAAAGTGTATTTATGAAAACTGTAAACACACCTTTGCGAAGCACCAACACATTATAGACCCATAGATGGGCAGTGAGAGAACCACCCTCCAAGAAGGTTAAAAGAAATCACCAAAAATTGTTGCTAATTTCAACAGGGAGAGGTCCCAGAAGGATTTATATTGCAGTCAAGCATGGATACTTTTAGAAAGTAAAAAAAAAAAAAAAAAAATGAGAGGTTCAGAAAGTTACATGTTCTGCTACACCAGGTTGTACACAGGAACACTGTAATTAAAAATTTTCACCTGTTGTTTGCAAACAGAGCAGAGATTTTTAAGTGTTTGTCCATCCATATCCCAACCTGGAGAAATAAATAGTAAAACTCCTAGAGAAGAATAACATTAGTTCCTTACTCCAAGATGCTTTGATTCTTCATTTTAACTTTGTGCTTTGGCACAGAGGAAGTTCAAGGGTTACTTAACACACATATATCCTCACTCAAATTCACCAGTTTTATCTCTCTACATGGCCAAATAAGCAAACTGGGAGTGCTATGATGCAGAATTTCCATTTTAGCCACACTAAGATTGAACCAAGTTTGCTTCTTGGACAACTTCATCGGTTTCTAAAGCTGCAAGAACCATCCCCCACCTCACTTCCCCCTTCCCCCCAAATCCTATTATTAAGCACATGTGTATACATATGTGCCAAGAATTCTGCCTGGTTTTGATGACTGTGGACAAAATAATAATTATTTTCCCCATCTACTTTATCTATGTAAGACTCACTTAACTTGGTAATAGCTGCAGGAAAAGGATGGTCTCATTATTATTATTAGAGATTTAAAGACAGAAGGCATACCCAGCAAGAGACCCATATAGAGCATATTCCCTTGAACAACATGCAGAATTCATCAATAGGAGGTTCCCTGCTAGAAATGGGTAAACAACTACTAATAGTTCACTAAATAAAATTAAGAATGTAGAGGGAAAGATAACCTTTGACCTATAATACTATTTGTGCTCATTTACCATCCTGTTGTACCTTCTGCCATCTGTATCACTCTTCCTTGCCTAAAGCTCTCTTAGCATGACTTTCAACATTGTCCAGTGGAATATGCATATGATTTTTCCTTTTATTTTAAAATCCTTTGTGAATAACGGATGTCCTGTTAAGTTTTTTCTCCCTCAGTTTTCAGTCTGAGAAAGACAGGAGAAGGAAGGATGGCTTGGTTAGATAAAGACTCAATGTGAACAGAGTATAAAATATCCATAAATGTTTTAATAACAAAGAAGACATTTTATAGAAATTATAATAAAAGCTGAAAAGCAGCTGAAGGAAATTATCTGAAGATAAGCAACGAGACCAGACTGAATGAGATGGGAAAGACTTAAAAACTCTTTAAAGAGAAGAATGAAATGGGAGAAGTTGTAATACAATAGCTAAGAGGAATGTTCTACATTTAACTGGAGCACAGGGTAGAAATCAATGCTTAACAGGATCATGTAAAATCTCAACAGACAATTCTGAGAAAAAGTCACAGCAGAAGCACCATGTGTGATCAATAACAAACTTGCCTGCTAACAGGCAAGGGCAGAATGGCCTGGTGCTGAACAAAACTCAACATTTTCAAAACAAGAGAAGGAAAAAATATTAATTAAAACAATTAAGAAAGATAGAGACCTAGTTACTTGTGGAGAATATTATGAGGATAAATGAAAACAGGTACTGCATATAGGCAAAAGCAGAGGAAAACAGAATCATCATTTCTATCCCTAAAACAACTGGGATTTGCACCACTACATTAATTTTCTATGAATAATCTGGTTAGCAAATGTTTGCAGCTTACTGGGGTATCAGTCACTCCTTTCCCCCACTTAGGTTCTTTCCTGTAAAGGTTTTTACTCTGCCCACTGCATCATAGTTATGTGCTCCAAATAGGATCTCTTTAAATCATCACCTACAAAAACTGTCTAGCTTTTTGGTAATTTGAGACCAGCTATTGCAAAAAAAAAGGAGCATCCTTGTATAACAGAGAAAACTCCTCACACAGAGGAGACAAGGATTCATTGCAGACAGGGCAGAAGAACAATAGACTCACTGTTGAAGAAAGGCATAAATAATTGAGAACGTCTGCAAAGGGACTAAGTTCTCACAGGAACTGGCTTTTAGCCACTTGTAAATTAAGTGTGAAGCACACAGAAGTAGGAGGCAAACAAACCTGAAATGATTAGGCAAAAGAACAGCCAAACACAGGTCCCAGTGAGGCAGTCAGCAGACCAGCTCTATCAGCTCTAGCTGTAGGTAGAGCACAACAGATCTTTTGTAAGAGTTTGTGAGGTAATGGGCACTACTTTCCATCTCCAGATGGGCAAAGCCTGGTTCTGTTTAGTGGAATGTATCCCACAGGATCTCTATATTCAGTCTGATGTCTTCCTTCATATATTCAGTGTCCTAACATCATGCAAACCCCACCAGATCTCAAGACCCCATAGCCTTTTTCTTCCAGGAGCTGGACCTTAACCAGTCTCTACCACAAGGCACCATTTTCTGTGACCTTCATCACCCTTAAGCTGCAGCAAATTTGGGACTGTAATTTCTGCTAGAGTCTGCCTCTTCTGTTGATGTTATGAAAAAAGGAACCAAAATAAAAAACCAAAACCACCCACAAAACCAAGCAATTGTGAACCACTTCTGCATTTAAGATTGCCTCTTAGAAGCAGTGAGCATCCCGAAACAACTTTTTTCTCCTCAGCTGCCTACTTTGAGTGGGCAGTCCCATGAACAAAGAACCAGAACACCAGAAATTTCAGTTTACATGCAGATACCTGCCCATGCCACCCATGTTCCCCTCTGTCCTTTAAGGACTAAAGATGTTCTGCTAAGAATCAGAGACATCTGGTGTTGTCCCAGCTTAAAAACAACAAGGCTCTGAGTCAGAGACTTTGTTCAGCCAGAGCCCATTGTAGCAGAGGTGGTGAGCTCCCATATCCTCTAGTTTACTAGAGGACACTTCCTTCTTGCACCGTTCTCTCAGGCTTCCTAACAAACCCTCACCATCACATAGAAACTCTTCTAGCTCTAGAGAACCTCATGTGGGGTCAGTCAGTCAGTGTTTCCCTGCCACCCACACATCTCCAGCACTCCCTTCCTCCCAGCTGGATAATGGTGTATCTTACACTTCATTTGAACATGTTGGGGTTTTTTTTTTTAATTAGAAACCCTTTGTGTCAGCTGGGTATGGCTTTTAACACTTTTCTGACTAGCAGCTGCTAAAATCAGCTTGAATGCTAATGTGCAGGACAACCAGGGAATGAGGACCAGGGGTTGAGCTTGGATTTAGGTAAGGTGGGTCCTGCTTGACTGACCTAATCTCCTCCTATGACAAGGTGATCCACCTAAGGGATGAGGGAAAGGCTCTGGAGCCTTTATTAAAGTCTTTGACATGCTTTCACACAGGAGTCTCATGGAGAAATTGGCTGCTCATGGCCTGGACAGGTCAGGTGTTATCTGGGCGAAGAACTGTCTGGATGGCTGGGCTGGAGAGTGGTGGGGAGTGGAGTGACATCCAGCTGGGACTGGGCACCCCTGGGGCTCCTCAAGGGCTTGTGCTGGGGCCAGTCCTCTTTAATTTCTTCATTGAGGACCAGGATGAGGGGATCGAGGGTCTGGGAGGTGGGAAAGGGGCTCAGCCTGGAGAAAAGGAGGCTCAGGGGGGCCCTTGTGGCTCTGCACAACTCCCTGACAGGAGGGGACAGCTGGGGGGGATTTGGGATCTGCTCCAGGGAACAGGGACAGGAGGAGAGGGAATGGCCTCAGGCTGGGCCAGGGGAGGATTAGATTGGATATTAATGAAAATTTATTCAGTTGAAAGGTGATGACATGTTGGAAGGAACTGCATAGTGAAGTGGTGGAATTACCATCCCGGGAAGTGTTCAAAACACATGGATGGGGCATTTGGGGATACAGTTCAGTGGTGAAAATGGTAATGCTGTGTTAATGCTTTTCCAATCTTGACAATTCCACAAGTCCATAATTCCAAGATGTTCACATAAAAGGCTTGCAGGGAAGAAAACACCCTTGCTGATGTCATAAAGATGTTGAGTGGCATTTGTGGAGAAATCCAAGCAGGAACTTTTCCTTAAGATAAACCTTTAATGTAAGAGGCTTAACATCCTTTCTTACTAAACCGCTTAGCAGATATCAGAGCACAGGCAGTGTTGTGCACCTTGTGCATTCTGAAGCATCACCACTGCAGACAGGGCATGTCAGAAACTGCTACCACAGAGAAAACCCTCAAAATACCTAATTCAAATAACCATCTGTGGTTTAAAAACATCTAAAAACCTCACAGGCTTTCATTTTTAAAGCTGGTATACTCTCTAAAGAGTGCTTGGTTAGCTTAAGCTCTTCTATAACAAAAAGAACAGGGAACAATCTCTCCTCCAGTGAAAGGATACACCCAAAGAAATAGGAAGCAACCTTTATTCTTTCTAAAACAGCCTGTTCTACATAAAATAGTGCAGGACCTCTGTCACTTCAGCATCCTACAGTTTTTAAGCAAAAATCCATAAATAACCAGAACTTCTACTGATGCTGAACTTCCATTCTACAAGAGCAGGTGAAGCCTAAAATGGTGCTAAGGCACTGGCAGATCTCTGATAATGAAAAGTAAATTGTTTGCACTGATGGAGTGTAATCACATAGTTTCAGGTGGTTTCTTTGTGCAGAGCTCTCTCTGTTACTCCACACCCTTGTTTTTGGTGTGTGTGTGTACATGTCAGGTGTGGTACTGTTGCATACTTCTCTTAGTATGTGTGAAATTGATTATTTCTCTTTTCTTTAATTTTGATTATGCCTCTCTGTCTTTCTGTAGCATTTGTTTTCTCATTAACAGAGAATTAACCCTTTTCCAAAAAGCATTTTTGAGCAGAGGGCCTCTCCAGGAAGATCCAGTACACTCTACCCAGTCAGGGAGAGACCCGTGGCAATCATGTACTGCTCCTTAAATTTTGCACCCAGTAAAATGTATGGTTTCAAATTAAGCAGCTTGCTGCCACCACACACAAATTTGCTTTGCACACTCTCATGCCAACTGTTCCATAGCCTAAGTGGTCAGCTTTTCATTCTGTGGCAGAAATGCATGTTTCTGAAATGCAACTGAAATGATCATCATCATATTTTAATTCATTCATTAATGATGAATGAAGCCACCTGTATCATCAGTACATGAGTAGGACTGCCAGGAAGGGTGATTAAACCAATCTGCATGAGCCAAAGACTTTTTCCTACATCCCTTCCATGTTTAGCCTACTGCCAAGAGTAATTTAGGTCATAGTTACACTAGTACGCAACTGCACCAGTTTGCACCAGTTTACACCAGTATATCTTTTTTTTTTCATTGAAACCTTTAACTGAATGGTAAATAAAGTCAGATTTATTTGGTTTACCGAAATTGCTGCAATTCTGATGTAATCATTTGGGCTTGAATATGGAATTTTCTGCTCAGGAAAGACTGAAGTTTAGTTAGTCTTGTAAATTTCAAAAGCTGGCAAAGAAATACTGTCTAAATGGGAGCATTAAATAGCCCATACTTGCAGTCCAGATGTGCCATGGTTTGTTTTACTCTGTGTAAGGACAGGTTGAAAACCAGGGAGATAATGAGGAGAAATCTCCCAGTAATAGCACATATACAATGCCACCACACTGGATAACGTACTCACCTGTGGCAGCAGACGCCTGCTGCTGCCTTTGTCTCTGAGGCCAAGGTTCCCCTTCAAGAATTTTGTTTTATGTCATCCTCAATAAAGCTTAAAAAGACAATAGAAAGCCCAGCATGAATTCAGATTACAGGAAATGAGTATTCAGAGAAAGTGCTGAAATAAAAGCACTGAAGCTATTTTTCATGGCACAGTTCTCCTCTGTCCAGAGGTCAGGAGTGACATGCCTGCTTTGTCCTGGGTGCTCTGGTCTTCTGTCACAGAAGCACAGAATATGCTGGGTTGGAGAAGACCCACAAGGATCCTTGAGTCCAACTCCTGACCCGGCATCCCCAAGAATCACACTATGTGCCCAAACGCATTGTCCAAATTCTTCTTGAACTCTGTCAGTCTGGTGCTGGGACCACTTCCCCGGGGAAATTTTTCCAGTACTCAGCCACCCTCTGGGGGAAGAACCTTTTCCTGATATCCAACCTGAACCTCTCTGACCCGCCTTCAGGCCATTCCCTGGGTGCTGTCCCTGTCCCTGCAGCAGAGATCAGGGCTGCCCTTCCTCTTCCCCTCATGAGGAAGCTGCGGGGCTGCACTGAGGGCTCCCCTCAGTCTCCTCCATCTCCATGGCCCCAGTGCCCTCCGCTGCTCCTCCACGGCCCCTCAGGGCCCTTCCCCGTGCCCATGGCCTCCTGGGCACACTCCCTGACAGCTCAGTGTCATTTCTGCCCCGTGCTGCCCAGAGCTGCACACAATATTGCAGGTGGGGCCCAGAGCAGAGCAGGACAATCCCTCCCTGGCCCGGCCGGCCATGCCGGGCCTGGTGCCCCAGGACAGGGATGTCCGTGCTGGCTGCAGGGCACTGCCACTGCCCGGGGCCCCCGGCCTTTCCCTGCCACTGCTTTCCAGCCTCTCACTGCCCACTCTGGCCCTACATCCAGGGCTGCTCCATCCCAGGGACACAAACCTTTTATTGCTGAACTTCCCTTGATCGGCCTTTGCTCAGTCCCCACCTGAGTAATCCCGACCTGTCCCTGCAGGCCCTTCCCTCCCACTCTCTGGGCCATGTTTTCAAGCTCATCCTTCCACTAGCAATGGGCACTGAGGAGAATGACTCTGATAACAACTCTGAGCCTCCTGGGCCTGATCCAGGCCTGACATGTTTGATTCATGGCCCTTCCCGGGCTCAGGAGGATTAAGCAGGCTCTCACCGCTTTCCCCATAGCCTCGAGAGGAAGGTGTGTGCCTGGCACTGAGGCTTAGCTGACGCAGTATTGCATAGGCTGTGTCAGCTACTGACAGACAAAATTGTTCCTCGGGGCTGTAAGAGAGCTGTGGAGAAATCGAGCCAGTCTAGCTGCACGTCTGTCTGCCAGAGGAGACACCGGTGGGTCACACTATTAGGAAGGTGCAAAACAAATAACTGATGTTATCCACCTCAGTTTCAGTTCAAACTGTGGTAAGCACTAAAGAGCTGGCTTAGGAACTCCTTAGCCAGATGTTGTGGTAGAAAAGCAAAGAGAAGCCAGCACCAATCCAATTATATGTCTTTAAATACTTCTGGTTCTAAAGGATAAATCTTGAGTTGTTAAAATATCCTGGTAAAGAAGAATGGGAATCAGCCATGTCATAATAAGGTAACCTAACAGCCTTTGACTTTTATACCAAGTGAGGTGAGCAATTCCACAGGAATCAGCTGGGATTTAGTTGAAGCAGCCTCACATATGTTAGGACTGTGTATTTAGTTTTGTCAAAGCCTGCCCCAATCCCAAATATAGCCCCAAAGTCAGAATAATTTGTAAGCAACACCCAGTTTTTAAATCCAGCACTGTGAGGACTGAAAGTTGTGCAGCTTACCCAATTTCTAGGCTTGTGCTTATATTTTTCAATCCTTATACAATATTCTAAAGATAGACATTAATTATACAAAAATCCTCTCACTGGGCATATTTGTTAATTTTTGTTTCAATTTTACATAATCTGATTATTAGGGGTATACCTACAACATTCATATGTTGCAGACATGACTTAATATCATTATAATGTGGAGGAGAAACACATGAATTAAACAACAGCACCAGATGAAACAGATAAATGGATCAGATACACTGGAAATTTTTACATCTTGTTTTCCAAGTTATCATGAACGTCAAAATATCTGTTTTATTTACAACCTTTTAAAAGTAAGAAAAAAAGCCAATTACTGGGTATACAAAATAACTCAAAGTAGCTGCCTGAATATGACTAATAATGAGGTTATGAAAAGTTTAATACAGGGAAATTACAGTAAGCACTTCAAGTACTGCAGTATGTCTGCAGATTACTTGCAATATACAAATTTAATTCTATTTTTAGGGGGAGGGGAGGAGAAAAAGCACTTTCAGTTTTTAAAACCTCACATGCAAAAATCAAATCAATGTTCATACAAGTACTCACAATTATGTGACAAGTATGTCACAGTTATTCTCTTGCTTACATTGTGGAGGTACCAGCTTTTGGAACATTATTAAACGTTACCTATACAGAATGAAAAAAAGTCAATTTTTTCCATCATCTCTCCAAGGTATCCTTCTCTCCCAAACTGACTTAGACTAATTTGGCTTTATTTTTATGACAGATCTTCTACAAAGTCTTCTGAAAATTGTATCATCAAAGAGAGTCATCTCACGGTGAAGGAGCTGAGACTCTCCTGCTGCCAGTCAGTCCATCAGCACAAACCCCAGAGAAAAATGAAAACACTTCATGTTCAAGCCATGGCCATCCCATCTGATCCACCTGAAGTGCCTCATTATGGCAGATCCCACAGAATGCTTTTCATCTGCCCCACACACACTTTCCAGCCAGAATTATTACAGTAGAAATTGTTTAGCTTTAAATTAATTTTATACTGTGCTTCAGCACATCTGAACCAGATACTGTAAATAAGGGTGATGCTTCAGAAGAGGGTCAGAGGAAAAACAAGGTGTACTCTGAACTGAATAGCCCTTGGCATCTTAGACAAGAACAGGAACAATATCCACAAATGATGAGCTTTTCTCCCCTGTATTACTTCTACAGGCATACTGAAAGATGAAGATGAATAGCCTGAAGTGGACTCTGCTGAATGAGGAATAAGTCCACTAATTAAAGATAAAATAGAAATAGATGCTTTTTTTTTTTTTTTCCATGTTCCATTAAATTTAGCATTGCAATGAAGCATCAAAGGCAGGTCTATGTTCCTGAGGCTTTGGTCAGCTAAAAGCAAAATGGTTCAATTTTTCCTGGTTAGGATCTCACATTGAATGTCTACTCCCTGCTCCTTCACACATTTGTAAATATCCACTGTGTGCAGAGCACAGGACTCAGTATTTGCCTCAGCCTCTGTTTTTATTGTTCATGCATGCACATGTTAGATGAGGTTTTTTGGTTTTTTCTCAAAGTATTTTTCTTTTTGATTCATGCTGCTTCTGATACATTCTGCCTTCAGCTGGCAGTTTGTACTGTGTGTCACTCTCTGGTAGATCTATGAACATGACTGCAGTTTATTTATATACAGCTAGTAAAAACAATCAAGTAATTGTTTCTTTACATTTATCAAGGTGCAAAAGAGCTTGCTTGATCTGGTATTGAAAGATTGGAAGAAAGGATCTTTTGTCCTAACAATAGTGCTCAACTGCTTCCAAGTTACACAAAACCATAGTTTTAATTATCAAGTACCCATTGTTTTAAGCCATCGGTTTGTACTGTCCTCGGATTCTATCATTGGGCACAGAGTCTCATTTTGTTTTATTGTGCACAATTCAAAGGAACAGATGTGTGGACAAAAAGAACAGTGTCAGTGATCGCACCTCTCCGATAAGATAACCCCAACAGAAAGCACACTGGTAGCCTCACCACACAAAAGCCTTCCATGATAAACATTTTGCCACTACAAAGAGCAACTCTTAACCTTTTTGACAAGGCAGGCAATCCTATTTGAAAAACAAGTGGTGCTTTCATATGTTCCCTCTTAGGTTTTGTACATGCATTTTCGGTTTTGTAATGGCCAGCACGTCCAGTTCTGCTCCTGAATCTACAGCAAGCAGGGCTTCAGCTGGCTGCAGGTGCATTTCATCAGTAACCACTCTGTGAAAATTCCCTTATGTGCTCTCCCCTTCACACCCCCCACCCCCGACGGGATTGCAATGTCTAAAAATATATTTTGCATTCAGTGTGATAGAGCCTGAAGCTGAGGACACTCAGACTCAGCTGCACAGAGCTGACCTTAGGTGAATGTACTCTCAGTGAATATCAGATGTGGGCCTGGAAGAAGCAAAGTCAAAATACAGATCCCACATGCTTTCCTTGATTTTGGAACTTGAAAGCTATGAAAGTGTTCTGGAGCAATAAAAAGCAATTAACAAAATAAACTTAATTGAATTACACCAACAGCCCACAGGTCATGAGCAGACCACCCTCTTTCGCTAACTTCTACTTTGTAGTGTATTTATTTGGCAATTGAACTTCCTGTATCATGATTCTACTGAGATGAGATTTTCTTTTCTGTGGAGGGCTTATAGATTTCAAAATAACTTTCCCAGAGAAATAATCACATTTTTCACAAGTAATGAGGCTAAAGGTGAGTCCTAACTGAGAAAATTTCCATTGACCCTGTTCTCAGATTTGGGAAGGTTCTAAGAAATAGGCACCTCTTTCTCTTCCCATCCTATTCCAAATTTCTGGAAGAAGTACAGCAGAAAATTACAGCTTTTAAAAAAATATTTCTATATGTTCTTATGTTCTGTGGGAAAAAAAAAAAACCAACAAAACAAAAAAACAAAAAAGTGAAAAGAATACTGGGGATCTGTACAGGCAAAAGAAAAAAATTAGTTTTCTTACAACTGATGTATGTGGACCTAGCCTCAACCAACAGAGATCTTTCTTTTTAGAAGAGCTGTTATTCAAACTATGGATGGTAGCTATAATTCTTCACCTAAAACAGAAAGGCACTTTCCCTGCATCCATACAATCTAAGAAGAGTGGAGGTGCTGAAACCCTACACCAAGATAAATAAAACCAGGAAACCTGTCCAAAAATCTTTAGTATACTCAGTATTTGAAATAAATGTTGGACAGGGTGAGGGAAACAGCTTCATGGTTACTTTTAGGTGGGTTTGCATTTCAGCAGCCACAATGATTTGTCATTAATCCTTGCTCTCAAAAGCTGGCTCCTGAAATGAAAAGGTGTGTAGGCAGCACTCATCAAACCACGACATGGGAGACTGTGCTGTTCTGCTGTGGAAAAGGTCAGCTCTGCCATGAGTTGCTACATAAAACCTTGGCACTACATAGCTTTGATGTTGTTGGTGACAAAATGGTCTAAGCACATCAGGCAGAGTATAGGGAGAAGCAATGAGCTATACTAGAATGAGAAAAATAGTTAGGCATTCAGATAATTAGAAAGGATTTACCAAATGGCATTATGAAAGGGAAGTGAATTACAGATCAGTACTCCTTCCAGTATTAAGAAAATAACTGTTCTTGCATGCCCAAGGAGCCATTGAAATTGATTGCAGAAAGGGGCTTTTTATTCTGTTCTTGTATGCCTTTTTGATTCTTTTTTTTAAATTTAATTTTTTTTTTTAAATTTTGGTCAGGGATGGGGCTTGGGACAGGTAAAAACTGCAAGGAGTATTTGAAAGGGGCTTTAAATAAAAGGGAATATATTGTTTTCCTATTTTCCTATCTTCCATTACTCAATCATCAAATTATTCTTCTTATACGTCTCCACAAAGAGAAGAACAAGAAAATTACATTGTCTGCAATCAGCTCTCTGATTTTTAATTTGAAAACTTCCAGATGAAAATTTAAAAGAGAAAATCCCCCTACTATTTTAATCAGCCCGTGTGAAAGAAACCTCCCAGAAATTAACCTCCATGAGAGCAGACTTCAGCTGATCTTCTTCCATTGTGATTGCAAGAAAATGCACTTGGAATGACTGAACAGCCTTGCTGTGAATAAAACAACCTAAAGCCAGCAGTGTGCCCTTGTGGTGAAGGCAGCCAAGCACATCCTGGGCTCTCTTGCAGGTCCAGGGCACTGAAAATTTTCTGCTCAGTTCTCTGAGTCTGTGACTCAATGTGTTTATCGACAGCCTCTACTAATGCTGACAGTAATATGCAGACAAATTTTAAAAAATGTTCCTTTCTTCACCTCTAATGTTGATGCACCCTTTTAATGTTATTTTAACTCATACTTCCTAGATACCTCCCAAGAGAATTAAGAGCAAGGACGTTTTACTCTGAGAGTTACATGGGCTGTGGAGAGTGCTATGTGGGGATTTTTGTGAAGTTTATACCATTCAACTGTGAACTCTCTGTCCTGGATATCAGTACCAAGAGCCTGACAAGGAGCCTAGCAAGGACTGCTGAATCAGTGTTCAGTGCTGAGACAAAACATGCTGTACCTGGGCTACTGGAAATCTTGTTACTCCACATTTTAGTTATAAATAATTATTTTCTAAACACATTGGAGACTTTCTAGTCTTGATATACTGCTGTATATGGCATTTCTGCATTATCCTTTTATTTCAGGCAAGAAGTTTCTCCATCTGTGTCAATCTTGAGGATATATTTAGCAAATTGTGGTTTTGTTTATTATTTGGGTGCCTGCTGCTGTGTAACCAGCAACACAGACCGACCAAAGAAGTTCCACAGAACTTTATATTGTGTTCAACTCAAATCTTTCATTTTAATTAATCTGTACACAAGCATTATGCAACTTTAATAACACCCATTTTCTATATGGTCCAGAGAGAAGCTCAGAAAAGCTGAGAGCATTGCAACATATGGTAAATTTACACTGTACTAAAATAATTGCTAGTGAGATATGTAAGGCAAACATACCAGAGTACCTCAGGGAAATAAGCTGCATTTTTGTGCACAACCCACTCAGGATGGGTTAATGGATGTGCTTTCACATAAAGGAAGTGATTGCTCTATGTTTACAGTAAGTAAAAGTAATAATCTTGACCAGACAGCCTGTAAACTAGTCTTGGGGAAAGATGAAATGAAAATCACAACTCCTTAACAGATTTAAAGCTCTGATTTCATATTTTGCTACCTGGGCCACTGCAGCATGCCTTCTTGCTTGATTACATCTGACAATGACCCTTCCTGGGAGAAGAAAACCTTTACAACAGGCAGATAGAACTTGGAATCCTAAACAGAAAAAAAACTACAGGCAAAAAAAAAAAGTCCTAAGGCATACAACACTACCTAAGGCATAACACTCTGAAATGACAAGGCAGAAGGACTTGTGCCAATCATGTTTAAGAAAGAAAAGCAGCAATGTGCAGTGCAGCCTTCTGGCACCAGGAAATCCAGATGGTAAACAGAAAAGGTATCTCATTTTTGCACAACTGCCCCATGCACAGCAATGTTTTATTAATATTTCTCATTACCTTTCTGGTTATCTAATTTTGATTTTCACTGTCAAAGACAAAACACAGAAAATACCAGCAAGATTTTTTTTTTAACAGGTGGTTAAACTTTGCACAAGTGAGATTTTTTTTAATCTGTCCAAATTGATTAGAAGGCATCAATAAAAAATGTTTTGAAAACCTCAAATGAAGATTCTATAGAAAAAAGGACGATTTTCAGGTTGTAAAAAAAACCTGTCCAAAGCAAGAATAAATGAAAAAGCAAAGCAAAAAACCCAAACACCTCATTCTGTTGCAAAGCCTAACCAAAAATAGTGATAGAATACAGAAGTGGTGCTATCAATGGTAAATTTAATGCCTGCTTTATGAGACTAAAGTAGCAGCCAAACATCATGAATAAAGATATGTTCTGCTATATCTGAAACCTTGTGAAAGCATACTGTCACCATGGCAACACTGTGGCATTTATAGCAACTGTTAGAGCTTAACAACCAGTGACGTTGCTCCTAAAAAAAAATAAAAATAAAATATATAAAAAATATATATATATTTACCGTACGTATATTAATAATTAGTGAGACCACTCAAACCTCATGAAGTTCCACAAGGCCAAGTGCTGGATCCTGCACATAGGCTGGGGCAACAAACACAGGCTGGGTGGAGAAGGGATGGAGAGCAGCCCTGAGGAGAAGGGCTTGTGGGGTGCTGGTGGATGAGAGGCTGGACATGCAGGTGGCTGCACCACTGGTTCTCCCACAGTAAAAACCAGAATTCACACCAAACAGAAAGAAGTGGGATAGGACTCACTGTGTTTCACAATTTTATTAGAAGTGGAGGATGCATTTTCTGCTGTAAAGTAGCACGAGATCACTTCAACATTCAAAACACAGATTCTGCTTTAGGACTGATTATAAGCCTTCTTTGTCTCTGCTGCCTTGAGAAAGACCTTCCACTCCTTACTGCTCCTTGAAAATGATGCAGATTTTTAAGGGCATGATGGGGATTGTTCACTGGTGTCCCAAGAGGGGAAAATAAAGAAATTGCTTTGGTGTCAGCTGCTTTTAGAGTGATGCTGACAAAAGGAGAGGAGCCACGGCAGCTTCACATGTTAATGCTGCTGAAACTTCACCAAACCTATCTATTAAAAGAATCCAAAACTCTGCACCAGAACTCCAGAAGCACTGGATGTGCAAGGTGGGAAACCAATAGCTTTATTTTAATGCAGATGACATCAGTGTGAATAGAACATTTGCCATAAGCACAGACATATGACTAAGCACATTTAAATAAACAAGGCTGGAAAAAAATTAGATTCTGTGTCACTACCACAATCCCAGTCTTGCTGTAGATCAAAGGTTTTTGTCTGCTTCCATGCAGTTTGTGGGGGTCTGTGGGCTGCTTTTCTGTGGTCATTGACATGGGAAAGTTTGTTGATTTTTGAACCAAATTTAATATAAATTCCTACCAAAGAATTTCCAGATCAGAGAAGAAGTTACAATTTCTTAGCTAGACTCCTTGAAGTTATCCCATGAGATCACAACTCATGTGGATAGGTGTAATACCTCTGTGTAGGACTCTAAATCTCAAAAAACCTTGTGTACCCATCCCAACAGGCTCAAAGATCAGGCAGCCACACATCAGGTACCTCCAGGCCTCCTTTGGGGGCTCTATGTGGTAAAATATCATTAATTCATGCTTCGTGGACCACTTTGTCAAAATTAAACATTACACATTGTCTCAGAGCTCACAGCAGATAGAACAAAAAATACAAACAAGACAATATTTAAATTCATCTTTCATTTAATTCAGGCAAAATCCTCTTTTTGGAAACATTCTTTAAAGTCCATTCATCCTCACAAACCCTATCTCTGGTTTCTGGCGAAGCAGTTTGCCTTGCTGACAGCTGCATGAGTTCTGCTGATGGGTTATTTTTCTCTCCCAGTCAGCTGTTACTGATGGATCCTTCCTTTCAAAGAGAGCTCAGATCCTGCCAGTTGTGTGGCAAGGGTGGGTGCATTTCCCTGAAGGTCCAACACATACCCATCAGTAATCCCTGCGTGGTTCTGGCCGGGAGCTGTGGATTTCTGTGTGTCATTCACGACACGTAAGCTGCTTTAGAGTCAGCTCATGTCCATACAAGTTGCACCCAAAGCTCTCGTTGTATGTGTAAGATAGAGAAGAATCAAATTGCTCTCTCTGCAGGAGAGAAATCTGGCACCACAGGTCAAGGTTCTAGTGAGGAGACCTGAGAACAAGACAATGCCACAAAACTACCAAAAAAGTGAGAAGCGGAGGAGGATGGCATCATAAATCCACCAAACAAGGAGATAAAGCAGGAACAAGCAGTTGATAAGGCTAAACAAGGATTTGAGTTGAACTTTTGTGCTAACCTATAGACATTGGCACAGCAAAGTTCACACCCATTGGCTGTAGATGCTCCTAAATCACATAATCCCCTTCCCCACAGAGCAGGAGGGGGTAAAACCAGTGATATTTAAATGAAGGTGAGAAAATATTTAGCTAATGAATGTAGTTTAATATTGTTTTCTTCAGGGGAGATGTTGATCTGTCACTATTTGAAGGGTGTAAAAGTGGGGAGCTGGCATGCAGAGAGGGTGCTGCTCTGTGGATTTACCTCAGCACCCATCTCTGTGCAGGGAGTAAGGGAATATTTATTCTTCATCTATGTGTTATCTATCTATCTATCTATCTATCTATCTATCTATCTATCTATCTATCTATCTATCTATCTATCCATCTATGTATGTACTTATCTTCTTGCACTCTGGGTACAACCCTTATTTGGGACAACACTGACTGCAGTACAGAAGCAGCATCAGGGCTGTTCTCACACACACCCCCTAGACATCACTGAGAACAGAATCCCATCTCAGCTCCCTGCTGTTAGTCCAGCACTTTCATTTAAAGGTCATGCCTGAGATATAAAACTCTTGAAATCCTCACTGGAGTAAAAGAGCTTTGCTCCCTGGTGTCTTCCAATAAAGAGTTTTAGCCTGTCCTTATTTGGCCTTATCTCTCCACTGTGAGTAACCCTTTCACTTAAACTCCTTGTACTGATGCAGAAAAAACTAACATAAATGTGGTATTTTCAAAAATATTTTCATAAAAAAATGGCACACATTCCCTCCAATTCTACAGCATATATAGTACGTTTGCTTTAATTACATCAAGAAATTTTAATTCCAAAAATAATTTTTAAAGGGTGCTCAGGATTTTCTACAGAAACTGATAGAATAAACAAAAGCCCATAGCAGAGTGATGCAGAACTGCCTGAGCACAACTGCATTAGCACATGAGCCCTCCTTTTCCAATCTCATTAATATTTCAGTCTTTCCAGAGCAAATACATATCCTTGTGGGACATAATGATGTGCTAGACTCTTCTGAGGGATGGAATAATAATCTTTCAATTCAAAATCTGGTCTGGTTTCTCAAGAGGAGAAAAGAGAAAGTGAGGTGTCACAAGACTGAATCACCATCATGTTTTTAGAAAGCTTCTGCTAGACTTTGAGAGTGTGATGGAAAAATTCTCTGCTGCAGTGGGGGAACTGGTGGGAATTTCCTATCTTTGCTACAGACAATTTAGCAATATGCACAGACACGCTGACTTAAAGTGACTGCCTGGCAGTATTGAATTACCTTTAATAGACTGCCTTATCCCAGTGGTTTACAAAAATATCTCCTCAGGATGCTTCCAAACATACCAGAGATGCTGGCCAGCCAAGTTCTCCAAAATAGTCCTCAGTTAGCAACTTCCAAACTCCACACAAGAATCAAATTGCTTCTCTTGAACACTGTTCTGCATTTCCTTGATCAGAGTCATCACCTCCCCCTGTGGGGTGCAATTATAAGGAAACGTCTTTCTCTTTTACAAGAAAATAAGATTTATGGAGCCTGCAAATAAACAGAACCTGACACAGGAGAGAAATCCCAGACGAGTAGGAGAAATGCTGTTACTGCTCCTTCATAAATATTGTCAACACATGGCTTTAGGTGGCATTTAGTATGCCAACAGCAACATTTCTTGTACACCACACTGTCACTACCTTTGGGAAATTATCTGAAAGCTTTAGTTTGCTATGCCCCGGCACAGATAGATATGCAGCATGAGGCTATGGCTTCTGGAGAAGGTGGCTGTGTTCTTGTCCCCTCCTGCCCAGGTGACCTCCTGCCAAATGTTATCACTCCTACAGCGAGCTGTGCTCGGATTTCAATGGTGACAAGTCATAGCCCAGCAGTCCTTTATGCGAGCTCACCAGGGAGCTCTGTTTGGGGCTCTGGTTGCCCTGCTGTGAGCTGTGATAGCCATCGTTCAGAGCCACCTCTCCTTTCACTGCCTCTGCTACAAATAGCGGCAACCTTTACCCGATGGATGGGAAAGGGAAATAAATAACTCCAAGTGTCACAGCTAGAGCCAGAGCCTCATCTCGGGTGAGTCAGCACAGCCCCAGCTGTACCAGCTACACGGCTGGCTTTGTTTCTTCCCTTGCGGGCTGCCGGCCAAATCACAAAGGAGAACCTTCCAACTGCTTGGCATTATTAGAGCACAAGCGAAACAGCTACATCCAAAACTTTGCCTGAAAACAGGCAGCATGTTCCTTCCCTCCCCACTCCATGGTGTTTAAGAAGCCTGGCATCACTGGGAACTTTTTCAAGACCCATCTGTGTGCAGGAGTATGGTCTTTTCCCTCCTGGCAGGACAAGAGATGCTGTTACTGCTACAGTGTTCCAATGCTGCTCTACAACACTTGTAAATATCCACTTGGACTACAAGTAGGTCCACTAAATTTTAAGCAATCTTTAAAACCTTTCTTTCCCTGATTGGTCCTGCAGACAGGTTTTTGTTTACATTGACTCCCAGGAATGGCTCTTCCTTGTACAAATGCTTTCAAGGACATTTATTTGTGGATTCTTAGCACCAATGTTTCAGCCATATAAACCAAATAAACAGGCTGAGTGAATGCTGGAAAGACAGGGTTTGAAACACGTGCAAGGCTGAAATTCATTTGCATATGCTGTTGCAAGAACAAAGCAAAAAATACCTTAGTAGTAATCAGTTTGGGCAGAAAAAGACAAAGATAGGCCAAAATAATTGCATAATTTATTTGCAACAAAGATTACAGTGATTTGCTAATACTAATCACTGCTTAATGCTAAGAAATAGCATCTTATTGAATATGTAGGAAAATGGAGGACTTTTTTCTGGAAGTTTTTTAGATCTTTCAATCTTATGGAATGGGACACTTCCTCACTTTTATTTGGATATAGAGTAAGAAGAGCCTTGTGGAGCTTGAAAAGCTGGATTATACCTTACTCTACAGAGTTTTGTTAGTGTAAAAATGCTGTGCAAGAGATTATGTGCTCTAGTGTCTCAGCTTTTTGTAAGAGATCACATACAGTACATATTGTTCCAATGCATTCTGAAGAGTTCTGCTAATACAAACGTTATGCTTTTCACAGTAAGAATATTCTCTAATCTACTTTCAAGAACTTAATTTGTTTTTTTTGATTTAGTTGAAATAATTTTGTGCGTATTTGTACATTGCAATTCCTGCAATATTTGGAAAAATGTGAAACAGAAACAAAATAATGAGACATCCTGGGATATTTCTTTCTCAGGGTGCTAAATAAACCTCCATAATTTTAGTCCTTAAGCAAAAGCACTGCTGCAGGATGGATGAACTGCAGCTGATCTTCCTCTAAGCTTGGGGGGAGAGGCTTGAAAAGCAAATGTAGCTGTGGTTTCATTCACAATGACCAAAAAATGTTTGGATGTGGGATGGACCAGGATCTGCTTCAGGCTGACAAAATTCATGTGCCCCCCACGATGGAAGGCAGCAGCCACTCAGTGCCTGTAGCACTGCAGCATTTTTCCAGAGGCATAAATAACTTGTGTTTGAAATGAAAAAAGATTTTGGAAGGAAGCCTGAAGTAAGTCCAGTAGTTCAAGGTCAAACATTTCCTCTTCTAACTTAAAACTAGAGTCAGGCTTACATACACGGTTAGCAAGAAAATATTTTTTGTATCATCAGATTTGCCACATCAAGAGAATTGCCAGGATTTGGGCTTCAACTCAGCTGTTTCTAGACAGCAGAGCATATGCTGTGCTACTGCCTGCCTGGCATGTCTGCTCCCTAAAATGTCTGTCTGGGTGTCTGCCCACCTTTACTTTCTCCTCCCTTGCACATTGGATCTTTCTTCCAAAGAAAGGAGGGAAGGAGGCACTGCTGGATGCCACAGACAGTCTAGGGCCTGGCCACTGGCACCCCTGAAATTACCTGCAAAGTATTCCCAGGAAAAGAAATGCCTCAAAAGTGGTCAAAGAACAGCGCTGTGTCAGCTGAACATTGTGTTAGTGGTGGGAGGAAGGAAAAGAAATAGAACACAAAGCAGCATGAAGCTTGGACAGGTGAAACATTCACAGGATTACAACCACTCTTCCATGGGAACGAGGTCAGGAAAGATTTATAAACCTCAGTAACAAAAATGTCTCAGCCACCAACTGATGAAATTACAGAGGACTGACTAATAGAAGGAGATATAACTTTAGGAATAACCAGTTTAATGAAACTTTTTGTTTGTTTTGGTTTTTTGGGTTTTTTTTTGCTTTGTTTTGTTATCCTGAGGAGTTAGTCACCTGGTGAAGAAAATACAGATTTCTGGTGATAAATAACATAGCTAATAAAAAAGAAGAAAGATATAAGCTGAGACAGTGTACAACTGTGGTCAAAGCTGGTGATGGCCAATTCTAAAATACTCTTGTGTTCTGGCTACAGGAAGCTTTTCAGCACACACATTATGTCATAGCCTTTAATGTTATTTAAACATTATACACACATCATACACAATTAAAAGTCTTTCCTAAAGCTGCAATCACACAAGACAGTTTCTGTGCTTGCTTTCACAGACTAAGCTGTTTCAGAAAAGGTTTTCCTGGCCTTTTTTTTCTAGGCATTATCTGAATGCAGTTAACAACCATGGGAGAAAAGCGCAGCACATGGAAAATGTGTGAGTGCCAGGAAAGATCAGCTTTTGATACACTGGTTTTAAACGGCAAAACTTAGAATAGACAATGTTTTATTCACAATACCTTTCCAGTTTTGAAGAAGCCTGATTTTAAAAAGATAAAAGTAGTTAATGACTCAGTGATAAGCACATGCAGTCCGTTATTTTCCTTTTGAGATCAGGCTAAACACCTAAAGGGGGATAATACCTATTCATGCTTGTGTATCACTCCACCCATGTTGCTGCAATACACCACTCATTTCTCTGAGGCACAGAAGCTCTGGAGCGGACCTTCAGCTGCCATAAATTGCCTCACTATAATCAGAGGTGCACACAGTTAAGCAATGGTGAGATTTTGGTAACACAAGAAACTGTGGAAGGCATCCAGGCCAAAATGTGACACACACGATGTTGTGTGCATGAATTCAAAGCAAATATTTTAACTAGAAACATTAACAATGGAGTGGCAGCACCTATTTATTGCTGTTTCTTAAGACAGGGCATTCACTGCACAATGTTCTTGTGTAAATTATATGCAAGAAATTTCTGGAAGAAGCAAGTACAAAGGAGAAATGTGATCAGCAGAAAATCATTTGAAGTGCAGGGGCCTGCAGTCTTGCGGAGTAGACTCAAATATCCTGCTACTGCAGGTATTTATATAGTTCTGCAGATATTACAACCACTTACACTTTTTGGCATTTCACAATCTGGTGGATAAAAATTACAATTACACAATAAAACATCCAAGAGGATGTTCTCTCTCTTTTATGTTAACTCGTGGGGACTTCTTTTGCCCTTCTCTTTCACCTGAGATGGACTGGAGGGATCTGTCCAGTCCCATGACATTGCTGGGTGCTCCACAACACAATCCTGATATGCAGGTATCCTATATGAGTGGAGCAATTGGTTTTCCATTATGAAATATCTCATGGAATGTAGCAAGCACACAGCTGTGCCAAGACCATGTGCATGATTTTCCTATACCACCCATACTAGTTTCACTGATTACTCACTTCCTTAGCTACAAAAACACATGGCAAGTTTCTTCAGGCTCAAACATCTGTACACAAACTATTTGGGCAAAGATGTTTCCATTCACTCACACCTCAGTTGCTGTGACTGACATTTAAGCCTACCTTAACCAAACAGAACTTGATTACAGAAAACATCAGACTAACAAATTGAATTACATTCCTCCATAATGTTTCCTGTACTGTAGTTTGCTGCACAGTCTAAATGGATACACCAGCACTGCCCTTTTCACCTATGCTTCATCCTTTTCTTCTTGAAAATTTGATATCAGGCTGAAATTGCCCTCCTCCTGCAGGCACATATTCCCCTTTTTTGAACAGTTTTTAAAGGCAGATCTCTGTGTGCAAAAAGAGCCTCTTGTTAAAGGAAGTTGATGGCTTTAATTTCAACAATAAAACAGTTCTAGAAATGGATCTGTTCTTTTTTTGGCAGACCCTCCTCAATACCATTTGACTTAATGCACTGTGGAATGTTTAAAATGGAAACTCCCCTTTAGCGTGTAAATGTGCACACAAAATATTTTGGATTCATCTAAATAAGGTGTGTGAGTAGACTTATATATAAAAAGAGTCAAAGTTTTCTTAAACGCTTGAATTACTCAAAAACTCATTTGCTAAAGAGCTTGCCACCTTTCTGAAATACCTCCTGTGAAGATCTGGATAGGAGAATCTGTGAAAATTCAATATATTTGCAGCACTGGAATCTGTGCAATTGTTAGAAATGTGCACCCCACAGGCTGGTTTTCTTCCTCTGTGTACTCTTCTTTTCAAAACAGGGTGTGCAGATACAACAGACACCAGCGCTGCAACCCTTCTCCACAGCAAGTACCTTAAATGTGTACTCATAATAACATAACCAAAAATGCTAAATCTTCTAGAGGCACCAACATGGCTGACATCCAGATTAATCAGCAAGTTGAAAACTTGTTATCTTACCACCCATAAATCCACAACAAAACAATCTTTGTAGCTGAAAATTTCAATAAATGGGTTTTATACTATGCTTTTTGGTATCAGTGAAAGATGAACTGTAATATACTTCCCATAAGATAAGCAGGGAATACACAACAAGATAGTCAGTACACATTAATTTAATTATTGCTATTTTTAAGATTGATGTCAGTATTTATTATAGGACATAATAGACAGTTCTAGCTTCATTAAATAAATGACGAAAATTAGACAACTTCTGTGAAACAGATACCTTCATCTATTTGTGAAGGAACCATTTCGCACAGCAGCTAGAGGTAGTTACAATAATCTTTGTGTCCATTCTTCTGCACTTGTATTTCTAAGCATAAATAATCAAGGACTGTCATAGGAATGGTGAATACACAACTTAAAAATCTGCATTTTTAAGGCTTAGAATTTTGCACAAAGAAAGCCCCGCAAACACAACTGAAAATGCTATTTATGTGTAAGAAGCAATTAACTCACAGTGCTGTCGCTATGTTAAAGCAAGGCTATAATTTCAGCCCTGCAGCTTTGCAGTGGATCCTGCCTGGCTGAGTACAGCAGCCACCCTGCAGACTGCCTGAAACACTCTTCAGCAGAATGTTAATATTCAAAGGTGTACCAGAAATCCTCAAAACCTACCAACAAAGAAAAAATGAAAAAATCCACGGACTATTCTCATATCTCTGCAAAGTCAGAGCAAAAAATTTGCTTCTCTCTTCTACTCTATTGATTGTTGCCAGTAATTTGTCTGTTTAACTGCAATTACCAATCAGTCATTCTGAATACTGACGAAAATTTATGGTCTTCAGACTAATTCCCCAACCCCTTACCTAAAAATACAGTGGATGATATGGATGCCAGTGGTGTACTTTATTCAGAAAATAATCTGACCATGCAATGAGAGAGGTATAGTCAGTAAAATTTGCTGCATAACCTCTGAATTTCTCTCAGGTGTTTTGCCCTGGGATCTTTACTTGTTTCCATGTCCTAAAACTGCCCTTGATCTAGCTGCTTTTTATTTTGAAGGGAAATTACATTACTAAAGCAAAAAGGTCCCTGTTTTCCTTTCCCATGAGAAAAATGAAGTCAGTTTTAGAATGTCAGTCACATAGACTGATTAAAAAATATTAGGGGTTTTTGTTTGTTTGTTTCTTTAAACTACTTAAAAGGAGACAAATAGGTATATTCTCACACAGAGACCCCAAACCATTTTAGGTTGGTCATTTATTTTGTCTTACAGGAAAGTTCAGTTTTCATATATTCCGGATTTTCACGGACCAGAGAAAGAATATGGGATTTTATTGTTTTCTCATATTTCTTTCAGATTTCTCCTATGGACAATAGGTTTGAAGCTTACCAAAACTATCCTCCTTTTTTACTGACCCATGAGGATTTTCCCGTGGAGGCATCTTTTATTTTTAAACATTAACTCTGTCAGCTGCACTGTGGTTGTCAGGGTCAACCTTGCGGAGCGTGGGACCGCGGTTCTGTGCACGTAACAGGACAAACTGTGCTTGCAGAGATGATGCTGCAACCCAGGTCACCACAGGGCAGAGATGGTCATTCTGTGGACACCCGTGGGCACTTTATGGGTGGTCTGCCTTGGCACCATTCACCACCTGGCTTCTGGTGCTTTGCATGATGCCTTAAGATTGTAGCTTTTATATTTTTCAAATCCTGTACTGCATTACTGTATAACTGTGAACTCCATGTAAGGTGTTAGTAAGCTCTGTTTGCATTATGGTCAGACATAACCATCCTTCTGGGCCTGAGAACCAAGGACACCCTCTGCCTCAGGCCCTAAAAAATATAAGCAAAAGGGAATCAAAAAGGAGCAAACTGGAGATATATGACTTCATTACCTGAAGCTGTAATTGGAGAATTAACCCCCATATGTAAATAGACCAAACTTATATCTGTCTGAAAAACTTGTGACCACTGTCTACCTTGGGTGTAGCCCCTGGGAGGCTTTTGACTGACCAAGGTGTATCTACTGAAGTCCTTTAATAAATACCCACTTTATTCTCTTAACTCTGCCTAGCCTCTGGTCTAGGTAGCCACTCCAAGGCATCCATACACAAATATAAACAAGGAGGAAAGCACCTCCTCCTGCTGTCACATAGCAACCTCCATCCACACCTCCCTCAGAACCTTGTCCTTTGCAGGCAGCCAGAGCTACCCAGGGACATAGGCCTGGCACACTCTGGGTGAATGTGACCATTATTTCAGCTGCCTGCAGCCTCTGTCTCTTTGCAGAGCATTTACACGAGAACACACCTCTGTAAAATCACAAGGCCGTCTGCTTTATGAACCCATCAATCTCACACCATGGTGTGTCTCTGCAGGAAAATGTTTCAGAAAAGAATTTTTCAGCTCCTTGTTCTCCGTCCTCAGGATCTGTTGCTCTAGGTGAGCTTGAAGCAGCTTCTGGAAGGATAATTCACAAGGTTTAGAAACCCCTCCTTGTCTGGAAGATTCATGACAAGACTTGACAAAAGATGCTGAACTGCATTCCCAGAAGATTTCTGGCATGGAAGTTTCATAATATTGGACAGAAGCTTTATGTTTTGCCTTTTAAGTATTCTCAGATCACACAAGGTGTTACAGACTCAGTAACACATTTCTGCAGCACTGCTGCTCTGTGATCCAGGCAAGCTGGTGTTCTTCCTGGGAGTACCTTTTTGTCAGGAAGAAACTTGTCATCACACACTTCCCTTTAAACAATCCTCATTGTCAAAAATATTGCTATCCACTCAGCTCTAAGAAACCAAAGTCTGCAAAAAAAACAAGGAATGATTAATCTCTTAGAGGAAAACTGTCATGTAACAGTGAGAATCTAAAAATCCATAAATCCTATAAATGAAGGAATTCCCAATGAAGGGAGGTTTGTTCATATCACTTTATAAGCATTTTATATTAAGTAACTATTGGATATTTTTCTTTTCAAATGAGCCAGAAATAATCCCAGGAGCCATTTTATGAACATATAAAAGCTGGATGCTGCTGCCACACCCTGAGCTGGACCTCAGAGGAGGCAGTGCTTCTTCTAGGACCTGGTCCCAGTAAGGTTAAAGCAGGAGCCAGGAAATAAGAAGTAAAATCCCTGAGGTGCCTCTGACCAAGCTGTCAGAGAGGGGAGTCAGAAAAACAGTCTTGTGAGTTCCAGCAGTCATTAGCCAAGGAGGGTTTGGAATTTCAGGGTTATGTTCATATGGTCCCCTTAATGTTGCTTTGGGCATCTAAAATTTTTGGGTGTGACTTTTGGGTTTCACAGGTGCTACAGGATCAGTTCTAGTAGGGTTGGCAGTGAGTGCATCATATGCTGGCTTCCACCCCCAGAGATGGCAAACTCTAAGACACTTACTTGATTTGAAAATATTATGCTGCACAGATGCCTCTGAATGAAAATAATGTTAAATTATTCAATAAATACCATAAAACATTGGAATTTCAGGTAATTTCCTACAGCACTGGTAATGGGGTGAGTTTTCATCTCCAGGTATTCAACAGAAAAGTTCTTTTAGTGCCCTTCAAAGAAAGCTTTTTTCTGAGCCAATGTCATTAAAATATTTTCCATAGCCTTGACCTGCTTTGCTATAAAGCTGTGTCTTAACCTTGTTGAAAATGGAGACTTGAAGATAATTATGTTTAACATTTAGATGTGCTTCAGTTCTAAATTCTACATCCATTTCAAATAGTGTAAATAAAGGCAGCCTTTCGGGGGGGAAAAAATCCAACTAAAAACCAACTAATTTTGATTAAAAGCCATAACTGCAATACTGAGAAATTTACTGCTACTCAAGAGATGCTCCTGCCAGATTGTTAGTGTGATTCTATTTTTATCTGCCCACAGAATCTGTGACTTACATTTACACAAGCAGAGCACGCAGCAGTGTGCCCCACACACTCTGTACCAGATGTCCCTCTTGCAGGTCCTCTGACACCTCACTCACTCAGAGGGTAAAGGACCATGCAAACCTGTTTATTTTTTTCCTGCAAAATTTCTTCTCACTGATACGTTTCCTGTTTTGGGAATGTTTCCTTTGGCAGGGTGGTGGAGGTACATTAAATATCTCCCTTAACATGAACCATTCTAAATGTAATTTGGACATTATCTGAGGGTAATAAGCAAGCAGTAGGACTCCTAACTTCTCATTTCTAGAACTATCTGGAGCACACCTGGCTCCCCTGTGGTAAACTCAGAAGAAATCCTTGACATGGCACAACCTGTTTCCCTGCCTTGTCTATTCAGCACACTTCTACACTGGAATTTCATCCCTGTGACCCAGATATCAGCCAGCATTTTCCACAACATTTGCTTGAGCTCTCCTTCATATGTTCAGTTTGCCAGCTTAATAATTTTTTTTTTAATTTTTATTTTCTTGTGGGACCATGTAAAAAAAATAGAGCATCTCTAAAGGATGGGTCAGCCAGGACAGGAAATATGTACCTCTGCCAAGGCAAAGTGAGAAGGAGATAATATTGGGGAGGTTAAAAATGAAGTTTAGAAATCTTGTTCAGAAATCTGAAGGAACAGTCGTACCATAAATATGGTTTAGTTTGGAGGCTATAGCTTCCCTTCTCTCCTGATCTGACATAAGTGATTATCTCACTTTTGCATCCACTGCTGTAACTTTGCCTCAGCCTGTGCACAAAGCAGAGAGCCTGGAATCCTGACTTGGCCACAGAAAGAGATTTTGTTTTGCACTCAGTGTAAATATAATTCATAATCTGATGGTCAACGCTGACATGTGTTTATACAATCTCGACCTAAGGAGACTCCTAAAACCTGGCTAAGAACAAGGTGAAAACGGCAAATGTTAGGCCAGAGAAGGCTGTTTTGTCTGTCTGCAGAAGGAAGGGAGAAAAACAAATAAGGATAAGTTGTGGGATGACAACATCTCTGGAGGGATCTAAACCATCAGTATGATACAGGCAGCTTTAAATCATTTTAACACAGAGGTGGCATTGGGTGCAGAAGTAGCATTTGCAAATTATCTGGCACTCACTGATTTATTTTTCCTTTGTTTGTACTCTTTAGCGTGCACTGTGACAATACCAAAAACATCCTTAACATCATTTACGTAACTCATCATAAAAGCTAAGATTTCTAAGTTAATTTGCCTTCTCCATAGTTTCCTCTACTTCCCAATTTTGCCTCAATACAGCCTGAATATGAAACCTAGCATAACATCACAGCAATTCTGCTGCCAAAAATAGAAAGGTTTGTAACAGGTTCTGCTTCTCTTCTTTCAGCTGGTTTATGCAGGCAGCTGGGTAAAATTTGGGTGGTGTGTGCAAGTAAGAGATTACTAGGTATCTGATGGCTGGCAGCTCCAGGAAAACACTGATTTAAACATACACTTTGCCTGGACACAGCAGAATAAGAGTGTGCAGATAGATCAATCTTTAATCCATAGGCTTACTGCTAATTAAACAAGGAATGTGCAATTTTATTGCTATATTTCTACAGACTGAAGGAGGATGTCTTCCAAAGGGCATTATACAGGAATTGTGATTTGGCCTGATGTAGTTCAGTAATGTCAGCCAAGACACCTTTTATGTCCAACTCTCATTAAAATAACCCAAGAATAACATCACTGAACAGATTTTAGTAAGAAATTATAGCCACTACGTAATTCACATTAGTTAGCTTGCCTTAAAAGTCATCTTGAAATAACACAAAGGCCTTTGGACTAATGAGGTTGAAGAGACATGTGAAAGCTTAATGAGCAGGCTGCTGGCTTTCCTGCAGTTTGATTTTGCCCTGATTTTCAATAACTTTGCAGAGCTGAGAGCTGCTGCTGAGCAGTGAGACAGGATGGTTTCAGCAGAAAGGTTGGCTGTGGCAGTGCCACAGTCGCTGACCTTTGGGGCAGTTTGGAATGATGAGTATGTTTTTCCCTTTCAAGAGTCCTGCTTCCTTTACAGAAAACTGCCCCTTCTCACAATGATGTCATCCTTTGAGAGTGTGTCATGAAAGGAAGAGGTAGCTCCCTTAAATAAACCCATACAGGAACATTTCTGTACAATGTGCTGCAGAATGCCAGACGAGAAAGCTGATAATGCCCAAGTGATTCTTATCCACTGTTTTGATTAAACTGAGTCCTTAAAGAAATGAATGTCATCCTGCTGGCTAACCCAGAGATGCCAAATGTGGCAGTGCTTTCTCAGAGAAACCCACGGAAATTCCACGATGAATGTTTTACACACCCAGGAATGCAACAGCTCACACTGACACAGCCAAATTCGGACTTTTCCCCCCACAGTTAGCTGTTGTCACTAATCTAATGTCATACACTGCATTTGGAGCAGAAAATAACTGAATACAATATAAGGTGATTTAGGAAAATGCTCATAAAAGCAGTTATTATGTGTAAAGAACACTACCTGAACAAAGGCTGTGAACATTTCAACTGGGAGCATAAAGATTTAACGTGACAAAAGATCATTTATGCAATTCTCTTCTAATAGACTAGTAACTAGCATATCTTAATGCTAATCGTTTAATGTCCTGACTCATGGAATTTATAATTCTCCAAAAGTAAAATTAGTGTCCTTAATTAAAGCTAAAAGCATGTGAGCCCACATAAGGAAACACACACAGTCAGAGCTATTTACTACTGCAGCTAATTTACATTCAAGATAAGCTCACATTTTCCATGACTGGGGAAACTGATTTAATTCTGTTTTAAAAGGTAGTAACAAATGTAATGGCTTTTCTTTGGGAGGTCCACAACACACTAATTAAGATAAATCTGAAGGATTCTGTACTAAAGGGACCATGCTCTTGAACTGTGACAAAGAAGGGAAAAGTATGGTACATTGAAAAAAGATATTTCAAAAGCAACAAAGCTTCACTGTATACTACTACATTTTTCCATGTTAAAATATCTTTTCTTTACTAATAGAAATACACTAAAAACTTGTAACTATTAACTTGAATCATATTACAACTGCTAATCGGTCAATAAGGTCCATCTACATTCCTATTTTGAAAAGCAATTGGTTAATACAGCCCTCACTTTCTTTAGCCTGATATTTCAAAAATCAGCAATTATCTCAAATTACACAATCTCTTCTGCCATTTCCCTTTGCTTTGAAACATTAATGCAAAACCAGCAAACCAGTAAACAGAACCTAAACTACTGTACAATGATTTTAGACAAGCAGCAGTGAGAAGTTCTGTTGCCTTGCCATTCCGTACTCCAACTTCCTCCAGATTGTCCAAATCTTGGTACTTCCACCAAGGAACCCAAGACCTTTTCTGCTGGAAAAATCTGCAGCCATCCATCTCCCTGCTTCTTGCTCTGAGAGAGGTTTTTCACAGTCCAACAAAGTCAGTATGTGGGACAAAAAGTGGTGAACTCACTCCCACCCAACCTTGCAGCTCCAAAGGTTGCCACCACTCCCTTTGCATTAGACACAGCTGTTGTGCAACTGCAGCATAAATCAGGTGTGGAAAATTCACCAGAGGAATTAAAAATGAAGCAAAACAAAGACATTACCATCAGACCAGTTAGCATCTCGAGAGATGGGTACAGAGGAGGGAAACTGAAGACAGAGGAGCAGGGCTGCCTCTTCCTGCAGCAGCTGATTATTAAATTGGCTTTAGGCTGCAGATTGAAAGTGCATCCTAAGCCTTGGTGCAGAGGCTGGGGAGGAAAATGGTAATTTTCTTCTTAAAAAAACCTCTTCTTTGAAACTAAGTCACCTCTTCTTAGAAAAGAAGAGGTTAGAAGAGAGGGGAGGACCCATGGGTGTGGCACAGCTGTGGGTACCACACCTGCAGCAGGACAGGAGCAGACCCGGGGTAAAAAGGAGCAGAGGGACACAGTGATTTCAACAGTCTGTGGGCGTGGAGAGAGGGGAAAAGCAGCTGTGGGTGGGGATAGGGAGAAGCTGTAGGAAAAAAGGCTGAAGGCAGAGAAGACTTCGGGGACGGAGAATTGCAAAACCATGGTTTTATTTAAGTGCACATGAGAGCAAGAGAAAAGTGTGATGACTGGAAGGGAGGGGCAGAAGTTTCCTGCATATCAAAACACCTGGGAAGAAGCCACAAGAAAACACCAGCTCAGAGGATATGTGCATACTTGGAGACACAATTTAAGGTGTTAAGATTGTAATTATGCCATGAACCAAAGGCATCTCTGGTAAAGGAGCAGATTACTAATGACAAACTGCAAGAACCTCAGCCATCCATACCCACACTTCTCTACACTCTTTGTACACCCCCTGACACCACCAGTAGTCACCTTTCTTATGTTCTCACTGTGAGATCATGAGACAAAACTAGGGGAAAACTTCAGGGCCAGAATTTTGGGGGGTAGTTTATCTATCACATACTTGCAGGTTGAAAACTGTGATTGTAGTGTTTTTAAATTTAATGGGATAAAGCTAAAGCTTTAAATGGTTAGCCACTTTAATGGTTTAAGCACTTAAAGAAAATAAAAGGAATATCTACAGGTCTTCCTCGTGCTCTCTGTCCTTCTTAAATTATTTTAGTAAGAAATGGCAGCCATTTTATCCTGAAATAAGACCTAATTTTTTCACTGAGAGAACAATTGAACTCTTGAACAAACTCCCTGCATACATGGTGGGGTCTCCATCTCTGGGGGTTTTCAAGATGGGATTGGAATCAATGTGCTGGATAATCTCCTTGGTGCTGCTTTCCCACAAAAGGGATCTTCCAACCTGGGCTATCCTGTGATTCTATGACTCATTTGATATATATGATCAGTAATAATTTAAAAAGAGGAAAAAACACAGAGGAACAATAAGCATTGTTCTGGGAGATCTTGTTAAACATAGAGATGAAAAAATGTTTTCATTTCTCTTGAATTGTTCTGATTAATCTCAACTACCGGTTTTCAACCTCCTTCCAATATCTTGGTTCAGGAAAGGTACTGGGGTGATTTCTAACTGAAGATTGCAGCAATGAACACTGAAAATGCTACCAAATTAGGCTGTCATTGCTTTCATGAGCACAGTGTTATTTATCAATAAACCTTTCTGATGGTGTTAGATCTTAGTAGCCCTTAAGACTTTCTACATTATGAAACCACATTTCACACATTTCATGAAATGCATGTAAAACTAAGAAATAAAATAATATTGAAACATTTGTTAAATTTTAGAGAGAAGATGGCTTATAAGAACTGGACACTCCTCATTTTTGTTTCTCAGGCTTTTCAGTGGTATGACAGGTCTTTCCCCTGTTGTCTGCCTAGGTAACTTTGCTCTGGTTTGATGGGAGCTAATATTGATTCATTAACTCTAATTCACTCCTTTCTTGCTAGTCAAATATAAGACAAAAGAGATATTGTTCAAATCTTCATTAGACTTCAAATAGAGACTTCAGGCTTTTTAATTTAAAATAAAATATTAATTAGGGTATATTCTGCAGAGCAACACACAGAAAGCCAAAACTGCTGTTACCGCTGGTCAGAAAGTTTATTTAACATATCTAGTTTACCTTTTTCCTACTGACAGACAGTATTTGAAATACTTCCTTTTGAAGGGGTGACCAATAAAAATTCACAGCCTAGCAGTGCCTGGTGATTTGTCACAGCCTCTTCTCCTGTGCTCCCAGCACATGAAGGAACAGAGCTTCCCCCCTGCTCAGTTGACCTGCTCTGTCATCAGCCCTCCAAGGATTTGGCAATGGCTCATTCAAAACAACACACATACCTTGCTCTCTTCTTTCTCTCCATGCCCAGCCATTCTGGAAATCTGGATGCACAGCCCTCCCTGTCTCACCCTGCTGTCCCACCTCTCCTGCCACCTCAGAAGCCCCGCCTGGCATAGGTCCTGTCAGAAGCCATCACCCTCGGCAGGCTTTCAACAGTTGCTTCCAATTGCACCTGCTGTCAGCAGAGACACCTCAGCATTCACTTATCTGGGCATCTACCAAGGACCTGTGCCAAAGAGCTGCACTTGAATCACTTCTTTAAGTCACTCTGGCTTAATATAGAGCATCCAAACCTATCTGAAACAATTGATCAGTCCCGTGCTTGCCAGTGCTGCGTCCACACCTGAGAGGCACCGAGGGTGCCTGGAATGCAAAGGTGCTGGATTTTCAGCGAGGCAATGCCCTTACACCACAAGACACAGCCTTGCCTTGTCACTGCTGCAATAATATTAGGAACAGCTGCAAAATCAGACATTTCTCCCATTCATCCTGCTATGCCTCTTGCCTAAGTGTGTTTCATTTCAGAGAATTCTAAATGCTCACATGAATATTTTGGCTGAAATTTACTGTCTTCAGCGTTCACCTGGTTCTTCATCACAATTGAGGGTGCATATTATCACATTCTCTTTGATTTTTTCCAGTTCCAGTTCAGAAGAACCTGCTGTGCTTTTACACTTGAATGATTTCATTTTTCTGCACATCTTACCATAGTAAGCATAGAGGGGTTCTTCACCAAAAAAGAAAATACACTCTCTTTTGCTAGATATTTATAATAAGCTCTTAATGGTGCAAAAAATTCTCTGAGTTTGCTTTCACTTCAGAAAAATGTAGTCCCCTGCAGAGGATTTTGATTCTGCAGATATTCCATTTTCCAATGAAAGACATTTCTCTGAAAATTCTCAAAAAAGTTTCATATTAAACTACTAAAAATACCAAAGTGACGTCTTCTTTAAAACATAAAAATAGGGATGAAAATCTCATTGTCCCATTCACATCGTATTCTTGTCATTACAAACAAAACTTGAAATCGATGTTTTTTCAGTGAACTATTTGAAGCCAACATGAGTTTTTCCCAGGGCAAAACCAATTACATCAGAGTTACTCTGATAGATGTTTGTCTGACATCCAACAAAGAATGTTTCTCCTTCTCCTTGCCCTCCTTCTTCATTTTGTGAGATGGCTGTGTGTGTTTAGGTCCCAGTTGCCCTTAAATCCTGCCTTTTGATGGCCAGAATCTTCATTTTTCTCCAAATGGAAACTGAAGTTCTCACGTGGTCACAAGCCAGTAAGGAGCTGGCTTTTAAGTAAAACATCAAACAACCATAATTGAATTTCTGGAGCTGGCAGCACCGCCTGAACTTGCTGAGAAAGAAAAGCAGGCGAGTTTTTGAGTAGCTGGAGGCTCTCAAGTGGAGCTCTGACTCACACAGAGGGAAAACACACGACATTGTTTTGAGAGCTTCTCTGTGCACATTATTCTAACTTGGCAGTCCTGGGGCTCAGCTGGTTTTCAGAAGAGCAGTGTCATAAATCACTGTCATTTCTGTCCTTAGCCACCAAGAAAAACGGGCTCCATGTTGTGGGACTTCCTTCTGACACAGGTTTGTTTGGATATACTTTGAACTCCACGTCAAATACCCCTCATAGTACTAATAAATACTTCACAGAAACGAACAAGAACTGTGCACAAATGACCACAAATCACTAACTGGCTGACTGACTTTAAGGTGCAGTTGTAATGCTATGATGAAAAAGGCTGTGTCTTCCCTCCTAAAATATCTGTCAGACATTTGTGGATAGGTTCTCTGTTCTCCCAGTGTCCTTATGAGCAAAAGTAACAATTATAAAAGAAAATATTATTTTGAAAATGTATCATCCTTAAAGAAAATGCCATAGGTTCTTGGGAATTAGGGGAAAAAAACCCCAGTAAGGACTGGGCAGCATAAGACAAAGAGGTTGATGGGATGCAGATCCAGCAGGACATATGTTAACCTTCATCAGGTACCTGATAAAGCTGATTTTCCACATAAGCATATTGAATAAGCTAAAATACTATCAGAGGCTCAGGTGTGATCACAAATAGAACTGGAGACAGTAGCAAATGAGATATGGGCTTGAAGATGTGATGGAGAAAATGATGAGACTCAACTGCATCCAGGTTTGGATGCAGAAGGGAAGATGTGGAGCTGCGGGAGTGGGTCCAGAGAAGGCCACAAAGATGGGGCTGGAACCAGGCTGGGAGAGCTAGGGGTGTTCAGCTGAGAAGACTCAGAGCCCTTTCCAGGGCCTAAAGGGATTCCAGGGGAACTGGAGACAGACTTCTTTATAAGAAGATGTAGTAACAGCACAAGGGGGAAGTGTTTCCCAGTGCCAGAGGGCAGGGATGGATGGAATATTAGGAAAGAATTGTTCCCTGTGAGGGAGGTGAGTCCCTGGCACAGGGTGCCCAGAGAAGCTGTGGCTGTCCCTGGATCCCTGGAAGTATCCACGGCCAGGTTGGACACTGGGGCTTTGTCTTAGTTTGAAAGACAGGTGTCTGCTAAGAAAGACAGGAGCCTCTCTTGAAATGGCCCCCTCCCTCCAAATTATTGTAATTTTGAAATTAAGGGGCTCTCAGGCAAAGATGTGTTAATAAGAATAACAGTTCTTTACTAGGAAAATTTAAATAAATGTACAGTAATACAAAAGAAAAGAAAAGGAACCAAAACACTGACAGAGTCAGAATAGAACCTGACACCCCGCTAGTTAGGGTGGTGGTAGCAGTCCCATTAAATGGTGGCTGCATCCTCCTGGAGTGACATGTGGTTCTGTAGAAGCAGTGGTCCTGTTGAAGGGTACAGCTCTCCTCTGAAGGTCCAGTGATGATGCAGAAGGGTCTGGTTTTCGTCTGGGAATCCAGTGGGAAAAGGCTGCTCTGATGTTCCAAATCTCAGATTTGACATGGGTAGGAAATGCTTGGCTCCTCCCCCTGGCTGGAGCATCTCCCCATGGGATGATGGAATTTTATCAGTCATGCAGTGGGACTCAATGGCCCATTAAGAGAAGATACCTCTCTGGAGGAAAGATGGCTTGTGGAAAAGATAAAGGACACTGCCCCAGCTGTGGGTGGTGATAAAAGACATACTTTTGGTTACCTCCTGCTTTGCAAGCCAAGACGGGCTTGAAGCAGCCTGGGACAGTGGAAGATGTTCCTGCCATGGCAGGAGGTGGAATGAGATGGGCTTTAAGGTCCCTCCCAAACCAAACCATTTCATGATCCTTCGACTCTGTGATCCTCTGATTTTGACAAAACAGAGATTAGGACTTGAGAGGAACCGATCAGGAAAATGTTTAGGGGAGACCACAACACAAAATGGCCATTTTTTAACAAAAAGGGACTTTAAAGCCCTAGTGCTACAGAAGAATGTGCCAAGCCTAAGTGTATTGTGGAGGACTTACAAAGAAGATTATCTCCAAGGGAAGGAATTTTCTCTCTGGAGAAAAAAGAGCAGAAGTATATGGCTGGTGGTAAGCTTTACCTTCTTAATGGATGGACTACCTGAGTCTCTTAAACTTAGTTGAAAGATCTGGTAGAAGAACCCAGGAAAAAGTCTAAAATTACTTTCTGTTTTCAGCTTATGTCCTTATTAAAGACAAGTGCAAGTACAGTGGCTTTTTGCTGTCGTAGTGTTTGGTAAAGAATAAACTGGACATTAGCCCTAGGAATAACTTGAGCATGCTGATAGTTTTTTTCTGCAGTCCGTATATAGAAGAGAAACAGTGAGGACATAAAAGTCTGAATACACTTACAAAATAAAATAGGAGAGGTAAACACTAAGATGTTTGTGAAGAGAGAACACATTGTTATAAAATAAGTGAGTAAACTTGAAGACACAAATAACTGAAACTTGATTTCATTTTAGAATAGAGACCCCTGCTATGCATACAGGGTCAAATGGAAAACTTCTGTTTCAAGCTGAGAATTGACTAAAAAGTAAAGGGAAAGATCTGAAAGTATGCATCTGACCATGAGATGAGTTAAAGTACTCCAGATAATGACTTGGAGCACTTAAATTAGATTAATTAGATGTGCCTTCACATGGCTATCCATCTCTAGAGACCACAGAGGAAAACTCTGAGTCTCAAAAGCCCTTGTTGGTCATGGGTGGGCCCAGCATCAAAAGATAGTTCAGATATTTATGTGAACAATAACACTAACTAATTAAATCCTTACTAATTTCTGTGGCAAAAAAGATGTTAAACAAGCAAACAGAAAAAGCTGTGCACTACTAAGTCTTGTCAGATGCTACACTGATTTTTCATTATTTTCTACTGCTGCAGAATGTCCATGCAGCCCTGGGAAAACACAAGATGACCGAGTGTAAACATGGCTCTAATTTAATAAAGAAGTGCAAGCACAACTTTAGCATTAGAAGAGAATCATCCTCTCTAGCTCCCACAGTCTATCCTAGGTGCCTGTGCTTAATAAACTATAGTCTGGTTTTCCTAGCTTTTACCTACGAAATCGGTTGAAATTCATACTGTTTTATAACATGTAAAAAGTAAGACAACATAAAATTTAGGATGCAGGATAGTGCATTATTCTAATTTTATAACTCCTCACAACATTCAGTGAAGGAGAGATGAAAATCTGGCACTGTGAACATGCTGGATTGGTGGGCATGGGTGCTCCCCTGGGGGAAATTTGTTCCCAAATGGGTGATCCACTGACATTTTTCCCATAAGGATGGTGGTAGGAATAGGGTTTCCTCAGCTTGAGGTCAGGCAGCTTCTCAGCATTCACTGGAGTGGACATGAGGCACAGTTTCCTTGCTGGCCGTGCTGGAATCCAGGTGCTTCCTCTTGTTTCAGTGGCTGCGCTGTGGCTGTTTGTGAGCCAATAAATTGTATTTCCACAGCAGTGACAGGATGTGAGTAAATGGCATAAAGAGTATCTGAAATGCTTTCTTTCTTTCTTTCTTTCTTTCTTTCTTTTCTTTCTTTCTTTCTTTCTTTCTTTCTTTCTTTCTTTCTTTCTTTCTTTCTTTCTTTCTTTCTTTCTTTCTTTCTTTCTTTCTTTCTTTCTTTCTTTCTTTCTTTCTTTCTTTCTTTCTTTCTTTCTTTCTTTCTTTCTTTCTTTCTTTCTTTCTTTCTCTCTTTCTTTCTCTCTTTCTCTCTTTCTCTTTCTTTCTTCTTCTTCTTCTTCTTCTTCTTCTTCTTCTTCTTCTTCTTCTTCTTACTACTATTATTATTTTTTTCCCCTGGTGGTGTTTCCCAGGAATTCCTGCCCACTCTGGGGGAAGTGGAGGTTTTGTATCCAGAGATGCACATGGGGTTAAAAGGGACAGAAAGAAACCTGACATTTGCTTTTTCATTAGCAGAGAAATACTAGCCAGGGCTGATGACTGAGCTCTCAAACATCACCACCTACATCTAATCAAGTGAAATATTCAGGCCAAATGCACACTATTACATAAATGTCTTTGCAAAGATCCACAACATCGAGATACTTAACAGGCTTGTCTTTTCTCGTATGCATTTCTTATTAAAAAATGGTGAAAAATGTTATTTTCCATCCAATCCAAGAAAAGGAGGTCTCTACTGATAAGATGGAGAAGAGTTCTGCAAATTATTTAACTTACAGGAGAAGAAGCACTATCAATGTAGCAAGGCTGACATAGTTTGGAGTCACAGTTGGAACAGAGAGAGATGATACTGAAAAATATGGCTAGTGGAAGTTATGGGCATTAATGTTATCTGCCACAGCTGCTAGTGAAGACCTTTTATTAAACAAGCATTATTTCCAGCATTTTCTCCAGAAGCCTGAAACAATTGCTAAGTACTGCTGGAATTAATTATGCTTCCCAATTTTTATATGCATTTAAACTATCTAAGGATCTCCAAGGAGTGGGTTAAATGTGAAACACAGAGGACTGTTAAAAATAGCTCGTTTTAATTAATTTCTTCAGTTTAAAAATACTTTTCTACCACTGTTGACCTAGTGAGTTTTCCTTTCTTTGAAGTGACATGCTAAAAAATCCACCCAAGAAGAAAAAAAATCCAAGAAAAAAACAAAAAAAAAGAGCAATTTCTGAGGCCTTGAAAATAAATTAATATTTCAATTAAAGAAATATTTCAGAAACAAGAGGAGGGATAAGAGATTGAGAGATTTCCTGCATATGGAAGGTGCATCATCTCAGGGTAATGATTCTTTTGATTTTTTTTTAATCAGAGTTTTTTGATTTGTTTAGTTATGAAGCCAAACTGACTTTTTTTGCTTTATAAAAGCAAAAAAGCCAATTTTACTTATGATACCTTCATAGTCAGATTTATTATATAAATATTATATAAATATCAGATTTATTATATATAAATTATCTGTCCAAATACTTTCAGTATTTTCACATCTCTTTTGACCAAAACTTACTTTTTGACTGTTTCCTATCAATTTAAGAGAAACATGCACTAGGATTTTACTACAGTCCCATCAAACTGCAAGAGTACTTTTTACAAGACGTTGACCAAAGTACAGAAAGCAGACAGCTGAGTTATCTCTGAAGTATTGTCTTAAGGGCAACACTTCCAGTGGGAAACAATTTTTGGAACACACCAAAATCTTTTAGGCAGAAGTTACTGCACTGCTAATACTGAAAGCAGCTAAATGTACTTTTTAAAATTACAATTACTGTGCTCTTCCATTCAGATTCATGACTGCCAGGAGAGCTCAGGTTTTCAAACCATGCCTAGCATTTATGTATCACATGGCAGGCAAATTATCTCCCTACTGCTGGCTAATTAAAGTAATTTTTTCCTCACAGGGCTGGATTCTGTAGTCTCCTGACATCCAGTGCCACCATGTGGAGACACAAATTGTTACTCTCTGGATGCCCGAGAGGAGCTTTTTCTAGGGACAAACAACTGCGTTCACTTAAAATCTTATATTTGCAATAATGAAACCAATTTTTTTGGGGAAAAAAATCACATTAATAAGGTGCTTGGCAGTTAAAAGTTTTCTTGGCCATTGAGAACCTCCTTAATGCCTCAGATCTTTACTGGTAGCTGCCATGACTCTTCCCCGTGTTAAAATAAAAGAACCTTTCCCAAACACAGACAGAATCTCTTTTGCTCTAATCGTCTAAAATGGTGTGGAAGCATCATCCACGGGAGTTTATTTGGCACTAAAATTTTCACTGTCTTTCCTCAAAGGCAAAGCAGCAGATTCCTTCCTTGAGAGGAAAAAAAGGAAATAAGTTTTATCTTTCATTCATATACAAATACACACACACACATGACCACACACATATATTCGTATGCACACATACACAAAACCCCCAAAAATATTTAACCTTGAGATAGAATATGGGGGAAATGATGCTTTTCTTGTGGTCACCAGACATTTTTATTACCCTGAGAGGGGAGCTCCACCCTGGTAGGTCTCAGACTGAATGGTGGCCTGAAGGCAAATCCATGTGAAGAAGCAGAAATAAAAAACAGTTTGTGTTCACTTCCAAATTGTCAGACGCTCTACATCTGGACAGAAAATACATGTGACAGCTGAATGTTCTATTAGCAAATGTCAAGTGCTGCAATGCACTGACTCCTTTTACCCTGCCAGAGAACAAACACATTTAGCTTTGGCACAGCAAGTTTTCTAGGGAGGTCAAAATGACCTTCAAACAAACAGGGTATCAATGTTTCCTTAAAGCAGGTCCACAATGCTTATCAAGATCCATTACTGAGGATAGCAACAGCACATTACCTTTATTGAAAATGATACTCTGTGGACTGTCTCACTGCCACAGCCCAAACATCCAACGTGGAGATATAAACGGAAGAAAACAAGTGGTCATGTTTCACCAAGCATTAAGAACGCAGGAAGTAACCACAATTTGCTATATGACTTTTGCAGGAGATCTTTTAATTAAACAGGCAATTAACTCGGATCAGGTCTGTATGTTGGGAGAAATTAAATCTGAAATTAAATTCTGAAATGCTCCCCCAAACGCATACAACCATGATGCACAGAATGTGCACAGAAACATGCAGAGAAGCAGAAATTCTA
This sequence comes from Acridotheres tristis, assembly GCA_037013685.1. Lineage (NCBI taxonomy): Eukaryota > Metazoa > Chordata > Aves > Passeriformes > Sturnidae > Acridotheres > Acridotheres tristis. The sequence continues at coordinate 9,290,575 of CM072919.1, forward strand.
CATTTGTCCTACTCTGCCTCAGACATGGAAGCATTGGCAGCATCTCTCATGTCTGAAGCAAAGAGGTTATCACCCCCTATAGCAAAATCCTAATCAAACCACTGTGACACTTCTTTGCTGTGCCAAAAAACTTTTTACTAGTATGGATTAACAGAAGCACAGCAAAGACAGCTTTTCTCCCCTTTTGCAGAAACTGCTCTTCTTGAAGCCAAAGGCACCATGAATGGCTGTGTCTTACAGCTTAGAAATGTTCTTGCAATACAGTCTCTTACACACGGCTCTTATAGTTAGGAAGGGGAAAAAAAGGCAAAGCATTCAAATGTGGAGGCTGATTTGCATTCTTTATCCATATACTTTTTAATATATTATAGAAAATACATTAAAAATTTTAATAATTGTGTATGCATAAGGTCATGTATGTGTGTCATCAAAGAAACAGAAACAGCCAGGCTTTTTGATGAGAGTGAAATTTCTGGCCTGTTTTGCCTAAGCTTCTATAGGTAGGGCAACTGTAGCCTCTCCATTTGGTGGGCCAGTTTAAACAGGGCCAGGGCAAACCAGGCCAGTAATTACCAGGTCCTCAGGATTGTGTCCATGGTGAATAAACCAGTAGGTTTCTTTGTCAAAGAAGCATCAGTAAACTAGTCTCTAGGCAGCACTTAAATCAGTAAAAAAGCAGAACTGAGCAAAAGGCTCAAGCATAGCATGCTCAGAGGTGTCAGTGATTTATGCCATCCTGTGCTCTGCCTCATGATTCAGAGGGGCCAAGGCCGAAACCAGAAATTAATCTGGCTACTGCTGTAACAGACAACAAAAATATTTTTTACCAATACCTCGGCATCCAAAGGATGGCCAAGGAGAATCTCGATTAGATGCAGGGGGGAAAATGCAGTGACACAGGAGTAGGAAAAGGCTGCAGTGGGGTACCCATCCTCATGAAATGGAAAAAAGGATGAAACCCCTGTGATCCAAGGAGAAAGGGACAGTAATGTGCTGTGTTTAACTTGTGACAAGCACAGATCTGTGGGGCAGGATACTGAAGGAGCTGGTGGAAGGCCTCCCTGAGCCATTTCCATCCCTTTAGCAGCAGTCCCGGCAAGCCAGGAAGGCTCCGGGTGACTGGAAGTTGGCAAATGTGACACTCACCTGCAAGAGGCCCAAAAGAAGGATCTGGGGAAGCACAGGCCACTGGGGTGAGGGACAACAAAACAGCGTGAGGTGCTGGGTCCTGCCCTCAGGTCACAGCAACCCCCTGCAGCTCCAGGAAAAGTGTCTGGAAAGCTGGGACAGGCCCTGGGGGTGCTGTGACAGCAGCTGGACACGAGCCCAGGGGTGGCCAAGAAGGCCAATGGCCCCTGGGCTATCCCAGCCACAGGGCAGGGACCGTCCCTGTGCTGGCCCCGCTGAGGCCACAGCTCGAGTGCTGTGCCCACTTCTGGGCCCCTCAGGACAGGAATTGAGGGATTGGAGAGTGTCCAGAGAAGGGAACGGAGCTGCGAAGGGTCTGGAGCCCCAGGAGGGGCTGAGGGAGCTGGGAAGGGGCTCAGCCTGGAGAAAAGGAGGCTCAGGGGGCCCTTGTGGCTCTGCACAACTCCCTGACAGGAGGGGACAGCCGGGGGGGATTTGGGATCTGCTCCAGGGAACAGGGACAGGAGGAGAGGGAACGGCCTCAGGCTGGGCCAGGGGAGGGCTAGATTGGATATTAATGAAAATTTATTCACCCAAAGAGTTGTCAGGCATTGGAACAGGCTGCCCAGAGAAGTCTTGGATCCGCCACCTCCAGTGCAAGGAAGTTTTTAGCCACCAAGACTGCATTCACCTCATATCTACATGTATCACACGCCTCGTGCTTTTTAAAGTTCCCAACAGTTCTGCTTGTGCAATGGCAAAAGAACTGCCCTTGGCTTCGGCTGAAGCAGGACACAGCAAATTTATGCAGTGTTTGTTCTCAGGAGAGGGACACACCAGATACACCCAGCTGTTCGACCTGCAACCCCTCACACACAAGTCTGGCTCCTCTTGTGATTTCCCTTTCTTGTTTTTTGGCCTCTCAAGCGGGAAATTACAGGACGGCTTTCAGGGTAGCTCATCTCCCTTTCAGAGTACACAGAAGAAAATACACCCCCAAGGAATTAAGCATCCAGAATGTAAAAAATGTTGAAATGCTTTTGGCCCAATACATGGCATATGCAACCCGTAAAATTAATACAGAATTACAGCACAAAAACTGAAGAGTGCTAAGTGCAAGCACAGAAGGAAGATATGTAGAAGACACAGTTATATCCTTTACCAAGAAACATTTCCCTTCTACTATACAAATTTCAGAAAAAGATATGCACTGAAACATCATTATTTTATCTGTTTTATTCAAACCGGATTAAAATTCATTAGAATTTCCCCGTACAAGCAGGAATTTTCTGAGTAGGTACTTTGAATGATTTCAAAATACTCTTAGCAACAATACGCCTTTTCATTTAAAAACTACATCTAAAGGTTATTAGCCAACTCCACAGTTGGAAGGATGTGGCAGAGGCAGGACGTTCTGCTCAAGTCCGTCCTGAAAACGTGTGTCAACACTGACTGAAAGATCTGCTCTCACAGAATACTGATTTATTCAGCTCTTCTTTCACTTCCAGATGAGCTCATCCAGCACCAAGAAGGAGGGGGGGTTTGATCACAGCCAAAGAGCAGACAGATTAATTTCTGGGGAAATTCTGGGCAGCATCTGAACTCTTAGTTCTCAAAAACTAAGAGAAATCTCAAAAACTAAGAGAAATCTGCAATCTTAGGTTTCTGTGGATTTTATTAAACATTTTTAGATGTGGATTCAAATCCAGTTTGTTTGTTTTGCCATGACTCAAGTCAAAACGAACTGAAGAAAACACTTTTTTCCTATTCAATTAAGTGTATGGGAGCAATGCTTTGGTGTTAGTTCTGCAGATCTTGGAAAAAAATGTCTCATGACCTGCTGTCTTTAAATGAAAAAAAATAATGAAAACATGGAGCTATCTTATCATCCCATATGAATTTCTTTTTCCACTTCTGTTAATACAACAACACTGATTTAAACTAGCAAAGGACTGAGACTTTGACTAAAACCAGTCATGTTTCATTCAACAAAAAAGTGAGAGGTGGGCTTCCTTATGAAGAAAACAGCAAATTGTGTATAGGAAATATAAACAGCCTGCAGTGAGAGGAAACTAAGATTAGCAGAATAAATTAAACAGGTAATTAAAAAATGCAACAGAGGTCTCTTGTGGGCAAAATTATAACTTTCTCTTTCATAGCAGGAGAAACTTCACTACTAGAAATGGATCTAAGAAAAGGCAGCACTTCTGCTTCCTTTGGTTAAAAGTGTGCATTCAAACCCATGACTTTATGCAACTGATGTGTGGACTTTGCCCATACTTCATCATGTACATCTGATAAATGGGACAAATCTTACAATGCTTATTTTATCACAATTACAACCTTCTAAATATTGGGATGTTCACTTTTGCAAACACTCTGAGAACCACGGACAAAAAGAACCAGTTAACAGTGTAAGTATTGACCACAGTAACTCCAATTATGTTAAAAATATTCTCCTGCCCTTTCCTTTTCAGACACAGGTTTGTTGATTTTTAGTTTTAATGCATTTTCTCAAAATATCTAATTTCATGTATGTAGCTCACGTGTGTAACTGCTATCCAAGAGCAACATCTCAAGTCCACCACTATTAATATGATAATTAATAATATTGGTAACAATTATATATGATATTATTATTGCTATGATATAACTGGTCTGCCTGGGAACTCTTTCTAAGCCTGCTGCTATGCTGGATACTGTTTGTCACCTCTTGTTGGATGGTACAGCTATTCAGAATCCCTTGACTGGTCAAAACACTTAGACAAAACTGCACTTTTCCAAGAACCTGCAGAACATTCAGCACTTACTTTGCAAAGGTTGCTCCTGCAATACAAGGATTACGTAATGAAAATGACCCCTGGGTATTGTGCATTCAATGTGCTATTGTAAAAGCAGAGAAAACAGATGATACTTGAGGAAATAAATAAATTAAGAGTTCTTCTCACAGCGGTGAACTCAACTGCAAGGCATGAATACACAAATATTCAAGCTAAGGTAAGTGAAAACTTTCATAACTCAGAGAACTCTTGATGGAATACAAAACTAGGCTGAGAGAAGTACTCGACTAAGTGGTTCAATGCATTATTCACAACAAAACTACAGCAGTAACTAATTTTTATTTTGATGTTTATCAAATACAGTCTGTTTGCTCTGACCTGACAACAAAGATTAAAATAAGTATGGAAGTTTCGATGCCTAATTTCCAAGACCAGGTTTTTTATTAAAAAAAATAAAAATCACATTCACTCATGTCATGGAGCATCTTGTAACAGGAAGCATGTTTTTGTCAACACCAAAAATTCCCGGGTATAATACAGAAATCCATGTAACTTTGTATTAAAACAGCCAACATAATCTTGGAAAACTAAATTACCTGCTTTCTCCTTTACTTCTATAAGGTACGTCCCTGTTTTACACAGGCCACAGCTACATTTGCTCACACGTAGAATGCAAAGACAGTTGGAAATCGCTTTCTCAACATGAAATATTTCATTTTTTTCCAGTAACCTTAAAGCTACATCTCCTTTTATTCCAGTACATGAGAAATCGCTGTGTTAGCTCAGAAGCAGTTGTTGAGTATTTTTGGACCTGTTACTCATCTGCAGCACTGTGTATTCCCAATTTAATTGACAGGCCATAGTCTGGCCACTTTGCAGAATCAGCTGGCTGGAATATCAAAAGCTTTGACAAAATTCTGTGCAATGAAATGATAAATCAAACCAATTGGCCCCTTTTTCTTTTATACACTCTAGGCCTATTCACCATTCGTTTTATAGGAGTAGTTTGTCCTGAATTATTTAACTATGGATGGAAGAAAGCCACAAAGTCAAAGTCAAATGGCTCCAAGATTCAGGGTGTCAAAATAGTTCTTGATGGGTTACAGATAGAAGTGTTGAAGTTAAAATCCACTTTGGAAAATGAATCAAGTTTGAAGCTATTTTACTCTTGCTTTTAAGTCTGTTAACAACTTTTCACGGGATACAGAATGTTCCAATTTACTACTTGTTCCTGTGTCTGCTAACAGTAGGAAATAAAGAAAAGCTTTTTTTTTTTAACCTTTTTAGAATTTGGTCGGTCAGAATTATTAAATATTATTGCAGACTGAACAGAGTTCTATGTTACAGAGTGAACACTTTTCAGTGCTAATGCCTTACTTTCGTCTCCAAAGTTTACTATTGTGAAAAATAAAGGGGATACTTTTACAAATATCCCTAAGAATTGTTCCAAAATTCTCATTTTCACAGGTTTATACTTACACAAGTCCTTCAAAAATCTCCCACTTGAAAAACATCCCCTGAAGAACCTCCCCTATGCTGCACAGAGGGGTAAACATCAAAAGCAACTTATGCACTTCATTAGACAGAGACACAGAATCACATCTGTGCTAAATGTCTTTGCTGTAAGATTTCACATATGCTTGTGCTCTTCTAAAGCTGGCCAAAATTGACATGAATATCATACACGAGTTATTCCATATTCCTTATTTCTGAACTACCCTCTACCACCTCCTGCATTCAAGACTCACCAGACATTCCTAATTTTTTGGCACTCTTCTTCCACACTCTTTCCTTCCTTTGCTTTCTTCTGCCAATCCTCACTATCTTGCCCAAATTGAGCAGGGGGTCTAAAAATGGTGACTAGTATTATTTCCAAAACCCTTTTGTTAAAGGAGAACACTCTGGAAAGTGTATGAGCAGTTATTGAGGCTGTTTTGTTCCTGATTCTGGACCAAGATGTTCCACGAAGCTGTAATTGCTGTTCCATCAGACCCCACACACCCCATCCCTTCACAGACATTTAGGGCCAATCTTGAGAAGGGCAGCTGGGTGAAAGCTATCAGACTAATTTCAACAGAAATGTGTGGGGAATTTTATATCCATGGTTTTTCTAACAGAGCCATGCTGTTCTGAGCAGTGCTGTGATGAAAAACTGAGGGCAGGAAGAGCAGTAACTTCTCAACAAAAGCAGGAAAAAGTGCAGAGCTTTTTCCAGCATTTTAAAGAATACCACTTTAAGGACCTCACAGATCTTCTTAATGTAATGCGAACTCAAAGAGCTTGGCTGTTTTTTATGTGAAATACAGTGGAAAAATGGTAGTATAGTAGTAATACAGGTAGTGACTTCCTTGACTTCTTCTGACACTCAAATTGGAGCAAATTTAGCAGAAATGGCTTCTGCAGCTGCACCTACAAGTCACCCCCTGCCGTGATGTGGCAGTTGAGTTGTAAAAGTTACATGTCCAAAGTCTCTCTGCTTTTCTATATTGATCTGTATGTAAATTTAACGCCCTCGCTGAGCTTGCTCTCTTATTATTGCCCCAACACAACCCTAGGGGTGGTAGAAAGCTGAACTGCCACCATAACAGGATTCAGAATCCATCCATGTAACTCAGACCCTGAGCAAGGCCTCCATTCAGGAAGCAATTTCTGAATTTCTAGTCTCCCAGATCATAGTCCCGACATTTTTCTTTTCCTTGGCCTCTCAGGGAAGAAGCTGAGCTCGTGGTGTTCATGTGAGGATGTTATTTTTCAATACAAGCAAATAATGCTCCTCAGAGGGAAGGAAGTAATTGGCAGCTGCCAAAGCTACTCCATTTTAATTCTTCTAGGAGCTGTCAAAAATAAATCACAAGACCTTCACTGAGCCAGAGAAAAACCTTTTCACACTAGACCACATTGTCTTCCTATACTCCTCTCACCTCTTAAAAAGTGAAGGCCAGGGCCAGGAAAGGAAGAAAAGGGTCGCTCCTCTTCAGTTTTAAGTCATGCCAGGGCACCAAAACCTACTGATGACTTCACATCCTCCTCTTTTGCATCAAGGATGCTGTAAAGCAGGGGATAAAACAGCAGCATTCAACTTAGTATACATTGCAAACTGGAATTACAATAAATGCAGAGGTGCCTTTACTGCAATGGCAAAGAGAACGCCCTGTACCACCCCTTTTAGTTTAATGCAGAAAGAAACAGTCACAATGAGGGACCTCAAGACTGGGAGCTGGATTCTGTTGGCTTGTTTAGGATGTGACAAATCTGCAAACTAACCGTGCAAATACAACTTCAATAAAGATGTTCACCATCTGTAATAAAAACCAAGCCTTTAAAATAAATGCAGATCTCTAGGGAAAACATTTATTCAACTGTTTTACAGAGTAAGCCAATTAAGGCCAAATATATTACTTGGAAATAGACAGGCTTTCACTGGGTACAAATATGAGCTGGCTTAACACTATATTGTATACAAAATGTTCTTTGAAAGCATCTGAGAAAGGTAAAGGCTGAGCAATATAAGCTGAAAAACTGCTTCTTTAAGGCAAACAAAAAGTATTGGTTTATTCTTTGTTTCTTAAAAAAGTATTATTACCAAAATATTTTCTTCACAATTACTACCATATTTCAAAGTAAAGTTTGAAGATTGTGTGAACATGGATGGAGGATAAAAAAAAATCAGACACCACTGAAAACTTATATGAGAAACAGTGAGCTCATGACATCATGAAATCTTTTAGACTTAAAAGTGTTTAGAAAATGCAGAATAGCAAAGCAAGTGATACACACATCACCGTTTTCCATAATCAGACTACTGACAACTGTAACTACACATTCATTACATATAACAGATGAAGTCTGGAAGCACTGGAGTAAATCATGTTATTGAAACTGCTGAGATGATTTCATGTGGGGAGTGCAGTACCTGATCTAAAACCCACTGAAGCAACTTAAAATTTTTTCTGTGGTTCTTCAGCTGGCCACGAATTCAATTACTGTTCCATAAAAAGCAGAAAGATGCAGCATAGAAAATGAGAATTCAGAATTATTTAGCAACGACTTCACCTAACAGGGCATGGATTTGTGCTCTTCTTCAGCAGCTCACTGTTATGTGCTGTAGAGACTACTTCGCTCCTGAGAACTCATACAGACACCAGCCCAAGGAGGTGTTAAGTATCCCCTAAACACACGCCCCAAAAAACACATGTAATACAGAACCGTAGTCTCTCTGGATTGAAATGCATATAGAACATACATGTTATGCTGTCAATATGTTTATATTACTAATATAATAGAAATAGCTACACAAATATCCCCTTTAGAAAGAATACTAATTATCTCAGCAAATGCCTGGTAAGGTGTTATACCACAGCACATTCCACTTAAAAAACTGCAGTGCTGCCTGTGCCAGTCATAAACACGTTTGTTTTATGAATTCTACTGGAAATCACACATTAGCTAAAAACTGCAATTGCTCACTTCCACTCCTGGAAATCACCTTCACTTCTCAAGAAGTAGAAGCGGTTTAGAGTTGAAATTACAAATCTGTGCTGCTGAGAATGGGAACACATGGCTTTCACTTCGATCCTAGAAGGAAAGCCAGCATTCCTGGAGGGAGGGTGTCGCTGCTGTCACACGGTCCTGGGTGGCAGCTGCTGTTTGTACATCCCTGCCAGGGCCTTGGCCGCGCTGTAGATCATCTGCCGGCGGGACATGCCCGTGAACACGGCGTGCCAGTCCGTCCTGCTCACGTTCAGCATGCTCTTCTCCAGCACCTCGCCCACCGTCACCAGCAGGCCTGACCACCTCAGGCTGTAGTCCTGAGGGGTGAGGCTCTTGGCCTGCGTGTAAAAGTTTGAGAGGTGATTACTGAAAGGGTTTGCAATTAGTAGATTTGCTTCTGTCTTCTGCTTTGACCAACTTTTGCAAGGAATCATTCTTGTATCGACAGACCTATGTGACAAACTAAAGGGTGTGAGAATCAAATTTCAGCCTGCCCTGTAATGTGCCTAGCCATTTTTTTGGATTTCTATGTGTCAGGATCCAAGCAAGATCTGAAGAGTATAAATTAAAACAGGATACTTAAGACAGTGAAGACATACAGCCATTACCAGGAAGCAGTGCTGTTTTCTAAAAAACAGCCAACAGATGCAATCAATAAAAATACGTATTTATACAATATCCATTCATCCCCAGCCTGGATTGATCCTGCGGCTGCTCTGATCCAGGGGCAGCACCAGCACTTGGCCTTGTTAAACCCCATGATATTCCCATGGATCCATTTCTCAATCTTGTCCATGTCCCTCTGGATGGCCCCACCCCTTGGGGGTGTCACTGCACTCTCAGCTCCGTGTCACCTGCAAATCTGCTGAGGGTACGGCGAGCCCTCATTAATAATCTGTGTCATTAATGAAGATATTAAATCACACTGATCCAAACATGGCCCCCTGAGGGATGCCACTGTTCACTGATGTCCATCAGGACACTGAGCTGTTGACCACGATCATCCCAGCAATTCTTTATCCAGTGAACAGTCCACTCATCAACTCCATCTCCCATTCAGACTGGGGGACCATGTCCAAGACTTTATAGAAGTCCAGATAAATTACATCTGTAGCCCTTTCCCTGGTCTGCAACTGAAACCAGAAGGGGAACACTGGGGGAAGTATCACAGCCATTTCTTTGGCGTGATGCTCATCCTGGGCATCCTTCTTCGTACAGATTTTAATTTGGGTTACTCTATGTCCAGTGCATGTACAGCAGATCAAGTTCATCAGTGTGTTCCAGCCTTCCTAAAACTACTGTCTTGCAACAATAACAGCATATATAAGTTTTTTAAAATATGCAGAATAGTTTGGGATGGCAAGAGGCCTTTAAGCATTTTTTCCTGTCTTTCTCCAGAGCCATATTTCTCCTTTTGCCACTCATCATCAACTTTTCAAAGCTGCAAGAACTCAGGAAAATAAGAACTAAAACCAATCCCACATATGTTCACTTTATAGAAACTGGCGCTACTGAAAAAAGCCCTGAAGTTACTATTTGCTCCCCCAAAACAATATCTGAGGATCAAACCCCAAACTGTTTTGTTATAAATTCTTCAGGGAAACATTTATTTTAAAAGAATTTTCAGGCCAGAGTTAACTAAAGCATGACTCATATTGGCTGTCAAGCAACATGCAGTGACTGGAGTAATTCCCAGTCTGTGCCCAAACAAAAATAAACCACCTCATGAAAAACTACTTTTGGTGGTATTTCTGAACTGTACACTAGTGCAGTTCATCCTGTTATTTCCAGTTGAACAAACCATGGTATTTCCAAGATTGAAATCTTTGGATTTCAGAATGTTACATCCGTGTCAGAATAGCACACTTGAAATCAGCATTGTCTTTTTGGTGTGTTCTCTGTGTGTTCATAGGGGACTTAAGTCCCAGCATTAATCTGGAAAATGGGAATCTATTCTTTTTAGGAACAAGTTTTCAGAGAGTACAGCATGCTGCCTGCTTGGTTAGAATTTCTTCTTCTTAAATAGGAGAGTAAAACTTGTGCTCCAAAGTGACAGATATTGCAGAGTAAGACTCTTGACTAAGAAAAGCTTTACTATAAATGTCTAAAGATTAATTCATAAACATGATGCAAAGATATTTGTATCCTCATTTCATAAAAGAAAACATTTAAGACTAGTAACTTCCAGTAAGAACTAACATCACTACTAAAATGAAAACTTCACTCTTATGTCTCAGCTGTTAATTGGTAAGAAAACTGAAAACTCACCTGCTGAACATATTGTAAAGGCACTGGCGTTGCTTGGGTGAATGCTTCCAGGTGAATTCCATGAATTGGATCCTCAATAATCAGACATCCAATGTCAAACCACCTGCAGTGATGTGCAAATTGTTTTACTTCTGAGTACTGAGTATCACTCTGTTGAAGACCAACATGCTAAAAGCTGAATTATGAACATTTTACAAGCTCTATTACAGCTGTAGTAATAATGTATTATTGAAACTCATCACAGCATTGTGGTACTTTACAAGTGAAATTTGCATGTGTCACTTTTCTTCTAGCTGTCTATCTATCTAATAACAGTGCATGGGTATGCATATAAAATACATAAAATACATGGAAATACAAAGTACATGAAGCTTACAAATCAAAAAAAAAAAGAAATCTGGAGGGGTGGGTGTGTGGGCAGACAATCCCTCGGCCACAGTTATTCTGCCATAGTTTTCATTCCATCTTTCAAAGAACATTTCTCATTAAAATAACCTTCCCTAACAATTTTAAAGAAAATTGTCTATTTATCATCCATGTTCTACATTCAGAAGATTTATTTGGGAAGTCTAATGCTGTAGCAATCATTTAAATGATTTATTCAGAGAAACATTTCTGCCTGTCTGGGCCACATAAGCTTCATGTTAAGAGTTTAGTGGAGCCAGACAGGAAGGAAGAAGCACTTCCATCATCTTTGAGGCAGGGAACAGAGCACTGGAATGCTTTGACTGGCAACTATTAAAGACTGCTGAGAAAGCCTCATGGTTAAATATAACTTGCTTCCAATTAATAATGAAGTTACTGATATTTTCTTGTCTTCTAATGTCTGCATTTTTATGAACGTGATGTGCTTTTATTTTTGACACATACTCTCCTTTTGCTCTGTTTTTATGTTTAGTATTTTTAGTGCACTATGAATGAGGAATTTTCTGAAGTAAATAGAAGTAGAGAGAGTTTTAATTTTTGCTTAGTATTTATTTCCATCTAGTCTGATTTAGATGTTTTACTGTCTTTTCACAGAGGAGTAACTATGACATACATTATTGCTAGTGGTGTGTGACTACTAGAAATTCCTCTCCTTTGGACAGGCACAAGCATGGTAAACAGTAGAAGAAAACTATTTAAATTTGCATTAAGAAAAACCCAGCATTGTCCCTAATGTCTTGGAATTTAATTATACAGCTGCTTCAAGAATTGCCTGTCAAACAACACGTTACAAAATCAAGTTGCAATGCATTCTGAAACACCATTTTTATGCCTTTGCAGTAAAAGCTAGATGCGGTAAGTACATTCTCAGTGAAACGCAAAAACCCCTCACATTGTTTGATAAAATCATATTATTCTAACTGCCAGAATATCTCCCAATATCTCTTCTGATACAATTTCAGAGAGTGAAAGGAGGATGCACACAGCAGTGCGCATACTATTAGCCAAATTCAAAATTTTACAGCTCCTTAATTTTTTCAGTTCAAGTCACTTCACTGTGTTTTTACATTGTGAATCTACAAAAACCTGCCAAGGATGTTTTGATACTCAAGATGCCTGGACAAAAAGCTGAACAATATCACCAAGCCTGCCAAAATACTTCAGACAAATCCTCTCCTCTGCTTAATCCTCTCCTCTCCCGCTCCTTACGGACTCTTGAGTCAACAAGGAATATTCCCAACGTGTCCCGAGCCCCCTGGAATAAATTCAAGGCTCTCACTTGTCAGGAAGCAGCTCCTCAATGAAGTTTTCCACGGACACAGCAGGCTGCTTCTCGTGGATGACTCCTGTCCGGCGCAGGCTGTCTATCCTCTCCTGGGCTCCCTGAGTGGCAACACAAGCTGTCAGGTAAAACTCTGAACCACAGCTTAGTGCAATGCCTGCACATCAGTCCCAAAAGAACTCAAGAACACACTTTTCAAAATGACTCAATAAGAAAAAATAACAACAACCCAAACAAGAAAATGGCCGGAAATCCCAAACAGTAACAACATCCATGATACAGCTAATTAAATACTTTTAGGTTTTTGACATTCCAAGAAAAAAACCCAGGGCAGCATGCAAAGAATTCCTAACCTGTGACAAGAATTCCTAACCTGAGCATCAGTGTGTATTTGTGTTACTTTGACATTTTCACAGCTTAAGACTTCTTGTGTTTAGAGTCCTTAAGAGCTTTAGGACCAACTTTGTAAAAGCAAGGGAAAGACTCCTTTTTTTGTGGTACATATCCAACTAACACATATGAATTATTCTCCTGAAAACTGCTATCACTCTGAAGTTGTAACAGAAATACACAATACGCAGCAGGAGTTAAGTAAAGGAACATGCACATTATTGCTTTATCTCAATATAAAATTGCATCAGATAATACACTGCTGTGAGGACAGGCTTTGCTCCTCTGCAAACCCTGCCACAACAGTTAGGGGTAAAGGCTTCCCATGAATTTTGCTTACATGTAGTAAACAGAATATGAAAAAGCTGTTTTCAGGATTTTCAGTTATTGGCCAGAACTGGTGAAACAACATTTGCAAACCCTTCCTCTGGGGTGGCACAGCAGTGTGCAAAGCTGCACAGTGAATTCTTATTTTTCAAAGAGAACACAAATCTATTCAGGAAGATCAAGTGTTGATCAAACTGTCTTTGATCTACAGAATCAGTGGGGAGAACTTGTCTTGGAGAATCTTTTAATTTCTAACATTTCCAACATGATGTGCTGGTAACAGACTATTCAAGAAAATGCCTAATAGACTTTGAAACTACAATGAGAACACAAGGTATGCGAGATGTGATGGCAATCAGTGACAGCATGAGGAAATTGACATAAATTACATCATACACTGACATAAATACTTTTCACTCACTGAGAACGTGTTTGCAGAAGACTTCAAAAATATTTCAAACAGAGAGCTTTAAACTAATGCAGTGATCCAAACTGAGGAAAAAAAGACAAAAAACCCCAGACCCCTTAACCCCCAAAATAACAAAACCAACCAACCAACAACAACAAAACCAAAAAAAAAAACCAAAAAAAAACCCAACTCAACAAACAAACAAAAAAGAAAAAACAAAACAAAACAAAAAACTCCAAAAAAAACCACCACAGAAAACATTTACCTATCCTAGAAACTTCACTTTACAGAAAGTGAGATCCTTCTGGGTGACCACCTCTTTGCTCTATGTATCAACTTACTTTTAAGCCTGCAGCATAGCCCACAGGCTGTGGTGCAATGTTGGACTGTGCAGCCTCTCCAGTCACAACAGCCATCCCAAACACTTCTTGAAAGGCATCCCGAATTGCTGCAACTTTCACCTCTTTATTAGAAGTAACCACTATGTCCAGCTCTCCCCCGGTTCCTGCAAAATAATTTCGTCAAGTGATCTGTAAAAAAATAACATCCACGCATGGAATATTCCTCCTTCCCACTCATGGATAGTTCAAACACAGTTCTACACCTTCTTCAGCTGCTTTTTTCTTTCTCATGCACCGGACAATAGTTCTTCGATGAAGCAGAAGTCATTTAAGTTAGGAATTTAAATTCAGACTAATAACTAAGGTATACAAGGATAAAAGACAAGCAGCAGGAACTGACCTATTTTTAGGTTTAGCACCCAAAAAAAAACCCCATACCACTCATTCAACATGACAATTCACAGAGATTTAGGAAAATAACTCAAGACTTCTATTTCCAAGGATGTTTTGATGTTCTGTGTAGCAGCAAGGAATATTGCAAACTCTTACAAATGGGATCAAAAACACTGATGCAGGACATAAAATCCAGTGAACAGCTGCCAAATTACAAGATTTAAAAGACAGGCTCTCATTACTTTTTAGCTCTCCTTAGAATGTGAAGTTCAGTGTCATTTTACTGCTCTTTTTAGATATTAAGTATCTATGGAAGCAAAAAGCTTGTACACAATTCGAAGCATTTTTCATAGCGTTATATCTCCAAGAAGAAGCAGGAGCTTTCACTAAGCTTTTTCAGAATGAAACAAAACAATTCATTAATTAAATCTAAAACTACTAAAGAAGACTCAATCACACCTCACATCTGTCTGTCACAGCTGGATCACTTTTATTGTGCAGAAACACATCCTAAAACCCATCCCTGCTGTGAGAAGCTTTCTCAAGAGCTGCTGAATCTTTTTTCAAAAGTGGAATATGACAGAGAAAGCTGCCTAAGTAAACTGCATCTACCACAGGAGCTTACAGAGTTTGCAGTATTTATCCTGATTCAGGAAAAGTTCCCCCACTGCTAAGGGCAAACCCAAAGCTTAAACTTTAATGAAAAGACCAAGTAACTTTCTGGCTCATATTACTCAGCAGACCTCGTTACAGAAATCATCTTATTTTTATGACTAATCACCAGATAGGCTAGAACAGTAGTAAAACCTATTATTTTGGGGGTTTAGGGTAATTTTTTATCGTTTTATTTATCAATTGCTTTGCTGAATGGAATTATGTGTACAGATTACTGAACTTGGAGCAATTGTTTTAAATGCTGTGCAATGCAACTACTGGACTAAAAATAATTGACACTATCTTTTTTCATTGATTCCTTCTTGATAGAAATCAATTTAACAGATTTAAACAAGTGCTTAAAATTGACTGCAGGCTTTTACTGAAGTTAGCCTTGCTTGACTGCTCAGGAATAGAAATACTGTTGAAGAGCTTTTAATGAAGATAAAAGCTAATCCATAACATATCTAGTAAATTACTGCCTAACAATTCTAAGAATGGCAACTGTGCCTCATGTTCGCTTGCATTTTGTTTTGTATTACAGATCAAATATCAAAAGCATATCTTTTTTCATTAGAGATACAACAGAACTGAAACCAAGATATTATATGGGTTAAAAGAAACCATCTGTGACAAAATCAAGTCAAATAGAAACCTAAAATGTCAGAGCTAGATGCACCCTGGTAAATTCAGGGGCAGAATTCTTTTATCAAGTTAAGCTCTGACACCCGAATGTGAAATTTCAACGTATCTTGTGCATTATAAACTGAAATGACAGTTCCATATTTAACTTAAGATTCCCTGTTGTCTTTTGTTGTAAAAGCACTTTTGTTTATGCTTATGAGGTGACTGTGTCCTGTCTAGATAGAAATTGCCTGTTCCAGGAGTGCAGCTCAGATGACATTTTCACAATGTGCCAATGAAGAAAGAGATTACAGAAATACTAGTTGCTCAGATGAGGAAAAACAAAAATATTTCAACCACCTCATCCAGAACTTTTGGTGATTTCAGGTTCTGGCACGAGGAACAAGAAATTTCTTTGGCATTGCAGTAAATGGAGGGAGAGCAGGGAGAAGTGGGGCTATTGCTGAGGACACGGTTTTTTGTAGAATTCATTTCTACAAGGAAGTACAGGCTAAGTTTACAAACCTCTGCCCCATTTTTACAACCTGCAGCTACAAAACCAATGCAGTACATAAATGGCCAAGACGTATACAGATGCTTCCCCTTCCAACAGGAATTTAGAGAGCTTTGAGGTAACCATTGACTTAGTTTACTTAACTAAATCCTGCAAACAAAGCATTTTATTAGAATTACTTCCTCCTCCAGATAAAGTTGTTCTGTCAATAAACACTGGGTCAAACTATCCAGGATACAACAGATCCTGTTTCTAAAAACAGAATTACTATTCAGTCATGATGGCAATAGAAACCTTAAACACACTTTGCCAAATTGTGCATAAATCAACATTTGCTGTAGCTTTGCACTGCATCCTGTTACTCTTCTCAAATACCTTTAGAATGCATTGCTGGCTGGCCTCCCTGGTTTTATTCCCAGTATCTCCTAACTAGACAGCTGCTGGGAAATGTTCCCTTAAATGTAAGACAATTAATACTACTCAATAATTATGTCATCTTCCCCTGTTCTCTGCACTAGTACAAAAGTGCAGCAGTAGTTAGCGGGGTCACCTATTAGGTTCAGCTGAAAAATAACCATCTCAGGAAAACAAAATAGTAAAAAAAATCATTTTAATGGGTTCTCCTCAGTCTTAGCTGTTTCCTGACCAGCTTTTTTCACAGACAGAACAAGGTCAGTACTGGCACACCTAAGAGGGAGAGCTGCTTATCAGACTGCTAGGAAAAAAAAGAAAAACATGCCAAAAAAGCCGAAACTAAACCACCACTCTGGACAAATGGTGCCTTTTGCTTCCTTATTTTACTCTCAGGTCAGCTGTAACATATAACATGTAGTGTACTCCAATAAAATAAAAATGGTGAGTAACACAAAGCTTTTCTTTCCTCTTAATTTTCAAGCTGTGACTGAAACACTTTTACACTTCAAGTGTAGAAGTAGCGTGCTATTGCAATAGCTTCTCTAGCATTTACAAGCAATACCTGATGGTTTATCACAAACACTTACTGATATATGGAACCATGCCAGGATCCAGCGTTGTGATCATGGTTTCCACTGAATGTCTGGTTTTATCAAGAACAGACTTCACTGTGGGATTCTCAGCTACACCCTAGATTTAAGCAAATACATTTCCATATTATCTTCTGTTTTAATTTTTCCTCCTCAAGAAATTAAAAAATGTTAAAAAAATAACATAAAAATCAAGCTGCTCTGTAACATCTGCTGTGCATTACTCAGCACAAACACTTCAGGATATGACTATCAGTGCATGGCTTTTCTATTACAACCTCAAGTTTAAATATTATCCTCCTCATTAACACAGAAACAGCCCCATCATCTTGCAAAGCCAGGCAGTGCTTCTCCATTTAGCATCCTGGCTGCCTAACTAACATAAAAATCACTATACAGATGGCTCCTGAACACTGAGACTGCTTCTACCTGTGGAAGATGCCTTTATGTGCTCATCTGCCTAGCACAAATAGGGTGAAATAATCCACATTTTTATACCAATCCAAAAGATGAAATGACTGCAATAATTGTGTGGAAATCAGTCTTGGAGCTGCAATGGGACTGCTCAGGCATCTCTGAATGATTGAAGAAACAGAAACAGTCCCATTCGATTCCAGACCACTAATCTGTCAATTTTGGATTGTCATAGTTTCCAATCTCACTGAGCTTGAAGGAAATCTGGAAGGAAGGTGTGTGATTTCTTAACAACACCAGAGGAGAAAGGGTATAAAATTACTTCAACGAGAGAGACAAAGATAACTGTGGCAGCTACTGCATGAGCTCTTCAACAGGAAATTCAGGATGCATTTCTGTAAAAATTACCATGTCCCAGACACTGGCTTATCTTTAAAAAGCAGAGACTCTGATTTGGGCTTACATACATCACGAACTTGATGGTTTCAGTATAATTAATGATTCCTCTTTCTTTCACTGAAGAAATTCTCAAGAAGTGGTTAGTGAATACACAGAGCATATGGAATGCTTGATGCTTCAACCAAAATCTTTATTCCCGGAGTCAGTAATACAGACCTGGTCCATAAACAGAAACAGGACACCTTCTGGATCCTAGTGGCAGAACTAAAATGTGGATGAGATTGGCTTTTCAATTAATTTGCAACTGAAAGCTCTGGTACTCTAAGAAGGCTACAGAATCAAGTTACAAGTGAAATGTTCCTTCTAGAACACTGCCACCTACTGCAAATATTAGGAGGAATACAAGGACTGAAAGGAAAACATTGTTACTTAAATGAAGAAGGAAAATGTGGTTTTATGATCAAGAGAAGACATTTCTCCCCACAAATGGCAGCACGACCACTCTGCTCTCACTGTATTGATGGAGAATTAATCTTCCTCTTTAAGACTGTATCACTGGAGCAATGGAGAGCTTAGTCTTCCATGTCACACACAACTTTTTTCTGCCAGGTTTTCATGATTAAAAGGGATTGGAAACCAAAATTCTTCAAGTGCACTAGCACAATAATCTTAATTCTTCCTTCACATTCAGTGTGAGATGGGACAGAATGTGGTGCTGCCCTTGAAGACAGCTTTTTTTTTGCCACAATCTTCATGATGCTACTTAAATGTAGCATCTCTTACAGAAAGGTGGCAGGTTAATGAAATTCTACTCGTTGATGTTGCTGCTGATTTCCTCTGTGTGATGGGATGACATGACAAGGAGGATTTGTTCTGTACTATATATTCAATGCCTTCTGGCAGACTAATCTTAACAAAATACCCTTTCTTTGTGATTGAAAAAACATGTTTGTCTGTCCTTGAAAAAAGACAAAATATAACTTGATTGTTATAGAAAAAGCATGACTTGCATCCCACAGGAAGCAAACTCAGTTATTTAGGAAGTTATAAATGAGATATGCAAAACAAAAGGTAAAACACACTTATCTTTTTCTGCATACTGTCTCTGTGAAGTAAAAAATTTCTTTCAGATCTTAGAGGGTTCTAGAATTTAACCTGGCTTAAGAACATACCCAAAGGTAACAGGTTCTACCACAAGCTCCTGTCACAGGAATAAAAATTAGCCTAGAACTGCTACATTTGTACAGTCCATTCTCTTCTATGCAGATAAAAAGTAGAAGCATAGTTTCAGCAAACGCCACTATTAAAAACAGCCAGCTTTGCACATGAGACTGTAAAAAATAAATTATGTCTTCCTACAGTCACTACTAAGTGGAAATTCCTCATGAAAGTAGCACACAAACCCCATACCTTTATAAATCCCCAGAGTCCTCCAGCAGGTGCTCCACTCTGGGCTGTAGATACTCTGGGATCTTCATGCTCCTCAGGAAAAGTGATTGCAGAACCAGTCCCAGGAGACAAAGATGATGAGAAAGTTGCCTGTTGAGTAATGGGATCTGCCAAAACACCTGTAAGAGGAAAAGATAAAACACAGGTGTTTAATTTGCTATATTAAAACAAAATGCAATTATTTTACAAGAAAATAGCAGGAAGAATAGAACAATTCCAGGCTAATTCACCTCACTTCTTGAAGGCCAAGAACAATTCTGTTTGTTAAGGGCTACCAGATCTAATGAATGCAACCATATCTGCTAACAGAACTGAGACTGCCTGCACATTATGTACAAAGTTAAGCAATTATTCTTTTTCTTATCACACTAATTTAAGAGATGCTCTTTTTATGGTATTTAAACTTTCATAATAAAAAAGTAAAGAGAAGGGTAAGTCTCTGAACACGGATATAGAAATGCTCTCATATAATAGGAAAGGTAAATTTTCTAACACCAGGTGCTGGAAATCAGTATTTGAGATATTTTAAACGAAAACAAAAAAAACCCGAAAACAGTAGAAGAATAAAGTCAGACCCTTTGCCCCATTACTCAAGTTTATTTTTACAGATTTTCCAACACTAGCTTTAACTGAGGGTTATTTTTATTTTAGGCTGGACAGCTGGTAACTCTTTCAAGACAATTTCCTAATACAGACTACTTAAAAGAGGTATCACCAGGAATAATAAAAGCTTGGTCCAGCTGCAGCTGAAGAGCCAAAGTTTCCAACCCAAAAGCTGAAAATGACATCAGCTCAGCAACCACAGCAACTGCCTGCATGGAAGGTATGTACTTTTAAATATCCCAATGCAATTTTGTGGCTGGAAACAAGAAAACAGAAGCTGGTATCATGTGACAGACAGCTTGTTAAGAGATTTTCAGAATGAAACACTAAAAATTATGAGTTTACAGCCTGTGACTGGCATTCTGGAGAAATCTAATGGTTGAAGGTGGCTCTCTGAGCTAAAGGAAAGCTGTCCAGCTGGGCTTTGATGTATAAGGTAACAAAAATAAAAATTCTGAAACAAAGATTTTCCTGTGAACCTGAATGCCACCAGAACTTTAAGTGGACTCTCCTGGACCATGAGTGTATTCCCAAGGCTATTATCCCTCCTTCTAAGTAGAACTACATGAAGTGTATGACCCCTTTTTCTGAGTACAACTAATAAATTAAGTATAACCAGAAGAATAATAAGCCACCCAGGAGAGCCTCCATCCGGTCCCACGAACAGGAAAGCAAATAAACAAAGAATTACCTGTGACTGGAGGTGCAGAAAATGAAGGCATCAGTGGGCTCTGAGGTGCTCGGCCAGCGTGACCTCTGGTGATATCATAGGTGGAAGACATGGAAAACCCTGAAATGGGGGGGCCGGTGGGAGGTGCAGGAAGACCAGGGCCAGCAGCAGAGCTCAGTGGAGGAGGGGGAGCAGAGAACTGGGACACGGGGGTGCTGAAAGCTGCAGTGGCAGCAGGAGGTGGGACAGGGCTTTGGGGTGGTGCAATTGCAGAAACGGTTGCAGAAGGCACAAGTGGAAGAGAGGTCGAGGTCACCATGGGAGGAGGAACTGGGGACACTCCAGCTGGCAAGGGTGGCGAGTAGGCAGGAGAAGATGGCATGCTTGGTGTGGCAAGGGGGCTGGACAAAGCTACAAAAATAAGAGGGGGGAAAAAAAAAAAGAGAGAAAAAACAATTTTTGGAAGCCTTAATCTCAGAGATTCAGTTATATAATCGTTCAGACATTTCACAAGTAATTTTTGAACCAGTCAGGGTTTTTTCCCATTTGAAGTGAATTTGAAATTTCTGCTTTTCATACAGCACCAATGGCACTTAGTCCTTGGTGACAGCATCTTGTGAGACATATCTCTTCTTGCATGACCCTAACTGTCATTTGCTTAAAAAGACAAGTCAATATTTGACTCCTGAGTTTACAGCAGCTGAAACCTGTAAACTCTGAAATGTCCACCTAGCTCTGTTATTCCTGAGTGACTGCTGCATCAGCTGATGCTGCAGGAAGTGCTTGTCTTCAAGAATAAAACACACTTTAGGAATAAAACACACACTCCCAGTACCTGGGAGTTTTTTCAGTTGTTTCAGAGGTGTGGGACTGTAAAACGGACTGAACCTAAGGCAGCCCTCACTTCTCTGGTGCTCATCTCCCTAACTTCTCTGCTTTCCCTGTTTCAGCTGGTTTTTGGATAAGCCAATTTCCCTGTCTATAACCAAATTAGGTCAGAAAAACAGAAATTGCCATTTCTGATGGCAGTAACATGCTAAACCAGCTTAAGCATCTCACTGGCCTCAGCCTAAACACCACAGTCAAATTATATGCAAATCACACTAATGCCATCGTCTCTAAATTTGGTCACACACACCCATCAGTAAAAAAAATTGAGCATCCATTCCCCCATGTCATATTTATTTATGTATTGTTTACATGCACCACTGTATCAGTATGTTATGTATATTAAAAAACATACACAACAAAAATTTTAAAATTACGAGATAAAGACACATGAAAAAAGTATTTCTTAAGAGTACAAAATATCTCCTGTTTCTACTGGAAATTTTCTTGATAATACCCTATCAATATAATAATACAGTTCATCAATAATGGTTAACATACTATATAATACAATCACTGATAATAACTTTTTAGGGTGAACTGTGCAACTGAAGAAACCTCAGTAATTTTTACATCTTGTTTTAACACGTAATTTTTTAAAATTATGTGTTCCAAGATGCAGGAATTTAAAGGTCTGGTTCTACATTCAGACTATTCTGATGCTTGGGTTTAAGGTCTGGAAAAAAACATCTCACAGAGATCCACATGGAGGAATTGCCTCGTTGGCTGTGCCTGCTGTACCATCCTATTAATTTTCCATTCCCACTCATAAACTATGCAAAAGTTTCCCTTGAAATTTAGCTGGCAAATTTTCGTCTTCCCTGATGTCCATCAATTGCCCTTGCAAGAGGAACGTGCTGCATTTTTGTATTTTTAGTGAGTGTGTTCAAATCCCACAGAAACTGTTTGGAAGATGTTTATATAGGCCAGGAAATTCTCTTTTCGAGTGGATGTCTACAGATCTGACAGTTTTTATGCAACACTTGCACTGGTTTTGGCTGCAGGAATGAATAATGATGGAAGTTGTTTCCAAATACCAGTTTTGGAAATGGTTTCTCAAAAACATGACTTTCTTACAAAAGTACTTCCTGTATCACTCCTTGTTGAAACGTCACCTTTACCTGGATGGGACAAATTATGAGTACGTATTTTTTTTGAAAATATCAGCTAAGTAGTGCACTGCTGACAGCCTCTTGTCAGCACAGAAAGCATCAGCAAATCTGGGACTTTTTGCTACAAAAGTTCATGTCCACGTTAATTTCGACAACTCTTTTAACAGACCTTGCCACTAGTGGCCAGCAAACCTCTGTGCCATTAACAAAAAAATCTTTCATGGTCACTCCCTATCTAAGTAGAAAATACTGCCAAAAAGTGTACTTTTAAAAGACCATTCTTATAAAATTAAGAATGTTTATTGAAGACATCCTGTAGTACTTGGTGCACTTCTGGCTCTGGTTTCTTTGCTTGCATATGAATGAAGCAGTGAGTACATTTCATGTACATTTCATAACATCTCTGCAAGCCTACTCCAGATTAAAGCAACTGCTCCATTACAGGTCACATTTCCAATAATACAGTATCATAATGGTAGAATTCTGGAATTCTATCAGTACCAAAACCACAAGTGATTATTCAGGCTTACCACTATCCCCTAGAGGACTGTAAATCTGTTTTAACTCCCTTCTGTGCTGCTCATCTAACTGGGGACCGTAGTGGAAGGTATTATTTCCCCAGCCCTGCATCTTTAAAAAATACAAGTGCATCTACATCACTTCCTAAAATAGTTTCAAGGATAAAAGAAGCTTTAAAAATCTGTGTGGTATCAGATGTATCACAGATAAGGAGCCCACTTCCATGATTAAAAAACAACTTAAATCCTTCCAATTAGCCCTGAGAAGAGAACTGCAATTATGCTGATTGCAACTGGTTTTGTAGGGCTTCAAAAGACATGAATAAAAAAGGTTTCTGTACCTAATGTGATGGGTGTAGCAGCAGCAGCCTCTCCTGCTGTGCTTGGAGGGGGTGTGCCAGGGGGAGTCGTCTCTATGCCACTCTCTTCCATCATCTTCCTTCAGCCACAAAAAACTGTGAGAAAAAAAAATATATGTATCTATAAGGTGCATCTTGAGGAACAAGGGAAAAGATTTTAAATTAGAATGCAAAGGCCACAACAGTAATTTACATTCCTGAACAAAGCAGATAATTCAAACGTCAACTCTGGGAGGGGGGGAAAAAAAAAAAAAAAAAAAAGAGAAAACCACTGACTTATCTCAAGTACAAAATTATCCAGTGTGTCCCCCTTCTACTGTACCTTCCCTTTATTTTTAGCACTGTGATAATGCCTCAAACTCCAAGACTCTAAAAACCTTACTGTGCCTGCCCAGCTACTGCTTCTAAAATAGACTGGTGGTACTTAGAAAAGTAATAATACAGAAGGAATTACACATCATAAAGCCCATATCCCACTGCAAGAAAAACATAACTACAGGGTACAATTCTGCTGCATTGTTGAGCTGTAGTAATGCAAACCAGGATCTGGTACTTCCAGCGTGATCAAAATTATAACGAAATTAATTTACACTACGTTTTCCAGTATAGCCAATCCCTGTACAACCCATACACCACACTTCTCTGGTGATGCTAACAGAAGTCCAAGTAATTGAAGGCTTTGTTTTTTATTTTGAAGGCCAGAAGAATACTTTGACATATTTGAATAAACCTTTAAAATGTACTACTTCTAAAAAAACTCCCCTTATAAGCTTATTTAACAATATTGAATTAATGTAAAAGGTCTGAGAAGAAGAAAAGTGGAAAAATCAAGACTTTCATGAACACCAGGGATTTTCATGCTTCAGTGTAGCAGCAGATTACAAAGTCCTGCTTCCTCACAAGTCTGGTAAACTACCTGTACCACTCCCTGAGATAGCAGTCCTTAAGGAACTTTTACTGAAATAAAACTCTTGTAGAAAGTAAGTATATATATATATATATATATATATATATGTAAAATAGATGGGCTCAAAACATTTTCCACTACATCCATTACATCACTGGGTACTGAGGACTGCCAGCTTATTCCCTTTCAGAATTCAGAGAGGAAAAGGCTCAGTCAATATGTTGAATAAAAATATTCACATGTATTTAAAAAAGAGCTCCACTTACAAAAATACAGGGGCTTTTCCTGCTTAAAAAACAAAAGTAAAAATTCCTCATTCTCTCATTGTTGTTTCAAAGGTGTATATATATATATATTAAACTCACAATTTAATATAAAGGAAAAATTACTATGAATATCAAACTGAAAAATCCAGACAGCAGGACATCAGTATCAGTCTTGACAAACGCACTAAAGAGTTTCAAAAACAAATGAAACCATCAAAATCACACAGGAGAAGCCATGGACCCTCTGATAAATTAGCATGATTTGCATTAAGTGATTCAGGATTAAATGCTTCAGCTCAGTCATGGAAAGCAAGTGAATGTGGCTTAAGTTCAGCACTCTTCAAAAAATTCTTATGACAGATGGATTTTGGGTTCTGAGCATCTCTAATTCACTTAACGGCTTCTCTTCAGATGGGATGAAAGGGCCACTAATTGCCTAGTAGGGAACAGACTGTCCTTGCAAAGTACATCTCATCATCCCACAAAAAAGATATGCAGACACTTCCATTAAACTTTACGAAGGCCAGGAATTTGCAATTTAAGATTTTTGTCTTCTAATCACTCTAAAGGAGTTTACATTCCTCTGCACAGAGATATTTCCCAAGTTATTCTTCTTCCACTTACACACGGCAAAGGATGAAAGAATTTTCCATCGTGCAATTAAAGTGATCACTGACCAAAACCTAGAAACATTTTTTCGAGGCTCTTCCAATCTGCTGCTTGATTTCACCTAATGCCACGATTAAAAGCTGCTGAGAGGTGCTTGCTGCTTAAAATAAATTCTGTGGCCACGCAGAATGACAGGTAAAGTTCCACAGAGCAGCTCTCCAAAAACTTTGTGCAAGGATTTTTTGAAGTTTAAAGAATGTGTTACAGTGGTGGTGCTGGGGGTAGGGAGAAGGGGCAACCCCCCAAAAAGCCACCTGACACCTGGAAAGTCAGGAATTAATAGAAACAGAAATAACTCTGTAGCTGCTTTTTGCTATTAACTTGGCAATAAGAAAGATTAAGAACAGAAATAGTAATCCCAAATGTGCAAAAAATCATGTCAGTTGCTGAAATACGATAAAAAAATCCCATATGGAACTGACTTAAACGATGTCTTAAGTAATATGGAGCCTGCACAAACAACAGCTTTCTGTACACTGATTTTTCAACATGATCGAGTTGTGCTTTGCAGATACTGCATTATGAAAAAAGTGATTTAATAAAAAAAAAACTAAGGGTAAAGACCAAACATGGGAATAGACAAAAGGAAAGCACGAAGTACAGTGGGTAACTTGAAGCTAATAGCTCACATTGTCGAAATAATCCAGCACCACAGATTATCCAAATGATCCTACAGAATATTAATGAACATAACTAACCTACCCAAAACCACCTGTATGTGAGGAACGGGGTGGAAGCAGAAATCCATGAAAAAAAGGACCCAAGAAACCCATTAGCAGTGATCAGTCCTCAACAAAGATTCCAGTGAGGGTTCCCAGCTTCCCTTAGGGGAGATGCAGGGAAAAAGCTTCCCAGTAGCATCAGCCTACAATGACTGGGCTGTCTTTTCAGTGATTTGAGAAAAAAACCGAAAGTTGTAGCAAAGACTCTTGACAATCCAAGCCGCAAAATCCCAATTTGCAAAAGGGAGCACCTGGAAGCTCAGTCTAACCTCTTAAGGAAGTGACTTCTGTGCCTTCTTGCAAACTCGAACATTTGGGTTCACTAAACTGACGGGGAAAGTGAAGCACATAGAATTAGGTGAAAATCAGTACTGCCATCTAGTGATTTGTGACAAGAAACAGTTAAATTTGATAGTGCCACGTCTTGCTAGGAGAAAATCCTGGTTTGTTTTTTACATGGAAATAAAAAAGAAAGGCTATGGAAAAGAGAAATACAGAACAGATGTATTTCCAGTGATCAGTCATCCTTAAAACCCTTTAGGAAGAAGAAACGTGAATTTTGTTTGATCAATTATTTTGTTAACAAAAACTCAGTTTCAGTACAATGAAGACACTAAAGGGATGATGCTAAATCCTCATATTACACAAAGAAAACGCAGTACACTCACAAAGTCTGTCTCTAGAACTATTTCTACTGATTATCAGCAGCTGAACCTCATCCGTTAACCTGACACCAAATCTCAGCCATTAACCTAATTCCCAAACTAGGGAATTAGGCTGTGTACACTGAACAGAAAAACAGCTAAAACTCTGACTGAAATTTTTAACAGGCCTTGTGCTAAAAGCACAAGCTAAAGCAGGAAGTGAATAATTTGATTTAAAGACTAGAAGGTTTACCTTACAAATTATTTATCTTCTCACTTCAGTTTAATAGAAAATAATTACATTTGTGCTAATATTTTGCAATAATCTTAACGACTTAACCACACTTCAAAAGCATTCCTCAGGTTATTACTCTAAAATACAGACATTCACAGCTAATGATAAGATTACCCACAAATGGAGATTACCAAATGTCATGTGGTTAAAAAACCATTATCTAGAATCAGCTACACTTCAGAGTTTATAATAAGGTGTATATTCAATCATCTTTAATTGATCCCTTCTTCTATTTCAGTAGGTACTCCTGCTAATAAAAAAATGCAAAAACCCCAAACAAACAAAAAACAAAAAAAACTCAGAAACCCACAAAAAGAAACCACAATATATTTAAGCACACTGAGCGGGGAAACTGATCTCTAAATAGAGCCTAAAATGAAACATAACTACTATGCTGGAACACTAAGCTGAAATGCCACTAAACTTTTTGACTTTAATCACAGGAGGCATAACTTTTAATTAAGTTTTGACATGCTGCAGACACTGCTCGTGGTTAAGCACACGCTGACCAATGTTCAAAACAAGGTGCAGCTAACACCAAGCAAATATCAACACTTCAAAAAATGAAACCAAACCAGAACTGAATTGATTTAAAACTTTCATCTGAAAAGCCTCTCATGGTTTTTTTCCCCCCACTTTAAAAAGTGAGAGCACTAAGGGATAGAACTTCCTTCAGTCTCTAGTCTGGAAAACGCAGGCAGGTCCCAAAGGACACACGAAATCTCAATGAAGCCAAAGAAAGTGCACAGAGAGATCATCAGTTTAATCACCTGGTGTTGAATGACTTGTTCCAAAGTCCAAAGTCTTAAAGAGAGGTAAAAAACAACAGAAGAGGGAAACAAAAACCACCACAAAAACCACCAACAAACCGACCCCCAGAACTCTCCTATACCTGTTTTCTCAGACTTTGGGCTCTTCACTGATGTCATACCTCCAACAACGCACCAGTGTGTGAGGCTGTCCCTTGACTGGAGCTGGCAGGTAAACTTTTCATGATAAAGGCTTTAGAGTAGGAAACTGAAACTAAGTCAACTTTCCTCCCATTCATAATGAAGCTGACTGCACGGGTAAATAGTACTGTGCACTTTTTATTTTGGGGCTCTCTTTAAGTTGTGCTTCTTCCAAGGTAACATGGGCACTTCAAAGATGTGGCACGAACTAGAAAATCCACAGATGAAATAACTGTGCAATGTGCTAGTTTACGTGCTTTGTGGTATAGCTTAATGCAGAATCTGATATACTGAATTAACAGCAGATAGCGAAAAATACTCAAACTGAAAGGGAGTAGGTTCAGGGCAGATATTAGGAAAAAATCCTTGACTGTGAAGGTGGGGATGCCCTGATACAAGGTGGCCAGAGCAGCTGTGGCTGCCCCTGGATCCCTGGAAGTGTCCCAGGCCAGACTGGACATTGGAGCTTGGAGCAACGTGAGACAGTGGAAGGTGTACCTGCCCACGGCATGAGGGAGAATAAAATGATCTTTAAGGCCCCTTCCAACCCAAACCATTCTGTGATTCATTGCATAAATTACGTTAACCACATGCATAACCTTTTTACCTTAAAAAAAAAACAAACGCAAAAGCAACACCAAAGAAAACTTCTCACCACTGTGCAAAAGACCTAACACAGATCAGGACATGAAACATCAGGCATGACAGAAAGGGCTGGTGGCCTTCCCTTGTCACCAGTGCAGACACAGCCCACAGACACCACAAACCAAGCAAGCTCCATTTTCCCATAGACTGCCTGACCTTATCAGAACCATCAGAATTCCAATTATTTCATTCCACACACTTTCATGCCATTGCCAACGCTCAGCATTTGCAGCAGACCACACCCCACACCCCCCCCACTTTGCTATCAAATATTTCAGTGTCACAAAACCCTCCCAAAACCCCACACACAGGTGATGGTCGCAGGGGGAGAACTGCTGATCCAGAACTGCGGAATACCATCCAGCAATGCCATGGAATAACCCCACCAAAGAAACAGCCAGACCCAGCCCATCCCAAAGACCTGCTCCCATCGTTTTTCCAGGGTATGGATAGCACAGGATGTGATGCAACAGCTCCAGCGGTTTCAGAGGTGTTCGCCCAAAGAAGTAATGTTGTTTTTTTTTTTTTTTAAAACCAAATAAATCAAACAAAGAGCAAATTATGCCTCCAGAGACACTACAATAAAGCAATAAACCTCCTGAAGCACCATTTTTATCTGGCATTAACAGATTCCCGAGGGTGAGGCTGAAACCTCAGGCATTTTACCAGGACCAGCACTGGAATTCGTCGCGGCAGGGCTGGAATTCGGCGCCCCGAGGCTGCGAACAAGCCGGGCTCTCCCCGCAGCAGGAAACCCGGCCGGAGGCAGGAGCAGGACGGAACCAAGCGAAGCACCGGGATAAATCGCAGTGGGAATTCTGCGCAGTGATGCTCCCTGAGCCTCAGCTCACAGCGAGCCTCGGAGCCGGGCGCTGGGAGCACTCGGAGCGCAGGAGCCGCCGCAGCCCCGCAAGAACGCGCCGGGTCAGAACACGAGGAGGGAGCCGCGCACGTCCCGCAGCCGCCCGGGCCCCGGCACCGCCCGGCCCAGCCCTCCGGCCGCTCCTCCCCGCCGCCGGGCACGACGGGTCACAACGCGGCGCCTCCTTCCTCCGCCAAAAGCGCCCTCACCGAGCCCGATCCCCTCGTCCTGTGCTGCGTCTTCCCGGTCTTTCCCGTCCCAGAGATACACGAAAGGAGGCCGTGGCCGGTGCCGCCTCGGACTACAACTCCCAGCATCCTCCGCGGAGCGGCCGCCGCGCCATGCCACGTCTCTCACAGCCGGGTCCAACGGTCCTTCGGGGGGGGAGTTGCACCCCCGTCCTCAGCTTGGGTCGCTCCGTATATATATAAAAGGCGGCGGCGCAGGCGGGCTCCCGGAAGTGCCACGTTGCCTCCGTGAGGTAGCGGTTGAGGGGACTTAGGGGCGAATTACGTCGTGCCTTTAAAACTCAGCTTTTAGACGACAGCCTTAAGAAGCCGTTCGGGCGCCCTGTGTAGATCTCCATTTGTGGAGATCTGAAGTACGTCTCGGTTGAAGTGATTTCTGTTCAGAGAGTGAATTAGGTTGGGAAAGGCCTCTCAGCCTGTGGAAGTGCAGCCTGTGACCAGCTCCCTCAGCTATCCCTGGTACTTGAGAGCCTTGCCCAACTCCGTTCCCTTTTCTGGACCTGGTCCAGGCCTTCAGTTCCCTGTCCTGAGGGGCCCAGAAGTGGACGCAGCACTCGAAGTGTGGCCTCAGCGCTGCCGGGTAGCTCTCCCCTAGCAACGTGTCACAATTTTAATAGAAGGCTGCGCCGAGTTCATAGCTGACTTCAGAGGAATCAGTATGAACTATAGGCTTTAAATACGGTAGGCATTATTAATTCAGGACACTTAAAAGCATAACAAACCTCACGGCTTTCTGCTGTATCCAAGATTTTAAACGCAACAATCAAATGCGTTACACATCGAATTTGTCCTCATCCTGATCTACCCAGAACTTAACATTATTGGACATTTACATGCAGATCCCAGGAGGGAAGATTTCGTTGTACTCGCACTTTCTGCTGAGACAATCTGCAAGTTCATACTGAAGTGAAGTTAGGATAAAATCAAAACGGAGGAAAATACTCTAAATACATTGGCTTTTCAAGTATATTAACAACAAAAATTTTATTCAGTATGTGTTCAAATAGTAATTCTTGCACTGAGACTCTAAAATGCAGACTGAAGAACACAGAAGTAGTTTTTCATTTGCCTACGGGAGATCTTGAAATAGCATGGGAAATGCACGAAATGTTGTTCTTGCTCTCATGGCTTAACCCCAGCTGGCAACTGAGTTCCATGCAGGTATTCACTCCTCCAGAGAGGAAAAGAGGAAAGGAAACTCCATGGGTTTAAATAAGAACAGTTAAATAACTGGGAAAAAATAAATTATTACAGCTAGTTCCTACTGTTATGGAATGGGTCTGGTCAACACCCAGGGCTCTCTGTTCCCCTCAGAAGGCAGTCAGCAGATTATTTCCTTTGGTGTCAGGTGCCTGATGCCCTGGATCCAGGACTTCCTTCCTTCTATCCTGAAATGACCCCTGGGAAGGTGATGGGGCTCGGGAGGGAAGTCTGTATGCTCTTGTTTATATTTCCACCACCCCCCTTTCAATAGGTCTTTTTCTCTACGTTGAGAACAGGCATGGGGCTCCTCTGACTCTGCTGGGCTTCTCTCAGGGATGAAAGGGCGGAACTTCAGCAGTCTGTTTCCCCTTCATTTTCCCTAATACTCCTTTATTTTTTCACTCCTTCCTTAAGCTGTGCTTACCAGACAGAGCCCATTGTTCACCTGCTCGCACTGTTCTCTGGTATTTCACCCAGGCTCAGACATTCCCTGCAGTGAGCTGGTTGGATAACTCTGCCCTTCATGGGTGCTTCTGTTTGCAAAAAGAAAAAAAAAAAAGCGAATGAAAAGAAAGGAGAAAGGAAAGGAGAATGGCAATGAGAAAGGCATAGCAAAGCAAGGCAGACACCTCCCACCACCAGGAGAGTGGCTGCAGCCCTGCGTGCCTGCCCTGCCTGTGCGAAAGGCACACAGCACAGCTCCCAGGGCTGGGGGAAGAGGGCCTGGGGGCTCTCAGTGTGGCAGGTGCCCTAAGAGGCTCTGGGGGACATTCCAGGTGCCCCCAGCCCCCTGCTCCTTCCCAGACACACCCGACATGCTGAGCCCCCTTTCTCCCACCAGGCCTTGTCTCCAACACTGCCCTTCATCCTGGCCCTGTTAGCCACTCACGCTGGGCTGAAGGTGAATCTAAATGTTGAAAAGGATAAAGTGCAGCGGATGCAGGAGCACGAGGAATATCTGCATCAGGAGATGACTGAAGGAGATGGAGAGCAGCAGTGGCACCATGGAAGCCCTGCTGTCTTCAGCGCTGCAACACCAGTGGCTGCTTTGTGTCACGGCAACCGCTAGGGCGATTGTGGAGTGCCACGACCTTCCGGAGAAGTGCCCTTAGAGGATGTTCCCGAGGCACACAGGCTCGTCCTCCGGTTCGCTCCTGGGCGGGGAGTGATTTCAGCTCTTAGTGAATCCCAGTTCAGCCGGCATGAGAAGCGAAGAGACAGGTGCTGCGTATGGGGTTTCAAGGCGAAGGGTTTTTTCTTCTTCCTTGAAGGGTCCAGGGACAAACTGGCTCACAGGGTATGAGTGAGCAGGGTAGATATAGGCTAGCCAGAGGGCCAGGGTAGAGCAACAGCAAATGGTCTGAGGGCTCAGGGGTGTACAAGGGGGGAAGGGCCAACAGGGAACAGTAAATTAACAAGTAACAGAAAGGCATGCTGGGAGCAGAGTGACACTTCACATAATGAAGGAGGGCCTTAAGGGCTTTCCCTGCAGGGGAGAGAGGCGGGCTCTTTTGCCGTGGGGCTCTCTGCCTCCATAGCTTTGGGCCAGTGCAGCAGCCCTGCTTCTGGGTCTGGTTGCTAGGGGCTGCTGGCTGGGCAGGAGAAGGACGCGTGGCTCTGCCAGCTGCAGGGAGCAGGAGGGAGCCAAGAGAAGGAAGGCTGTCAGGAGCAAGAAGGTGAGCAGTGAGAAATTTGGCCATGAGAAGGTCCATAGCAAGGAGAAGGGGAAGATCAGGGGAAGCCAAATGAAGGTTGGCAGCAAGGAGAAGCGTAGCAGCAGTAAGAAAACTTGCGGTGAGGAGAAGGTTGGTGAGCTCAAGGAGGAGCTCAAGGATGGAGACAGAGGTGGCAGCACTTTGTCTGTGCCCACGCCATCACCAATGGGCACATCTAGGATAAGGCTGGAGTGGGCTGTCAGCAGCCTGATCTACTTGAGAATGTCCCTGCTCATTGCTCTCACTGGACGGCCTTTCAAGGTCGCTGCCAAGCCCAACTGCTCTGTGATTCTACAGCAGGGTCTGCTCAGCACAAAGGTGCTGAAGGAGTTGGTGGATGAGTTCCTCAGTGCCTGCCGAGTGCTTTCCCATAGGAACTTCATGCCAGAGTTGCACTCAACCGCTGGGTGCTGCTGTGACACCAGCTCTGAATGCTGCAGCATCCAGAACAGCAGTGCCTACGGCCCTCTGGTCATCCTGCGGCCACCCCATGGCTACTCCTTCCACCTGGACAGCACAGAGCGGCCGCCAGGCAGGCACATCCGTGTGGCACTGGAGTGTCTGTGCTCCGGGGAGCAGCTGCTGGGGCAGACGTGCTTCCTCCACACCTCTGATGGCCAACTGCCCCGGAACCAGAACTGGTACCTGCTGGACACCCTCTGCACAGGCTCCTGCTTGGATCCGAAGGAAGTCACCCAATTCGTCCAGATGTTGGTGGCATTGGCTTGGCAGCTTCTGCCGCAGTCGCGGCACTTCCAGCTGACAGCGCTGCCCTCCGCAAGTCCTGCAGCTGAGCGGCACCTCTGGGCTGCACTGCAGCATTGAGCTGGCTTTGGCCGTGCAGCAGGGCAGCTCAGGTTCCTACACGAGCCTTGAGTAGGCAGCAGCCAGCTCTGCCTGCAGCACTGTGTGGGCCAGTGAGCTGCCACCTCTCAGACTCATGGCCATGATTCCACTGTTGCTGAGGTGTCACCAGTGTTAGGAACAGTGATGCTGTCCACCTCTGCCCACTCAGTCTCAGCCCACGCAGATAGCTCTTGAGGTGCGGGAGATGCCAAGAGTGGCCCTCTTCCAGAGTCTCTCAGAGCCTGGAATGAGGATAAGGCTCAGAGCCTATCTAGCAGTTGTCAGCGTCCAGGGAAAAGCAAAGAGTCGGAGAGAGTCTTTTCGAGGCTCCTTTCGAGGTTTATCAGAGGAGCGGGTAGGGGGAAAACCGGAGTCGGGAAAAGGATACCAAGAAAGGCAAGGAGAGCAGCTGTACATGAACTTAAATAAGGGCCCTCCGCCATGGGAGCGTATAGTACAGAAACCAGTTGAGGAAACTTAGGGGAGTGACATAGGGAGGGACTACAATCACAGCAAACCAATGAGGGGGAAGGTAGGAGGGGTTCAACATACAAGGTCCAATCACATAACATATAACTTACAGTTAACTGGCAATGAACTTTCTAGAATAACAGGTGTGGCCAGGGGGGTTGGCAACTTGGAGGGTTGGGTTTGAAGTGATGCGCAGGGAATGGTCTGGAAGAAGGAGAGGAGCTTAGGGGTGATTGACGGGGTCTTGGTGGGAAGAAGGGCAACCTGGAACAAACCAAACAGGGAGGTACAACATTGGGACGAACCATTTTAACAAAAGGGGAAACAAGGCCATAATGAGGAAATACGACAAACCACAACAGAACAGGAGATAAGGAAGCTGAAGTCAAACATTCCTCTTAGGACATTTTTTGTGTTCTGTTAGGATTTCTTTGTTACTTTCTTTTGAACTCTGACAAATGTAGCCTGATCATGGTAATTTTAAAACCTCCCAGGGCAGAGCTGGGTAGGTTAACATGATTTCAAATGTATCTTAAGTTTTTGCTCAGAAAAATTAGACATCCATAGGAGATTTTCCTACACAGATTTTTATTGTTTAAAATAAATAAAATTCAATTATATGACTAATACTCAGTCTGCTATCAAGTCACTTGTGATGAGAATAGAGACACAAATATTAGTATCCTATGTCCCAAACTCTTGGAAACTGTAAATATAAGAGAATTTGAGGGCTGTAGCGGCATGCAGTGATGCTGAGTTGCCGCTCCCTTCCTCAAAGCGTCCCCAGCAGAGGTGATCCAGCAGGCAAACCTGCACACAGGGACACAACACACACATACAAGCTCGCTACGATGACAAGAAGGCCAACCAAGAAAAGGATGTGAGGGTCTTCTGTGTGCAGTTCTGATGGGGTTTGTTAGCAGCCACACATGGAAGGGGTCCAGGGACAAAAGACCAGGAGCAAGGAAGGGGTTTAAATATGGGAGAACAGTGGCAGTGCATGGGATAAGAGACCAATGGAAATGGGAAAGTGGTGCATAGGCAGGATAAAGGACTGGGGAAACCAAGAGGGTAACAGGAGCAGAACAATGCAGCAAACTGGGGCCAGTGGGGATCAGGGAAAGGGAGAACCTGTTCATGGAGAGGTCACAGGCTGTATTGATAGAGATGCTGTGCATGTGCTTCAGCACTTCTCCATCATGCAGCGTCTGGTACCGGACACCCCAAAGTGCTCTGTTAGTGGTGCATGGAGCAGCAGCAGGGTGTTAGGGTGTGTCCCTACCAGCACTGAAGGACATCAGCTCATCAGCATGTCTCAACACTCACACACTCGATCTGGGGCCTGTGAAGAAAGCGATTGCTCCTTTGCTATTTTAAAAGAATAAGAGGTGATAAAAGCATTTAGATGAAAATACGGATTTTAAACACCTGTTTGATGCAGGAAGAGAAGGTCAGCTTTCTTCTCTTGTTTCATTCTACATACTAAATATTCATCATATTGGTGTTTGGGGGAAGGTATGAAATAAAATTGCAGCTTTCAGAGAATCAAAATGTCTTAAGACTTTGTGAAGCATGTACTCCATAACTCAGAATCTTAGGCTCATTGGTATGGGTAAATTCCCATATGAGAGTCCCAACTGCAGTTTCCAAAGAACAAAGCCAGACTGAGTTGTAAACTCTTTGTCATGTTGGCATAATGAATATACTCCCCATGAGAAACTCTTCTCCATGAAAAACTACACACCGTGTGAAAAAAAAGGAAAAAAAAAAAGAAAGAAAAAAACCAGTTTTCCTCCGAAGGTCCAGTGATGATGTGGAAAGGTCTGGTTTTTCCTCTGGAATCCAGTGGAAAAACGCTGCCTTGGTGTTCCAGATCTCAGTTTTTATCTAGGTAGGAAAGTTTTGGCTCCTCCCCCTGGCTGGAGCATCTCCCAGTGGGATGATACAAGTTTATCAGTCATGCAGTGTGACTCAATGGCCCATTAACAGGAGATATCTCCTGGAGGAATGAGATTATCTTAATGTCTGAGAACAGAGGTCTTCTTCTTCTCTGCTGGGGGCAGAGTCTTCATCACACTATCTGTACAAAATTCTCATGGAGTCACAATTACTTCAACATCTGCTTGCTTCAGCATGGATGCCTTCATTCATGTCTACAATGTAAATACTCTGTCATGCTTTTCAATGCTTTACAGGGATATTACAGTGTATCATAGTCCATCACAATGGCCTACAAAAGAATTTCAGCCCAAGGCTAAGACATCTCCTCATTCTCCTCCCATCTGGGACTTGACTTCTTCACTGACCTTCATTGGCTCTGGAGGAAGCTGCCAGCAGTCCTCACAGAGAACCACTTCTGTAACTGATGGATTTTCTCTTGAAATAAAACCAAGCTATGTAAATCCACGGCAGCTGCAAAAAAGCTGAAGGGCTGTAAAATCAAAATTCTGTAACATTCTGCACAGTGAATACTCTGTAGAGACAATTCTGGATGAAGATATAAACAACGTATAGAATAGAGCCCAGAGAGAGTTAAGTCTTGCTGGGTAGTCATTACTTTGACGAAAAGAAACTAAACATGTAAATCAGTTCTTCCAAAAGCAGACTCTCCAAGCTAGTCACGAGCTGCCATTGTCAAGAGTGGTCTGTCTCTGAGATACCCAGAACTCAGAGTTCATCTAGGGCACTCAGCCCCCTTTGGCCGCTCACTGCGTCGGAGAGAAGGTAAAGGATGAGGAGGAGACGTTTCTGGATTCCTGAACAGTGTTTATTGGGAGGGAGCAGGGAGGTGACTAAACACAAGGGAAGGGAACCCAAAAAGGCAAGGAGAATGGGTTTGCAGCAACTTAAATAGGGGCCCTCCCCCAGGGGAGGGCACAATACAGCAGCCAATCCGAATAAACCGTGGGTGTAACTTAGGGTGGGACTAATTCTACATACAACCAATAGGGGGAAACATAGGCAGGGAGACATATGTAACATCAAATCATATACCAAGAAGGGGATGACTGATATAGAAAATACTGGAAGGATAGGAGGGGCTAGGAGGGATTGGCATAGGCCTGGGAGGGGATTAGGGAGAAGGATAGGGAACAGTCTGGAAGGTGGGTTGGGACTAGGGTTGACTGATCAGGGAAAGGCAGGAATTAGGGCAACTGAACTATAACAAGGGGGGGTACAAACAATGGAACAAAACATCTAACAACAATAAAATAATGCACCGCAGCATTCCAGATTGAAATGACAACACTGCATACTCCTTACTGAGGCAGATGATAACACAATCTGCAAAGTGGTGAAGAATCAGGTTTGGTCAGTCATTTATTGCTGAAAACAGATTGGAAATAAGACTCTGAGCATGACCGTTGATAAGATTATAAGTGGGACATGACCTAATTCAACTTCACAAGTAAACATTAACAGAGGATTGATTAAATTGCAGCCAATTGAATCATTGTTTTCACTCCATAAAACAACACAATCCAATCTTATGCGCTGAAACTTCCCATCACAGTGACATATATTTACTATCACCAAGGATATGACACTGGAAAAATTTACTGTGAAAAGCACACTTCCCAATGATTTTCAAGTTAGAGCAAGCTGTCAATTTGAATCACTGCATCCTTGTAGCCTGGCTAATGGAGAACCAGCATTCTCACAAGGCACAGTGACAAAGTTAGTTACAGGGATGGTCTTTGCTGAGTACATGGTCAGCACTCAGTTTTATAGTCTCTCTGTTTGCCGTTTTCCTTAAAATTAGGTTTTTTCCAGCCTGGTGATTAAATAAGCATGCAGCTAACTCCCCTTCTGAGTTAGTATTTTGCTGCTGAGTGGTAGAAGCTGGAAAAGTGATCAGGTTTTATTCCTTTAGCAGAGTATCTCAGTGGACTTGTCTTACGACAGTGTAACTGCTTACTTAAAAACCTCCAGCAGCAGACCCACAGCAAAAAGCCTTCAAAAGCAAAACTGTCCTTCTGTTCTGATAATACGTATTTGCATTTATAAAACATAGTTAGAATTCTTAGCATCAGGTCACATGTGTGCTGACCATTACTCATCTCCAGCATGGTGTAAGAATGCATCAATGTTGAAGCAACTTGGTGGAGACTCAGAATTCCCTTTGCAACTAGTTACAGAGTTTTTTTAATTTCAAGCCACACCTAAGTTAGCGGAAAGGGAAAATCTCAACCACTTCCAAAACAGTTATACCTAATTACACTTTTAAAGGACTCTAAAATTAAAGGCTCTAGAATTTTGATATGCAGCAAAGAACAAAGGCCGCATCACTTTTCTTTAGGTAGGAGCAAGTCCTTTTTCATGTTGGGGAATACACATGAAGATTTGTGTGAGCATTGTAGAAATTCTCAACCAAACTTCTGAGATAAAGAATAACATTGATAGCATGACTGAAGCAATTTATGCAGTTCCTAAGGTATTGGAGTTTAAAATTGACCAGTTGACTCCAGATGTATTGGTCCAAAGGCAAAGAGAATAAATACTTCCAAACTACTACCAGTCTCTAATGTGTCCTTCAAGAAGTAAATACTATTTTGTTTAGCTGCATCTCACCATGGACAAAGCTGTGCATGCAAAGTGGCTCTCAATGCTATACAATATTATTAGGCCTGGTGGAAAAGGTAATATTCCTAGAACAGTAGGGCCTCTCCAGAAGGAGACAGATAACCAGGAATAGAGAAAGCATGACTTTCTCTTATCACAATTTTGTGTCAAAACCTTAGTTATGAGGAGCCAAAAAACAACTATGTATTAAAGCACATGTTTTGCAGTTAGGGACTTGTCTGTTCATCTTGTTAAATTGTTCCCCAGGAGCCTATAAAAGTGACTATGTAAAGAAAACTTTTCCAAAGATTCCTAAAAAATTCAGCAGTACTCTGCTGCAAAATTTCAGGCACTTTAGAGCATTTTCACATGAAGCTTCAAGCATTTCTATGGGCTTAATCTCAGAAAACTGAGAGCCCCTTCTTTCCTCGGGGCAAAAGATTCTTAACACAGGTACTTTTTGGTCAAATCATCTATCAAATGGAACATCTCCATCCCCCCATGTCTTTTTCCATGGTTTATAGGAATATTCAGTACATCAGTTCATCTCTACAATTTACAAAAAGATTTTCAGCCATTTCAGCATCTTCTCATTCTTCTTCCATCTAAAAAACCTTAGCTCTTATGTTACTGACTGCAGAAATCTTCTTATTACCTTTCATATTCAAAGGAAAAGCTGGAGGCTTTGCAAATCTTATCTGAGCAGTAAAGAGTTAAAGTTTAACACAACTCCAAGAGTTGGGCCAGGCCCAGGCCGTGCTGGTTGAGGGTGGCTGAGGTGTCAATGAGCCTTTCTGGGGCTGGGCTGCAGCCCCACCGTGCCCATGGCCACCCGGGCAGGCCCGGCCCGGCCGGCAGCAGCAAGAGTCGGCCTCCCCCCACGCCAGAGCCGCAGGCCCGTGGAGGAGGAAGCCGTGAAGGTCTCATCACACAACTTTTTCTCCCCCCGGCCATTGGGTCCCTCTCATTGGCAAACGAGGCCCAAGTGGCCTCCCGAGCCTCCCCCCTGCATGAGGGAGGGGGAAGCTCGGGATGGTGTCACCTGCTCAGCTACAGGAAAGACAAAGGGCCCCAGTTCCGGATTACCTCCTTCAAAATGTATGTTCACGGAGAGAATTAACTTTCTCTAATTGGATGTTGCAAGTATCCCAACCCCCACAGAGGAAATTCCCTTAGATAGAACCTCTCTCTGAGTTTCTTCTTCCTAATTCAACCTATCACACAGCCCACTGTTAAATGATCTCTTTACTTATCCATTAACTCACCTGCCTATGCAGTAAAGTGAATTTTTTCCCTTGTTTTTAAACTCAGCTAAAAGCCTTCAATAATTTGAAGCATGCCAAGTAAAGCGAAGCAAAACTATTACATTGGAATTTATGTCACTTGTTTTTCCAAAAGGAAAGTATTACCTTTCCCAGTGGCTACACACATTGGGATCTTCCAGAGTCAAAGACACAGTTGAACCCATCCAGTGGTACAGGAGTATGACAGGGAAGCCAGAAAAGGAGTTGAAATGAAGAATCATCTTTCCAAAGAGATGACTGTGAGGGAGGGGAAAAAAAAATTAACAATACCATACAGAATATAAAGTAGCTAATAATGTTGACCCACCATCTAGAGTCAGCCTAAAGAAAGAGGCACTTCAAGGAACACACACTGCTTGCCCAGCAGCAGCAACACCCTGCCCATTTTGGAAGAAGAACCCAAATGGAGCAGTTTCACATGAGGTCAGCTGGTGGACAAACTGCACCTCAGGGGTCCTGCTGTCCCCTCCAGCTGCAGCCACCCAGGCTGGGTGTGCTCAGCCAGGCTCTGCCCACTCTGAGAGCCAGAGCTGAGGTTTGGAATAAAGGCTGGCACTTGCTCAAGGCCTCAAGAGCAGAGAGGCTCAGCTGTGACACAGCACCAGGAGCCCTGCACGTCCCTCATTCTCAGGAAGGGTTTGTGCCTCCCCATGCTCCCCATGGCCAACACAGCCTCACATGTCACCCTGCACTGTCACTGCTCTTTAAACCTGAATCCCTAAAATTTAATTCCCCCTCCTCAGCTGGCTGTAGAGTGTCCAAAGAGAATAAATGTTCATTAAAAAAAGCTGTTGTAGTAACATGAAGGTCTAAGAAGATTGTCCTAACACTTTGACTAAGCAAATTATTTTAATTTTCATGCTGAAATGCTTCTAATCCAATTGACTATTAATCCACAAATGCCTGAATGAATGGTAGTGACATGTCATTTATTTGTAATGACTTAAACTGTATTTCTATTTCAGTGAACATTTGACCTTGTTTCCTCACTTACACACCAATTCTTTGTCTCGGTTTGAAAGACAGGTATTTTAGCTAAGGAAAGGTGAGAACCCCCTCCCTTCTAATTATTATAGTTTCAAATCAGAGGCTTTCAGGCAGAAGATATGGGGATAGGAATAACAGTTCTTTACTGATATCTAACAAGGCAGAAAACAACAACAGCTATAAAAATTGACAACAGAACAGAACAGTATAACTCAGTTCCAGTCCCTTTTGGCCGCAGGCCGTCTCCCTGCGCTCAGTTACCGGTGCTGGGGGCAGGGCAGGTCCTGCGCAGTTGCAGAGGGCTGGAGTGATGGCAGCGGAGGCCCAGGGGTGAGAGGGATGGGAAAGTGACTCCCCCCCTCACGGTGTCGGTCGTGGTGCTCAGCAGAATGCCTGGAGGTAGTAGGATGAAGTGGGAGAGGAGTAGAGCGGTGTTCGAGGGCAGGGAACGTGGATCTCGGTGCTGGGATGGAGGAGAAGATGCCAGATCGGAGCACAGGGCGTCCTCCTCTCACTCCACGAGCCAAGCGAGAGAGCCAGAGCCCGCCCCAGACCCCCGTCCCACCTTTCCTTTTCCGGTGTCCTCCTATCCCTCACCCCCCTGCAAGAGAAAACTATTGCTACTAAGGTGTAGCCACAAATACTTACCGTAACAATGGGAAAAAATCCACAGAAAGAAAAGGGAACAATTCAACCCCCAACAATTTCCCCTTCTCCCATTTGACCTCGTCTGCTTTCAACTTGGGAATTCTTTGCAACCCCAACCAAAATAGTGAAGCCACTCAATCTAACATCTTTTTCCTCCCTTCAGCTATGCTGAACACAGAGTGATTTTGCTTTCACTGGACAAAGAGGAAGAGTTTCCCACAGGATTCCTCCATTCGGACCCGTTTCTGAAAGTTCCTGCGCTTGTCTTGACGGTTTGCGAAGGCAGAAGGATGGCTGCAAGCAGGGAAAGAACGAGAGAAAGGGTTTGCAGCTGGCGCCGCGGTGCCCTGCGGTGCCCGGCCAGCCCCGGGAGCCGCCCGGCCCGCGCTGGGCCCGCAGCCCCGGCTCTGCCGCGCTCGGCCCCGCCAAGTCCGGCCCGCGCGGGGCCGCGAGCGGGGCCGAGCGCAGCGCCCCCCTCAGGCCGCGCGCCGCCGGCGCAGCCGTGCCCGTTGAGCCGCGGCCGTTGTGGCGACACTCGGCGATCGGCGCGATGGCGGAGCGGTCGCTGCCCGCCGGCCTCAACGCCAGCACCTTCCCCGCCAAGCTCTGGCGCCTGGTGAACAGCCCCCGCGTCCGCTCCGTGCGCTGGGACAGCCGGGGCCAGGGGCTGCTCATCGACCGCTCCCTCTTCGAGCGGGAGCTGCTCAGCCCGGGCAGTGCCCAGGCTCCGGCCCCGCACACCTTCAGGGCCACGCAGTTCCGCAGCTTCGTGCGCCAGCTCTACCGCTACGGCTTCCGCAAGGTGCCGGGCTGGCTTGGCTCAGCTGTGCCGGGCGATGCTGGGGCCTGGCTCCACTACACCAATCCCAGTTTTCGCCGCGACCGCCCCGACCTCCTGCTCCGCATCCAGCGCCGGAGCGCGGCCAACAGGCAGCGGCTGGCGGCGGGGCGGGAGGGGCGCAGGCTCCCACCCCGCGGCTCCCAGCAGCTCCCCAGGGCACGGCCACTGCCGGACGGGCCGGACGGGCCGGACGGGCGCAGTCGCTTCAAGCCGCTGCCCAGGGAGCGGCCGCCCAGCGGCTTCCACCTGGTGCACAGGGAGCGGCCGGTGCCGGCCCGGCGGGAGGGGCCGAGCCGCTTCCAGGAGCTCTACGGGGAGCGGCCGCTGCCCGCCGAGCTGGAGCTCCTCCGGGTGCCGCCCTGCCACTTCCTCGGGCACCACCGGGAGCGGCCGCTGCAGCTCGGGCAGGAGGGGTCCCCCAGCCGCTTCCAGGAGCTCTACGGGGAGCAGCTGCCTCCGGCCGACCGGGAGGTGCTCAGGATACAGCCCTGCAGCTTCCAGCAGCTCCACAGGGAGCAGCAGCCCCCAGCCTCCCACCTGCCAGGTAGAAAAAGAATTCCAGCCTTGCTTTTCCAAAAGGTCATGAGAAGTGACCTCTTAAAGTATTTTTCTGCACTGCTCTGTCATTGTGAGACAGAAATTGTCAAGCCATTAGGAAGGGGGACCTAGAAGGCCAAAAGATCCTTTGCCTGGTTTTCCTGTGTTCTTCCTGGGATGTTTGATCCCAGGCAGCAATAGAGGTCTGTTTTGCAAAGCCACATTGTGGAGCCTGACTGATGTGTTTGGATTCCTGCAGCCACACCAGGCACTTCAGCCCCCAGTGCTCCACCTGGTAGTGCTGGTTGTGCACCATCGACGGCCTCCAGCTCAGCACGAAATGCACCTGCGGAAGAGGAATCACCAGCAGGAGATCTAGGCCTTGAAATAGAAAAAATGATTCGGGAGATCAGGAGATCCCTGCCTCAAAGGTCACCCTCTGCTCAGGTAACCCCATTGGATGGGAATAGAAGAGGTTGAAC
Source organism: Acridotheres tristis (assembly GCA_037013685.1). NCBI lineage: Eukaryota > Metazoa > Chordata > Aves > Passeriformes > Sturnidae > Acridotheres > Acridotheres tristis. The sequence continues at coordinate 9,333,823 of CM072919.1, forward strand.
TGAGAGCTTTGGAACCTTGTTACGTGGCTGAGAAGCAAAGGCTTCTTGAAGTTAATTTGTTTCATTATTCTATAGTTATCTAATTATTCTTGGTAAAGTAGGATTTCTAAAAGGAGGATGAAAAAGTCTCCCCACCTTAGTGACGATGAGAGGTGTGAGCCTGTGTTGGCCACGTTTGGTTGTTCCTTTTCCTGGGAAGAATGCCTCGTGCAGGGACATTTGTGGTGATGCTTTGTAGGTTCTATCAGGTTTTGTTTGAGAAAGAAGAGTGTTTGGAAAATGCCAGTGAAGGCAAAGTGTCCTGACAGGGAGGGGCATGTGAGAGGTGCCTCAGTTCCAGCAGCAGATGTGCGCTCTGCCTCTTTTGTGTTGGAAGGCCAAGGCAAAGCAAGGGCTGGGCTGCAGCTGCTGCTGCTGTGTGAGCCCTGCCATGCATGTAGGTGCTCCTAGAGCTGTGTTTGGGGATGGGCTGGAGCTACAGCTTTCTGTCCTTTTGTTTGACAGATTCAGTCTTTGGATTAGGAATCCCATTTCTCTCAACTCTTCCCAGACTTGCCTGGAGTGTTGCAAAGGCCTTTCTGCAGTTATTATATGTGTTGGCCAAAGAATGCCTCTCTTTCTATTGATGTTCTGACCCCACTGGCTGCAGTACATGTATGATTGAGGAAGGGCAGACTCAGAGGGGGGAGTGGGATATTTTGGATTTACTAATATTTTATTGTCAAGTGGGATGTCTTTTGTCTTCTGTAAACTCACACATAGCAGTTTTCAAAAGCATTTTATTCCATACTAACAGGAAACATTACAGGCTCTCAACCCTTTTTAGAATCTTTAGGATTCTGATGGATGAGCTATTTCAAAAGAGATGGGTTGGTTTGTTTTTTTATCCTCCACATTTACAGATTTTAGCCACTGGAAAATTTGATCCTGGAAATACCCTGGTCCATAAATGTCATCCATATGGGGCAGCAGCAAAGGGCTCCAAAAAGCACCACCTGGTGATGGATTGTCTGAGTGGTTGGGTTGGGGCTGTGACACTCCCAGCCAGAAATGAGATGTGTGCTTTTCCTGTGTGTTTGCAGCACACAGCCCTGGGCAGTGCTGGGACCGAGCTCTGCCCTTGCTGCCAGCCGTGTTGTCAACAAGGAGGGCCCCTGGCTTTCTGCTGGCTGATTTCTTACAGCTCGTGGGATGAGCCAGGGTCAGAACGTGAGGGCACGTCTCCTCGCTTGTTGTCTTCTCATTTTCTGTGTTCATGTTTTGCCTCAAAGATCATTTTGTAAGAGCTTCAGTTTCACCTTGGCCACCCAAATCCTGAGTTTAAAATGCTTGTCATGGGAACCATGTGGGCAGTGTTCCCCCTTTTGCTCCATGTCCTCTGGGAGTGGAGAAGGAGAGTTCCTGTATCCCTGATGTGATTCCAAGAAAATAGTGAGTGATCTTTGGGTTCTTTCTTTCTGTTTCTCTTTCAAGGGGAGTGTTAATGTTGCCCCTGAGTCCTCAGGGGAGGAAGCTCTGAACAGAGCTGCAGCAGAGGAAGCTTCACCTGGCACCGAGAGCTGCAGGAACAGTTCCCCAGAGCCTGAGGAGCTTGGTAAGGACAGAGGCCACATTGGTTTAGAGAGGTGTGAGATGGCTGCTCTGAGCCTGCCTCTGACATGGAAGGGAGATGAGTAGAGTTGAGTTCTTGTCTGCAGGGTTGGTGCTTCCCGGTGCCTTTAGTTCAAATCCTGCACAGACACAACCTCCCAGAGCCCTGCCCTCCACGCTTCTCCAGAGGCTCTGACACGGAGCCCTCTGCTGTGGCAAGAGAGCAGGGAATAAACCTGACCTCGTGGGAGTTGTGTCACCAAGCCGGGTGTCCCAATTTGGTTTCACAACTCAGCTCACAGCCCCCTTCAGCTTCAGCCAGTTCAGTGGGGACTGAGGTTCCTCTGTCAGCGCAGAGAAAGAGCAAGGCTGGGCTTTTTTGTGGGAGCTGGGACTGTCTATGTTTCAAGCTCTCATGGGTGCTATTTGCACTGTGAGTGCTGAGACTTTATCGAGGTACTGCAATGCTTTACACAGTTTTGAAAATGTGGAAGGATCCCTTTTCTCAAAAGAGCAGGCTTCAAATTCCAAGTGAGAGTCTGCCTTTCAGACCATCTTGAACAGTCCCTGATAGAAGGACAATTGGTGCCCAAGGGAAACACGCGCAAGGGCCAATATTGACTCAGTGTTCCCTTTGCTTCCCAGATCCAGTCTGATGGACCTCTCCAGGAGGGCTGCCCTGTGTGGCAGGGAGAGACAGAGGGAGGGCCTGTGACCATCAGGCAGGTAAAATCCCTCTGCTAAAGTCGTAGTTATAGATATGTACAGTTATATTTATATATCTACATAGTTACGTTTATAAATAGGCATAGTTGTATTTATATCTGGGAGTTTAGTTGCATAGATTGATACCTGTATACATACAGGCCTTTTTTTAACCTCTTTTCTCCCTCGGATGCCTTTTTTACTGCTTGTTTTCCCCCTGTGCCCCCTCTGTCCCCTCTCCCTGTGCTGTGTCCGAGCTGGCGGCCGGAGCGGAGCAGCAGTTCCAGCCCCGGGTGTCCCTGGAGCGCTGGGAGCTGCCGGTGGCCCCAGGCACTGTCCCCTGAGGAGCTGCTGAGGGACGGTGAGACTGAGGGGGCCGAGGAGGTGGTGACACTGAAGGGACGGTGACCTTGAGGTGCTGGTGGGGCTGGGGGTGTGGGGCAGCACAGGGCGATGGTGGCACTGAGGTGACAGGGAAGTGGCACAGGCTGAGGGGGGTGGCGGGTCTAAGGGGATGGGATGGGTCAGAAGGGACTGAGGGGGGTGAGAGGACTGCGGGACTCTGAAGAAACTGAAGGGGACTCGGGGTTTGCCGAGAGCATGGCGGGGCTGAGGGGATGGAGGGAGCCAGCAGGGAGCACAGAGGGGTGCGGGACTGCAGCTCTGCCAGGCCTTGGGACCAATTGCTGAGCCTCCATTTTTGGCACAGCTGCAGAGAAGACCTTGAAGACAGCAGGAGGACTGACAGGAGCCAGCAGGGAGGAGCTGAAGGCCACGAGCAAGAGCAGTGAGCAGGGAGCTGCTGCTGGCAGGCGAGAGCCGGGGTGAGGCCACAGGGCCGGTGAGGCGGGCTGGGGGTGAGGGTGCCGTGGGCTGTGGCCGTGGGCACTGCCCGGCGGGGCAGGAGCGGGCCCTGCCCGTGCTGGGGCTGCTCAGCGCAGCTGCCCCGGCCGGCACAGGGGCTGTCCTTGGGCAAGGCAGCTGTGCCGGCAGGGCCCGGGAGCTGTGCCGGCTGTGCCGGGCTGCCGGGGGCTGCGGGACGGTCCCGCCGCGGCTGCGCTCACCACACCCTGGCCCGCTCGGCCTGCTTTTTCTTTGCAGCCCTCCTGGGGAGGCGCTGAGATTTTCTCTTCCCTGAGGCAAGTGCAGGTGCTGCCAAGGGAGAGGCCCTGATACTGACTCCGTGTTCCCTTTGCTTCCCAGATGTCCCATCTGCTGTCGCTGTCCAGGAGAGCTGCTCTGCGTGGGAGGAAGAGACCGTGGGAGAGACTTTGAAGATGGGGCTGCTGGAATCCCTCTGCTCAGCGTTCCCTTTCAAGATAAATGGACTTGCACATGGAGAGGGATAATTCTATGGATATCTATATATGTGGGTTTTGTTTTGTATATCAATATTTTTATATATCTGTTGTTATATTTATGGATGTGTTATATTTATGGATTACAAACATGTATGTTTGTAATTACATATATATGTATATATGTATCTAAGTATACATGTTGTTCTATGTGTTTTTAGTTCTAGTTCCTATGTATACAGTTGTGTTGCTATCTATTTCTGTTGATGCAATTATAGATAAATGGCTCTTTAAATAGGTATATTCATATTTGCGTAGGTATATATGTTCTCTTTTATATATTAATCTATTTCTATATGTCATTCTATTTACATATGTATTCAGTTGTATAGCTCTGTATTTGTATTGATGAAGTTATATAGATATTTAGCTTGGCACAGTGATAGTTTTATATTTATAGATAGGTTTGTTTTATATATCTGTTTATATTGTATATAATATGTAATATTTAATCTATATTTACATCTGTATCTCGTTATAGTTTTTAATGTATTTATATATGTGTATATATGTATTTTTTTACTTCTATTTAAACGTCTATGGAGTTGTATAGCTGTATACGTCTGTCTATTTAGAGAGGGAATACGTATTTTTGAATTTGTATATGGGCTGTACGCTTGTAGAAATATGTAATAAATTAAGTTGTTAAACACCTAAATGATCTTTATGTAAACCGAGTTGTTGTAGAGGTTGGCAATAAATCAAGTTTTTGTTAACAGAAGTTGGTATTTGCATATATGTACATATCACTGTTTTACTAATGTAATAAATTCCTTTTTTGAACCTTAACTGAGATTTGTACAGTTCTGTATTGTCAGCGCGGGTGTAGCAATTTGTAATAAATGACATTTTTCAACTGAAATCGAGTCTCGTGTATTAGTTGATCAGCAGTGCGGCTGTAGCAATCTGCAGGAAATTACATTTGTCAGCTGAGATGGGTGTTGTGTGATTTGTGCTATCCAAAGCAATGAGCAGATGTACAGGTGATGATGCTGGAGGATTTTGGCCATGGAAATCTCCAGCCATGCCCAGCACAGGCCCCACATGCACTCAGGTTGAACGAGGAAAGCTCAGATTTGGGATGGCAGCAGAGCCACACGTTTGCTAAGAATTCTCTGCAAAGCCTGCTGAAAAAACTCTGGGACTCCACTGAGCATAGAACTCCTGCTCTGTGGATTTTCAGATCATTCAATTGATCTTTGGTTCTTTATATACATGCATACATATACATACCTACATAAAGATACAGATATAGATAATACAAATAAATAAATAAATAAATAATATATGTATATATATATGTAGGCAGTACTTAGTGACTTAGTGACCTGGAACATACTTGATTGTGGGAACTGAAATGGATATTTCTATCTTTATCTATGGAGTCAGCAGAGTTGTACCGTTCTGTAGCCATCCTTGAACTTGTCTTGGTTTGAAATACAGGTATCTGCCAAAAGAGACAGGGGCCTCTTTTTTTTTTCTTTTTAAAAGGAGAGTATAACCTCCCCCCTCCCTTCACTCTACTATGATTTATATAAATTAAAGGGCTCTCAGGCGAACATATGGGGGAAAGAATAACAGTTCTTTACTGATATATATATATACAGGTAACAAGAGAAACAAAACAACAATAACTGCGAGATCAACAGCAACAGAGCAGAAAACACAGTGAACAGTTCTCTCGGTTGTGGACACCTTTCCTCTGCAGTGCAGTCTCTGTTCTGGCACTGCCTGCCAGCTCTCGGTGTGAAGGGAGGAGATGCGATGATCCCACGTGTCTGGAGGGGCCCTGCGGTGAATGGCGTCTGTGTCCCAGATGGGAAGGGCGGAAGGGAGACGATGCTCACGGATCCCAGTGCTCCAAGAGGATGTGCTGAAGTAGGCAGGAGATGCAGGAGAGAGAGAGCGTCCCAGCAGGGAGGTTGCGGGATCCCAGAGCCAAGGGAGGCAGCTCCCGGCGTCAGGATGGCAGAGCGGAGTTTGTAGCAACCGTCCTTCTCCGAGCCAAACGAGCGAGAGAGCCAGAGCCCCAGAGAGCAGGCCCCTACCCCACCTCTTCATTTTTCCAGTATTGCCCCTCTCCTCCCCCTTTGAGAGGAACTGTTAACTGAGCTAGCTGAGCTTCTGGGTGTAGCTCCAAATACTTAGCATAACAATGGGAAAAATTTCATGTTGAGGAATGGCTTGCTGATCAGGGTCATGGGTCTTTGGAAGCATTGTTCGAACAATCCCCTTGTTGATCAGAATAAGACAGGCTGTACATCATTTCACAAGTATTGCAATATGTAATAATGTGACAAGGGCACTGTAATCTTGTCATCCTGTTCTATGCAACTTTAGAGAAGTTTCTCATGAGAACAAGGAAGAACCCTGGCAAGAAGAAGCAGCAAGGTAGGAATCTGTATGCAACCAATCAAAATGTGACAGCTGTATTTGTTGCTTGCTAAGTGTATAAAAAGCCATTCTAACAGAGAATAAACGGAGCTTGCTTTATCAATCATATTGGTTGTCTGCATGCCTTCCCTCACCATGGCCCGCAATTTCACAGAAAGAAAAGGGGAAAATTCAACGCCCAACAGAACTGAAATTGGTCATCGTATATAAGCATCGCAGTTGTAGCAATCTGTAATAAATTTCCCTTTGAAACTGACATTGGCTTTGGAGCACTTCTTGTTTCTATGATGAGTGACCACATCAATGTTTGCCCCTATTTCTTAACTGATCCTTAAGCTTTGGTGAGTGTATGACAGGCTGTGGCACCCAATTCCTCCCAGGTCTGTCCATCTGTGGGTAATAGAACCTGTCTGAGGTTATTTGTCTGTGAGTTGTGGTCCATCTCTAGAACCCCCTCAGGCAGCACCCTGGCTGGGGAGGGGAAAAATGTCAGGGGATTATGATATTTATTCTCTTCTCACACGTATTTGCACTAAGCTGCAGCCTAAACTTAGTAATGTGATAAATGTG